>CM070513.1:24844096-25428509 GCA_036346375.1 Guadua angustifolia
ATATTGATAAGTAAACAAGAAGTACAACTGTTCTGCTGGAAGAAGCAGAACAAATAAAAAAGAATATTGAATTTGTTCAATGCATCAAAGGCGCATGAAAAGCCTGTATAACAGATTTACACAAGATGCACATGAAATTTGTCTTTGCTCAACACTGGACACAATGAATAATATCATAAGTTTAGCACAAATAACATTATCAAAGCATGCCATGATAGTTTACTTGTCTATTACTTGCAGATGATAATAACTAAAGGTGCAGAGGCTCACTTTAGAAAATTGCAAAAGCCCATCAAGTAAAAAGCAAACAAACAAAGAATTCTGATCCAGTAACCCCAATACATCAGATCAAAATCAGAGACATCCCACCCACAAGGTTCTATCCTACTATCTCAATAAATATAATAAAACTTTATTCTATTTCTACTTATTAATTATGGCTGTATATTTGGCATGGTACTTCAAAAGAACAAGCAGCTACTCGTGAGTGACTCAAATGGTCACCTGATACACACAAATGTTAATAAAAAGTTCAGCTGTATATGATTATGCACGTAACATTATACAACTAAGTCTGCAAACATTAAGACATCACACCAAAGCGCAAATGTATATATGGCAAGTTAAAATAAGGAAAAAGTCCATTTTACAACCCTGAACTTTGACCTAGGTTCGATGTTTAACCCTCAACTTTGAAACCGTTCAAATCAGGTGCTCGAACTAACGAAACCGTCCACTTTACCCCCAAACCCAAACCATGGTGGTTTTGCCTAACGTGGCACTTACATGTCAGTGGTCTTGACACACATGCTTGTCTTCAAAGACATGGCAGCAAACTGAACAAATAAAACGAAAAAAAATATTTATCAGACCCATGTGTCATCCTCCCATATCCTTTCTTCCTCCTCCCCTTCTCACTCATCTCTCTCTTCCCTCTCTTGTCTCTCCCTCTCCTTCCCTCTCCTCCAAGTTCAGCACCGGCAAAGGCTAGGCCAGACCTCACCGGCGCCACCGCCCATCTCACCTCACCACATCTCAGCCACTCTCACCATGGCACTTCGCCCGTCAGTGCCCATGCCATTCATTACCACTGCGTCGACACACAGCGTTGCCATCGACCTCACTCCTCCCACTTAATCCCCAGGTGAGACACGCACTGGAACCACCTCCTCTCCACTCTATTGAAGGTTGAAAATCGAGCTGAGTCCAGAGTTCAAGGTTGTAAATTGGACTTTTTCCTTGAAATAATAACAGAGATCAAACACTGTTCAATAATAATAGACCTAGTTACCAATTCAGAACTGCTTGTTCAACTTAAGACAGTGGATAAACATACATGCTGCACGAAGCTATTATCTCAAAATAAGCTTTTTGGTTCAATGGGATGCAATTTTCCTTCATGAATTCCATCAACTGAAGGACCCTTTCAGGTTGGCTTCCCTTATTCAATGCTTCCATGAGGGATGAGCATATAATGGAATCAGGCTGTACAGCATTTCCTTCCATCTCTTTTAATAGGTCCCACGCA
Organism: Guadua angustifolia; assembly: GCA_036346375.1. Taxonomy (NCBI): domain Eukaryota; kingdom Viridiplantae; phylum Streptophyta; class Magnoliopsida; order Poales; family Poaceae; genus Guadua; species Guadua angustifolia. The sequence goes on from CM070513.1 coordinate 24,845,625, forward strand.
CTCCTCCAGCTCCCTTATGATCCACAAGAAATACAGGATAAGTTCGAGTTTTTGAAATGTTTCTCACCTAAGAGGATCTTACCATCATCTTTATAGGCTTGAATCATTGCAGTATATGTCAAAACATCAGGGAAACAGCCAGATTCTTTCATAGAACTAAAAGTAGATTCTGCTTCAGTTAGTTTGCCCTGAATGAGAACCATCATTAGCATAGCAATTCTTTAGAGAAAACCAGACAAATAACAAAACAACACTTGCCTGTTTGACATATGAACAAATCAAGGACGAGTATACCTCCTTAGTTAAAGGAATCTTCAAGTTCATCATGTCTTCAAAAAATTTCAGAGATTCTACGTATTTTCCCAATTTACAAGATCCACTGATGAGTATATTGTAAGTTACAGCATCAGGCTTCACATTGCTCATCCTCATCGATGTGTACAACTCCAAAGCTTTCTCACAATCTCCAAAACTTAAATAGCTTCCAATGCCTGAGTTGTAAGCAACTGTATTAAGTTCAATCCCTCGAGACTTAGCTGCTGCAAGAATTGTGTCAATTTTTGTTATTTGCCTGCAGCGGCCACAGGCAGCCAACAGAGTACTTATTGAAACAACATCTGGCTGAATGCCATCCTTCTCCATTTCATGCAGCAAACTAATGGCCTCCTTCAACATTCCAGCAGATCCATAAGCATCAATAAGAGCATTGTAACTGACTTTATTTGGCTTGCATGAATTCTTCCTCATCTCATTAAAGACCTCCCTAGCCTTTTCAGGCTGTGCAGACCTACCATAGGCATTCAGTAAAGTGGTATAGGAAACTATGTCAGGTCGTAACCCATTTTGTTTCAGTAACTTGAAAATTCCTAGGGCCTCAGAATGCATACCAAGTGAGGCAAAAGCACCCAAAAGTGCATTATATGATATAATATTAGGTTTGACTCCTTCAGCAACCATCATATCGAAGACTGCCTTGCAATTTTCGACTTGTCCACAAAAACGATAAGAATGCATTATGCTAGTGTACGTAACAACATCTGGTGGACATTGTGTTCTTTTCTCCCTCATCAAGTTAAACAATTCAATAGCTTCCCCATATTGTCCAACTTTTACAAGGCAATGGATGACAATATTCAAAGTGAAAGTATCAGGGGCGACATTTGCTCTTTTCATCATTTCAAAATAAGATATGGCTTTTGAATACTGAGATCCATTCTTGAATGCTGACAAGACAATGTTGTGCGTGACTAAATCTGGCCCTACACCATTTTCTGTCATCTTCTTACAAAGTTCTAAAGCCTTTTTCCAGTTACCAGCAGCCCCGCATGCATTTATCACATTATTATACGTAGACCGGCTAGGAGGTATCTGCAGGAAAAGGACATAAATAAAATTAATGACACAACTATGACCACACTAAACCAACCATGATCCAAGCATCGAACATTGATAATTTTTCTAATAGTCTTATTTGCCAAATTGGTTCCTGGAGCCATCTAGAGGCTGCATTATGTAAAATATCTATATCAACATTTGCTGTTTAATTCTGCTAGTTCATGGTGATTTTAGTGATGTTGATCCACTTCAAGCAATAACAACAACCACCAATCCTTTTGTCACAGACAAGTTGGGGTAGGCTAGGAATGAAACCCAATCAAAGTCAAAAGACCCATAAACCTTCGATCTTAAGTTATGGTTCTGGTACATGAATCGCTAACTTCCATGCACTCCTATCCAACACCAACTTTTTGAATACATTCCAATATCTCAAGTCTCTTTTAACTGATTCTTCCCACATTAGTCTCAATCTCAAAAAGGAGCTCTTGATAGATTTGTTGTGAGAGAAACTCCAGATGTTAATATTGACGACGATCATGGTGATGATCCAGTAGAGGTTGTGGCTCCCGCTACAGAAATTGATCAAGGCGATAATGAAGTAGAAGTCGAGTCTCTCGCTGCAGAAATTGATGAGGGTGTTGATGCTCCTGCAACGGAAATTGATGAAACTCTAGATGCTAATATTGCCAATAGAGGTAATGATGCTAATATTGCCGATGACATTAATACTTCTTTTCAGCCTGATATATTTGATCCAAGAACTTGGGATGCACTTGATCCTAAAATGATTGATATTTTGCTGCAAAAGGGTCCTAAAAGAGACTTGCTGAGCATGGTCCTAGAGACAAATTATCTAGAAGGTTTTCTACACAATTTTACACTAGAGTTCTCTCAAATGGAGAAAAGTGTGACAGAGAATGGCTTGTATATAGCAAAGAGCTTGATAAAGTATTTTGTTTTTTTGCAAATTATTAAAAAAGGGCTTGTGAGAGGTCAGTTAGCAAATAGCGGTTTCGATGGATCGGGGTCATCTTGGCACTAAACTTAAAGAGCATGAAATTAGTAGAGAACATGTCACAAATATGGCGGCATGGTATGATTTATGTCTCAAAGTTGCGTAAGAATCAAACAATTGATAAAGTTGCTCGTGAGAGCTTGAAAAAGAAAGGAGCATTGGAGCAAAGTTTTGCTCGAGATTCTTTTGATTGTAAAATTTCTTGCGAGAACATAATATAGCATTTCGTGGTAGTAATAAAGAGTCGTATCAAGACAATAATGGCAATTTCTTAGGATTTGGTTCAAATGTTGGTGAATTTAACCCGATTATCAAAGAGCATGTTGCGCATCACCAATGATAAAATTTGTGATCATTATCTTGGTCCTTCTATCCGAATGAGTTAATAAATTTGCTAGGCTGCTTTGTCAAGTCTGCAATCATTGCAAAGGTAAAAGAAGCAAAGTACTTCTCGCTTATACTTGATCAGACTCGATGCAAGCCACCAAGAACAAATGTCTTTGATAATAAGGTATGTTGATGCGACTTGATTCTATTTGCATTGAAGAATCCTTCTTAGGTTTTTGGATGTGAATGATACCACGGGCAAGGATTGTTCGATGTTCTACAAGATGAACTAAAGAGTCTTGACCTTGATGTGGACAATGTGAGAGGACAGGATATGATAATGGGTCCAATATGAAGGGAAAACATCAAGGGGTACAAAAAAAGCTTTTGGATATAAATCCAAGAGCTTTTTATTCAGCTTGTGGTTGTCATAGTTTGAATTTGACACTATGTGATATGGCAAAGTCTTGTCGTAAAGCAACAGAATTTTTTGGAGTTATCTAGCACATATATACAACATTTGCTAATTCTACAAAAAGGTGGCAAATTCTTAAGGATAACATAACAGGATTGACTCTGAAGTCATTGTCATCTACTCATTGCGAGAGTCGTGTTGATAGTGTTAAGGCTATAAGGTTTTAGCTCCCAGAAATAAGAGAGGCTTTACTACAAGTGGCCGAAAGTGATAATGATCCATTGGCAAGTAGTGAAGCTAAATCATTGGTGGAAAATGAACTTGGTGGCTTTGATTTTTAGTGTCAATAATTATCTGTTATGAAATATTATCTGCACGTTAATTTGATCGATAGCGACTACAATCAAAGGATATGCTTATTGATATTGCATTTGAGTCTCAGACAGGTGATTTCCTTTTTCAAAAGTATAGAAAACGGCTTTTCAAAAACATTGGAAGTCGCAAAAGAAATTGCGGTGGAGATGGATATTCATCCAGAGTTCCGAACAAAGCGTAAAATCAAAAGAAAAGGACAATTTGACGAGTGCGCAGATGATGCATCTATTGAGTCACAATCTGCAGAGGAGCCATTTAGGATCAATTATTTTATACCTATTGTTGATCAAACTATAGCTTCACTTACCAGGAGATTTGAACAATATCAGGGGTATGAAAAAACTTTTGCTTTCTTGTTTACTTCAGATAGGCTGCGATCCTTGAATGATAAGAGTTTGATGGCTGCTTGTGTTAATATTGAGGATGCACTTAAGAGTGGAGAACACAAAGATATTGATGGGCAGGAATTGTTTGGGGAGTTAATTTTCATCCAAGATTTACTCAAGGAATCTATGGGTCCTCTTGATATTCTGAAGTTTTTGAAAAAGTGTCTCTTTTATCCTAATGCTATTATTGCGTATAGAATTTTGTTAACCATTCCGGTTACTGTTGCATCTGCGGAAAGGAGCTTTTCTAAACTCAAGTTGTTGAAGTCCTACTTGCGTTCTACTATAACACAAGAAAGATTCAATGGGTTGGCAATGATAGCACTTGAAAATGATGTTTTCGAGAAGATTAATTATGAAGATATAATTGAATATTTTATTTCAAGAAATACTAGGCGGATGATGCTTTTTAGTAGAACATGAGGTCAGTACTATCTTGACTCTTTTAGCATTGATATTTGATATGTTCCTAAATTTTGTAAGAAAAAGCACATATTAAAGTTATATAATTGTCTGAAAGTATGCCTTATTTATAAGTACACATGAATATTTCAAATTTTAGAGCCTCAATTTGCATTTCGCTCCGGGGCCCCAAATTTCTGGAGACGGCTCTGCTAGTCAAGCGGGCAAGTTGGTTCCTGATTCCATGTAATTCACTCGCTTTCCATCTTTATGCGTGGTCTTTCCGGAAAACGCCGTCATCGTCACGCGCTTCTTCCAGAAAACACTGCACCCTCGTATCCCATGCATGGATGCCGCGGTAGGCGACCAACAAGGCCTTCATAGTGCGGTGGCGGATGGCCTACGTGCGGTGGCCATCGGGCTACATGCCGCGGCGGCAGACGGCCTCTATGGCGCTTCATCGGACGGCCTACTCACGACGGCGGACGCCCTGGGCACGGCGGCGAACCGGCTAGATGGCGTAGTGTTGGCTGGCCTGCGCGTTGTGGCGATCAGTCTGCACCATGCGGCGAATGTCCTGTGCGCAGCGACGGCGAAGGACGTGCATGCAGTGGGCGAATAAAAAATATCCCTACATGCATGGCAACGAAGGAGTAAAAAAGGGCTGCTGATGGAAAGTCAGGCCAGTTGTTAATCAAGGACAGCATCGGTAAAAAATCACTGCATTGGTAATCATGTCCAGGCTAATACGCCTTATAAATTGGGATGGAGGGAGTATCACTTAGGACACTAGATGCTTTGCGCCATTTCAACCACCCCGCTCATATCTTATGGCTCACATCTTCATCAATCTCGCTTTCACTATACCATCAATCCTAAATATCAAAATGTTTCCTTCCTGGGTACTACTTTGCCATCCAAACTAACTCTCCATCATCTACCATAGCAAAGCTGAACACACCTCATATACTCAGTTTTAGTTCTAATAAGTCTAAAGCCCTTCGATTCTAAATTCTTCCTCCACAGCTTTAGTTTCCTATAAACACCTACTCTGCTCTCGTCAATTAGCACCACATCATCAACAAAAAGCATGCATCAACAAATCTCTCCTTATATGTCCCACGCATGGATTCAAATTTCGGCGAAATCTGGCAAAATTTTGCCTAAATCTCGGATTTCGGACCCCCATGAGATCCAAGTTACCGACAGGATAAAAAATAGAAAAAAATTGAAATTGCTACAGTAATTTCAATTTTTCGACATGCAATTCAACCGGATTTTGTTGTTTTATTGCCGGATTTGATCGGAATTACATCAATAACCCATAAGAAAGTGATCTTCGATGATAATTTGTCGAAAAAATATTTTGAGACATTTTAAAATTTCAGCAAAAACACTGTTGGAATTTTATAAAATTGAAGAAGCTTTGTCATGCTATGAAAAATTTATGGTACTATCTTAAGAAGTCTAGGATCAAACAGAAATTTTTTTAAAATACTCGTTTGTCCTTCCTCCTACCAAGACAAAATCAATCTGGCTGGAATGCTGACCGCTACTAAAGGTAACTAAATAGAATTGTCTCTTTCTAAAGAAAGTGTTAGCTATCAAGAGGTCATAAGCTACGGCAAAGTTCAAGACATCCTCATTCTTTGTTCCTATCATCACAACCAAAACCACCCATGCACCCTCTCAAACCCGCCACTAGTTGTACCAACACAACCGTTGAAATTGCCTCCTAAGAAAAGCTTCTCACTACTAGGCACCCTTCTAACCATGTCATCTAGATCTTCCCAAAATTGCCTCTTAATAGCCTCGTTCGAACCTACTTATGGAGCATAAGCACTAACAACATTCAAAATCAAGTCGCCAATGACTAGCTTGGCTGGAATAATCCTATCCCTATGTCGCCTCACGTCGATATTGTCGATTAAGATGCCAACTCCATTATTGTTCTGTTCTATTCCACTTACAGCGATAGCTATATTAGACAGTATCCTAGTTGCCTTGTATAGATATTGCTAGTTGCCTTGTATACAGATTGTTACTCTTGTATAGATTGCCTTGTATAGGCTTTCCTTTTATATCCTCATGTATATCTATACATACTGGCCCATTGGCCTCATATTCAATACAAGTGCTATTCATAATATGGTATCAGAGCTTAGGTTCTAGGGCTAGGGTTACCGGCATTGCACTTGTGCCTTTTCTTTTATGTGACTCTTCTCGTCGCCTTTGGTTGCCCAACGCCGCCTCCTGGCCACATCCTCCAAGCTTCGACGCCCTTCTCGGCTGCCTCTTCGCATCAACGATGAGCTTCCCGACAGCTTGTCGAGGAGACCGCCGTCCGTCTCTTCGCATGGAAGTTGAGCTTTCGCCTCCCAGCCGCATCCTCTCTTTGATTGGCCACCGCCTCCAAGCTCTGGCTGCACCGCCTCTGCCCTACCTCCGATTGACCTCTCGCCTGAGGAGACCGCCATCCACCTCTTCGTGTGGACGCCGAGTTTCATGGCCACCTGCTCACCCAACGCTGCCGTCTTCAGCCGACCGCCCACTTGAGGTCCCATGAACCCGACCGACGCCATCGCTTGCCCGCCTGAGGTCCTGTGAGCCCGGCCAACGCCATTGCCTGGCCACCCGCCTCTTCTTACCAAAGTAGTCAGGCTCGATTGGATCAAATTCCAATCCGATCTAAAACCGGATTTTAGTACGAGTAAAAAAAAATTTAAAAAAAAATCATGTCATCGTCTTCAAGTTCTTCTTCGGGCACTGTCTCTGCTTCTCGCTGCCCAGTTACCTTCAATGATCTCAATTATCGAGACTAGGTTCTCCATATGCGCCTTCACATACGTGGTCAATGTCTTTGGAAGTTTTTCGCCGGTGAGCTGTCCACCTCATCCTACTCCCACTACCGTGCATGTTATTCCCACGGAGACCGATGATGTTGCTCGACAGAAGGCATCCGATGATTATGCTGATGTTGTGGAGTCTTTTCAGTCTTAGTTTATAACCTATAAGATGTGGATTGATGAGGATGCTTATGCCTATACTATTTTGGTTGCTAGCACGAAAGTGCATCTCGCTGGAGACGTGGTTGCTTTGTCTTCAGCACAGTTGATGTGGGCGCATCTTCGTGACTGCTATGAGCTTGCTGGTGATTCTTTGTACCTTACTGTTGTGTGACAGAAGCAGTCGCTGCAGTAGGGTGATTCTACCGTAGATGATTTCTACGCGCAGTTGTCCTCGATATGGCATTAGCTTGACTCTCTTGGACCAAAGTTTGCTGCACTTGCCAGTACTATTAGCGTTAGCACTCATTTGGAGCTTCGCCGCATCTACGACTTTCTGACACATGTTCGGGCTAAATTTTGAGCAGATTCGTGCCCAGCTGCTCACTTGCCATCCTCGTGTGATCTTGTTGGATGCTCTTGTAGCTATTCGTACTGAGGAGACTCGTCTTCGTGGTGCTGGTCTGCTATTGTCTCCTTCCATCTTGGCAGTGCCTTGTACTACTACTCCATCAATGGCACATACTCTAGTGGCAACTGCTGGGGTGGCAGGCTTCACTGCACCTACTGCAACAAGAATGGACACATGGAACAATTCTGTTACCAGAAGAAGGATCTTGCTCGTCAAGGTGGTCGCCCTTCTAAGGGCACTGGAGGCTCGGGTGCCGCCCCTCAGTGGACTTCTGCTAGTTCTAACTCCACAAAGGAGATTCTCACGCTGATACGTCACATGGCTGCCTCTGCACCGACAGGTTCTGCTAGTTCTGCTACTCAATCTTCCAATGAGAGACCTTCTACATCCTCCTCAGGTATCTCGCTATGGATTCTTGACTCTAGTATTTCTTTTCATATGATATCTGATATCATGAGTCTTCATTCCATTAGTCCTGTCGCTGCTCCCATCACTGTTCAAACTGCAAATAGTACCTCTTTTTCTGTTGCAGGACGTTGAACTATTTGTCTTTCCTCTTTTCATATTCCTACTATTTCATATGTCCCTAAACTTACCATGCAGCTCATGTCCGCTGGCCAGCTAACTGATCATGTGTGTCGTATTATCCTCGATTCTGACTCTTGTTGTGTTCAAGATCGCTACACGGGGGTTCTATTTGTAGAGAATAGGAGAGAACACCACACACCCAGAGATGGGGGGGTGACTCATATATATATAGCCCAATAAGGCTTGGGGTACAAGTAAACCAAGTACAAGTCAATAGAGACTATACATTATCTAACACCCGCCCGCAGTCGCAGCGGGAGGATCACGAACGCAAAGACTGGACCGAAAATCTGAAAACAATTGTACAGGCAAGCCTTTAATCATGATGTCCGCAAACTGATGCGAGGAGGGTACATGGAGTACGCGGACCTGCCCCAGCGCAACCTTCTCGCGGACGAAGTGGATGTCGATCTCGATATGCTTCGTGCGACGATGATGAACCGGATTGGTCATCATGTAGACAAAGACTCACGTTGTCACAATAGGCGGCGGTCGCGGAAGGAATCGAGATGTGAAGCTCTGAAGAAGTTGCCGTAGCCAAGAACACTTTCGGCGGCGGCGTGAACAACAATGCGCGATACTCGCCCGGCCTTTGGCGAGATATCGCTGTCGTCTGGCGCCAAGACCATGACACAGTTATGTCGCCAAGTAGACACAAGATGGCCGGAAGTGGAGCGCCGAGAGTCGGGACAACCCGCCCAATCCGCATCTGAATATGCGGTAAGAGAGTGGATGGGGCCAATGCCGATGTGAAGACCAACGGAGAGCGTACCCTTCACATAGCGGAGAATGCGCTTGATCAACGCGCGATGAGGTTCGCGCGGATCATGCATGAACAAGCACACTGGCAGATCTGCAGACGCCAAGTCGAGACGAGTCGGCGGTAATCTTGTAGGCGCCAGCAAGACTCCGGTACTCAGAAGGATCAGCAACCGGATCGCCATCAGTCGCAGAAAGCTTAGCATGAGTGTCAACGGGAGTCGCCGTAGAGTGACACTCGGCCATGCCCGCTACCGGAGAAGATCAACCGCATCTTGTCATTGGGGACGAAACAGCCGTCGGAAGAGCGTGGCGGAGATGCCGAGAAAGTGATGCAACGCACCAAGGTCCGCTCATGGCAAACTTCGGAGTGAAGACGGGCGATGATGTCTTTGCAGAGAGAGCGTCGAGAAGCCGTCAAGACAATGTCGTCGACGTCTGAGAGCATGTAGGCGACACGGTCTCCTCTTTGTAAACAAAGAGAGATGTGTCGAGGTCGGCTGCGAAGCCGGGCGTCGAATGTAGGTGGCGAAACGCCGGTACCACGCCGAGGAGCTGCTTGCACCATATAAAGATTTACATGTGACGGACATGATTAGGAGCGAGCGATGTCGGCGGCCGAGGTCAGCTTGGCGATAAACGATCTCGGCGGTGGCCGTGAAGAAAGGCGTTCTTCACGTCCAACCGGTGAATGGACCACGCCGGAGGCCGCTATCTTTGAGGATGACACGGATAGTAGCCGGCTTGACAACCGGACCGAAAGTCTCATCGTAGTCGACACGTCTTCTTTGGGAAAACCGCGGACCACCAGCGTGCCTTGTGGCGAACAGCGAACCGTCGGAGTGGAACTTATGCTTGAAAATCCACTTGCCCGTGACCACATTGGCGCCGTGAGGACGGGGAACAAGGCGCCATGTCTCATTGGCCAGCAATGCCTGGTACTCGTCGTTCATCGCAGCGCGCCAATTGGGATCGGCAAGAGCGCTGCGATAATTGGACGGTATCGGAGAGGCATGTGTGGTGGAGAGGGCCTTCGGGTAGATGGGTGGCTTGAGGGACCCTGTCTGGAACCGAGTGACGCGACGAGAGACGTCCGGGGCATCCGACGACGGGCGGTGCAGAGTCTTGAACGATGGTATCTTGGGAGGACCGGCCGGTGGAGCACCCGTGCAGCAAGGAGGCTGAGTGGCCGGTGGCGGTCTACGCCCGTAGACGATGTCGAACCGGCCAACGGGAGGAGGCCTTCGGAGACCCTTGAATGATTTGGCGAGGAGAAGCCAGTGGTGCTTGCCGCAGAACAGCGAGTAGCGAAGGTGGCGCAGGAGGTGCGTCAGGGCCGGAAGGCGAGCCACCCAAGCCAGCCGGCGCAGCGGAAAGAGGCGAAGGGGCGGCAACAGAACCAGTAGGCGACCCGCCCGGTCGCCTAGGAGGTGATCGCGGCCGCTCAACGTCCACGAGGAACGGAGCTACCGCAGTTGGAACCTGTTCATCATCAGAGACAAGGAAATCCAAAGAACTGGAGGAAGTGGGTGAGGAAACAGCAAAGGGAAAAACGTGTTCGTCAAAAACGACGTGACGAGAGATAATAACACGGTGAGTGGCGAGGTCGAGGCAACGGTATCCTTTGTGAGAGGAGGATAGCAAGAGGAAGACACAGCAAATTTAGCGGGAGCAAGTTTATGTGTGGCGGTAGCGGAGAGGTTGGTGTTGGAAATATAAAGTACGGCCCATCCTTCCCCATAAGCTTAAGCTTTTGGGTGAACTGGTTGGTGCATGCAACTCAATATAGTATCAGAGCCAAGAGGTCTCGAGTTCAAGACCCGGCTGGCGCAATTAAAAATAATAATTGTAGTCCACTTCTATTCCACGTCCTAGGTCTGAGGGGGCCTATACGTGAGGGGGAGTGTTGAAGTATAAGTGAATTATTTCTCCCAAACCTTTCTCTCTTTCATGGTATCAGAGCTTTGGCTGGTGCATGCAACTCAATATGGTATCAGAGTCAGGAGGTCTCGAGTTCGAGTCCTGGTAGACGCAATTTAGCGTCCGCTCCTATTTCCACGTGTTGAGTGCTGCCCAAGGCGCCTCCACGTGAGGGGGGGTGTTGGAAATATAAAGCACGGCCCATCCTTCCCCATAAGCTTAAGCTTTTGGGTGAACTGGTTGGTGCATGCAACTCAATATAGTATCAGAGCCAAGAGGTCTCGAGTTCAAGACCCGGCTGGCGCAATTAAAAAAAATAATTGTAGTCCACTTCTATTCCACGTCCTAGGTCTGAGGGAGCCTATACGTGAGGGGGAGTGTTGAAGTATAAGTGAATTATTTCTCCCAAACCTTTCTCTCTTTCATGGTATCAGAGCTTTGGCTGGTGCATGCAACTCAATATGGTATCAGAGTCAGGAGGTCTCGAGTTCGAGTCCTGGTAGACGCAATTTAGCGTCCGCTCCTATTTCCACGTGTTGAGTGCTGCCCAAGGCGCCTCCACGTGAGGGGGAGTGTTGGAAATATAAAGCACGGCCCATCCTTCCCCATAAGCTTAAGCTTTTGGGTGAACTGGTTGGTGCATGCAACTCAATAGTTGGGATAGCACAAACAGCCAAAGACACGAAGATGCTCAAGATGTGGAGGAGTGCCGTGAAGAATCTCAAAAGGTATGCGATTCTGAATTGTGGACGACGGACGCCGGTTGATGAGATAGGTGGCGGTGGCTAGTGCTTCCGCCCAGTAGCGGGGCGGCATGGAGGCGTGGAGTAAGAGGGTGCGAACGGAATTGTTGAGTGTGCGGAGAATGCGTTCAGCCTTGCCGTTTTGAGGTGAAGTGTAGGGGCAAGAGAGCCGAAGCAAGGCACCGTGCGAAGCCAGGAAGGAACTAGTGGCATTGTTAACGAACTCAGGAACCATTGTCGGCCTGAAGACATTGGACGGGTAGGCTGAATTGGGTGCGAGTATATTGGAAGAAATTAACAATGAGCTGGAACACCTCAGACTTGCGTTTCATGGGAAAAGTCCAGTAAAAATGGCTAAAATCATCCAGAAGAACAAGATAATATAAGCACCCAGAAATACTAGCAACCGGCGAGGTCCAAACATCACAATGAACAAGCTCAAAAGGAGAGGAAGTACTAGAAAATGAACTAGTAAAGGGTAGCCGGAAGTGTTTGCCAAGCTGACAGGAGTGGCAAATGGAACGGTCTATGTTATTACATGAGAGAAGTTTATTTTTCCGCAAGGTAGCTAGGACTGCAGGTGCAGGATGACCGAGACGCTGGTGCCACACATTGGAGGGGACGGCGAGGTGGGCGTGGGCGACGCTAGAGGTAGTGGCGGCTGGAATGGTGTAGAGATCGCCGTCACTAGCGCAGCGAAGAATCTCGCGTTTGGTCTGCAAATCCTTGACAGAAAACCCAAAAGGATCAAACTCAATGGAACAACGATTATCACGAGTGAATTGACGCACAGAAAGAAGGTTGCGAACAAGGGAGGGGACAACAAGAACGTTGTGGAGATGAAAATCAGCAGAGGAGGTAGGAAGAAGTAAGTGTCCCTGGGCGACGACAGGAAGGGAACTGCCGTTGCCAACCAGGATGGAGGAATATGAAGAGGGAAGACGAGAGAGGAGCATACCATCCAAAGATGTCATGTGCGAGGTGGCGCCGGAGTCGAGAACCCAGGAGTTGGAGCCCTGGAGTTGCATCTGCTAGAGGGCGGCCACTAGGCCGGACTGATCCCAAGTAGCGGAGGGCGCGTGCCATGTTGGTCTTTTGTCAGGAGAGTGACAATGAGGTCCGTGGCGGTGTTAGCTGGGGTAGGGTCCCAGAGGTCGGGAGGAGGAGCGCCATGGCTGGGTTGTACTCCATGGATTGAAGCACACCCAGGGACCTCTAGGGCGCGGCCCGGCTTCTTCTTCTGGCCGCAGCCGAGATCTTTGATGTTGCTAGCCCTTGCGCCGGCGACCTTTCTTCTTTATTCTGCGGCCGCCGCTTACTGCCGGAGGTGCTGCCGCTATTGCCGCTGGCAACAAGAACCGTGGGCTGCTTGCAGTTGTCGGGACAGGAGCTAGAACCGCCGCTCGAGGTGACGGCAAGAAGAGCGGAGGCCTGAGCGGTCTTAACCTCGTTGGCGAGGCGAAGCTCCTTGAGGATCAGCATGTTGCGCGCTTCGGCGAAGGACGGCAGAGGCTTGGAGTTGGCAATGTCGTCGGCGGTGTTGGAGAAGCGAGAGTTGAGGCCGCGCAGGAGGTTGAGGACGAGTTGAGGACCATCAACCTGGAAGCCGACATCCCGTAGGCCGTCGGCGAGAACCTTCATCCGCTGGCAATAGTCGGTGATGGAGAGATCACCTTGAGTCAGCGTATGGAATTCGTGACTCAGGTAGACTGCCTTGGATTCCTTGTTGGCGGTGAAGATGGTGGAGATGGAGGACCAAAGATCGTACGCAGATTGATCTTCAGCCATGGCAAGGTCGAGAACGGCGTCGCATAGATCCAAACGACCACCGCGAACGCAAAGCGGCGATCGGCTGAACCACGCCTGTCCCAGGGGACGAGGCCGCCATCAATGTGCCCCATGAGGCCGAACTTGCCGCACATAGATTTGAAGAACGTAGACCACTTGGTGTAGTTAGGGTTCTCCAACTCCAGTGTGATCGGCACGTGGGTCTTGACGGAGACGGTGGCATAGGGGTTGAGGAAGACAGGCACCACGCTGGAGGAGTTGGCGGCAGAGGTGCCATCACCGGCGAGTCCGTTGTTGGAGCTCATGGCCGGCAACAGGAAGAGGTGACGGAAGGAGGAGAGCTGGAGGTGGGGTGCGAAAAGAGGGGAGGAGGCCGCTAGGGCTAGACAGCCGGGGGGCGGCTGGGAGGGAAACCCTAGGGTACTCAGACCTCTGATACCATGTAGAGAATAGGAGAGAACACCACACCTAGAGATGGGGGGTGACTCATATATATATATAGCCCAATAAGGCTTGGGGTACAAGTAAACCAAGTACAAGTCAATAGAGACTATACATTATCTAACACTATTGGTCCTGACCCTCACCGCCATGACTCTCAACGTCTTTAGGAGCCTGATTGGCTTTGTCTTCCTTCCGCTACCCCTACCAATCTCTTCGTCTCCTCTACTGCTTCCGCCTCCGCTACAACTTCCACTGGATTGGCATCACCATTTAGGTCATCTTTGTGGTTCACATCTATCATCTTTAGTTCGTCGTGGCCTTTTAGGATCGGTATATGGTGATACCTCTTTAGATTGTGTGGATTGTAAGCTTGGTAAGTAGATACAACTCCCCTATCCTTCTAGCGAGTCTGTGTTCCAACGTCCCTTTGATCTTGTTCATTCTGATGTTTGGGATCCAGCTTCTTTTGTTTCAAAAGAGTGTCATAAATATTATATTCTTTTTATAGATGATTTCTCTGGCAACACCTGGATATTTTTTATATCTTCTCGTAGTGAGGCTTTATCCATCTATAAGAATTTTTCCACCATGATTTAGACTCAGTTTGATTCTCCCATTCATGTTCTTCATGCTGACTCGGTAGGGAGTATCTATCAAGAGCCCTTCATGCTTTTCTTGTTGATTAAGGCACTCTTTCTTAGTTCTCCTATCCTGTTGTTCATGCTCAAAATGGTGCAGCTAAGCACAAGTATCGTCATCTTCTTGAGACAGCTCGTGCTCTTTTACATGCTTCCGTTGTTCTACCTTATTTCTAGACTAAGGCTGTTTCTACTACCACTTAATTAACATTCAGCATTCTTCTGCTCTTCGAGGTGGGATTCCAATGAAAGGCTTTTGTGGCATACCTCCCAATTATTCTAGTCTTCGCCTCTTTGGGTGTGTTTGCTATGTACTCTTTGTATCTCGTGAACGCACCAAGCTGACCGCTCAGTCTGTTAAGTGCCTTTTTTCTAACCTATAGTGCTAAGCATAAGGGATATCGTTGTTGGGATCCTGTTGGCCAACGGATGCGGATCTCTTGGGATGTTACTTTTGATGAGTCTGATCCCTTCTACCCTCATCTTTCTTTCACTCCAGCATCTCTTGTTGAGCCATTTTCTTTCCTGACTTTTCCTGATACTCCAGTTGCCACTTTTCCCTTTTCTCGGTTGGCTTCTTCATAATCAACCTCTCTTTTGGTGTCTTCTTTACCATCGGTGCCACCTCTTGTGGTTTCTCCTAACATCGTTCCCTCTTATCCTCTATATTACACTCAACGTCCGCGAGTTGAGGATTCTTCTGATGTACCATCTTCTCCTGATGTGCCATCTTCATCTGTTGAGTCACCTTCTTTAGTGCCTTCTCCTTACTATGCTCTCTATGATCGCCAGTCTATTCAGCTTCCTGAGTGCCTTAGCTTTGGTGGTGCAGTTTTTATTAAGTCGACTTCCTATCGTGATGCTGTTATTCATCAGGAATGGCAACATGCGATGACAGAGGAGTTTGCTACCCTTGAGTGCACTAGCATGTGGGATCTTGTACACCTTCCTCCACATGTCTGTCCCATTATGTGCAAGTAGGTATATAAGGTTAAGACTACTCTGTGGTTCTCTTGAACGCTATAAGGCTCGTCTTGTAGCACATGGTTTTCAGCAGAAGCATGGTTGTAATTATGAAAGACTTTTGCTCTTGTGGCTCACATGACCACTGTTCGCACTCTTCTTGATGTGGCCTCTGTACGTGAGTAGCCAATCTCTCAGCCTGATGTCAAGAATGCCTTTCTTAGTATAGCTGCATAAGGAGGTCTACATGCAACCACCACAGGGTATTCTGTTCCTAGGGGCACGGTTTATCGGCTTCGCCGCTCTTTTTATAGGCTCAAGTAAGCCCCTTGTGCCTAGTTTGATTCTGTGCTCTTTGTTCACACTTCACCCCATGGTCGGACTCTTCTTCTTTATATTGATGACATGATCATTATTGAAGATGATTCTCAATATACTGTTTTTGTGAAAGCACATCTCAGTGAGCAGTTTCTCATGTCTGATTTGGGTCCTCTTCACTGGTTTTTTGGGATTAAGGTTTCTTCTATACCTAAGGGCTTCTTCATATCCCAAGAGAAGTATATTCAAGATCTTCTTGTTCGTGCCTTTCTCACTGATCAGCGTATAACCGAGACTCCTACGGAGCTCAATATTCACCTTCAACCTACTGATGATGAACCTCCTACTCGCTATCGCCATCTTGTTGGGAGCCTTGTTTACCTTGGTGTCACTATCCTGACATTTCGTATTTAATTCATATCTTGAGTCAGTTCGTTTCTGCTCCCACTTAGCTCCACTATAATCATCTTTTTCGTGTTCTGCGATATCTTTGTGAAACTATCTCTCGCCGTCTTTTCTTCCTTATGTTTCAACTCTTACAGCTCTAAGCATACTCTGATACTACCTGGGCTAGTGATCACTCTGATCATTGATCTCTTTCTACTTATTGTGTTTTTCTTAGTGGTTCTCTTATTGCTTGGAAGACTAAGAAACAAACAGCAGTTTCTCATTCGAGTGCTGAGGCAAAGTTACGAGCTATAGCTCTTTTGACAGCAGAGGTTAATTAGCTACAGTGGTTACTTCAGGATTTTGGTGTTTCTGTTTCTACATCGACTCCTCTTTTATCTGACAGTACAGGTTCTATTAGCATTGCTCGAGATCCAGTGAAGCATAAGCTCACCAAGCATATTGGTGTTGATGTTTCCTACATATGGTCACAGGTACAGGATCAGGTTGTGGCTCTTTAGTGTATACCTTTAAAGCTTCAGTTGGCAAACTTCTTCACGAAGACACAGACTAGAGCTCAGCACGGCTTTTATCTCTCCAAACTTAGTGTTGTTGATCCACCATGAGTTTGAGGGGAGTGTTAGACAGTATCCTAGTTGCCTTGTGTAGAGATTACTAGTTGTCTTGTATATAGATTGTTAGCCTTGTATACATCTGCCTTATATAGGCTTTCCTTTTATACCCTCATGTATACGTATATATATATATATACACTTGCCCATTAGCCTCATGTTCAATACAAGTGCTATTCATATATATACTTGCCCATTAGCCTCATGTTCAATACAAGTGCTATTCATAACAAGCTATATAATATTTAGTAGTGATACAATAGATTACTACAGGTATTTTGGCATATACTCCCTCTGTCCAAATTTATAGAGCATATTTTTCTCTAGGCACACAGACCAAGAAGACATTGAAAAAAACTAGACTAACCCTAATTATTATCTCTAAGCACTATATTCAATGCATGTATAGTAAAGAATATAATGTGAAGCTGAATATTTATTAGATGTATAAAGAGAACATCACACTAATCTTATATTGGAAGTGAAATACGCCATATATTTGTGAACAAGATCATTCAAAAAATATGCCTATAAACTTGGACAGCGAGTATTACATGCCAGGACTACTGCAGCCACTATTATGTCCTTGGTCACACAACAAAGGGTTGAACATAATATTCATAATTTGGAGAAAATACAAGGCTATTAGTGGGCTTCTAAGTGAAACGTTAGCTCAACATGGAGAATGAAATCCAGGTAATATGAGGCAATAGGTACAAAGCATTCGCCATAAATAGAGACAATGTGTGCCATTGTAAAACTAAATAGCAACACAGTTACAACTAGCAGTAGTCTATCGCTGTAATTGTTGTAAGGATATATGTTGATTAGTACCACGTTGGTTTTGGTCAAGAAACTTATGTCTCTTATACCTCTATATACTTAGCCCTTGGCCACAATATGAATACATCAGTGTTATCCTACTGTAGGCCAAGGGCCAACTATAGAGTACAAGAGACATAAGACTGCAAATCAAAATTAATGTGGTACTAATCTACATATATCCTTAACAACTGTAAACTATTGGTGGAGACTGGAGAAAGTATTCTACCAGAATTCTCTACGAGTATCTATCTACAAAAATTAAGGCACAAATGCCACCCTGGCAATATTAAGTGGACAAGCCTTGCATGCATATGCCATCTAAGCAAGGTCAGTAACATTTTAAATTATTTGAAATTAAGGCTCTGAAAAGCAATCATAAGCAAGGATCAAGAATCTCTTTTTCTGCTGCTCCATATTTAAAAAAAGGTCACCGGCCAAATATAAAGCCTCTACCACTTATCATAAGGAGAATAAAACTAAATACCATAGTTTGGAAAGTACAACTTAAACACATAAAGCACAT
This sequence comes from Guadua angustifolia, assembly GCA_036346375.1. Lineage (NCBI taxonomy): Eukaryota > Viridiplantae > Streptophyta > Magnoliopsida > Poales > Poaceae > Guadua > Guadua angustifolia. Next base: position 24,863,828 of record CM070513.1, read on the forward strand.
CTACTCGGTCATATTCAAGAAAACAAAGCATTTCGAACACAATGATTATTACATCTATGGTTCAAAGAACAATACTGACAGCAGCACGAAGCATATCTTCCATAATGTTGATGGCCCAACGCCATTGACCAGCTCGAGCATGAGCATGGATCAGAGAGTTGTATATATCAACATCAGGCTTGCACCTATAAATATCATATATGTCAAAAGAAATCAGAGAATGAACAGATAATGTAGAAAAGGCCTCCTATTTTATCTCATTTGTGAAAAATAAACCATAGAAATGGCAGATACCTGTAAACTACATTTTAGTATAGATATCCTGCTGGTGTATTATGATAACAGTACAACCGTTCAAGGTGCCAGGTTGGCTATGTCCAATAAAGATATTATCAATGTACAGTAAGAAAAGTGAAAATATAACAGCATTAATTATGTTTTGTTCTAGAATAACATGAAATTTTTTACAAATTTCAAAGTCAACAAATAAAATTGATACAACTCATTCAACAAAAATAAGCTATCCGTAATTTAGAAAAGCAGCCAATGAGGCAATCAAGACTAAATATGTTGGATGATCTGTACATAGACTGATAGACATAAATAATTTGAGGACTATTGTGACTTCTTGGTGAAAAAAGAAAGGATAGTTAAACAAAATCTTATGTCATAAAAAAATGCCATCATAAGTTAATAACATTCATACCGCCATTCTTGCATCTCAAAGAACAGGCCACGAGCTTGATCAACTTGGTTATGTCTGGCATGTAATCGTATCATCATGCCATAAATATCATTACGAGCACAGTAATTCTCCTGATTTTTCATCCAGCGGAATACATGTACAGCATGTTGCAAGGACCCGGCAATTGTGATTTCCTAAAGGTGATACAAGCTGTGTAAGTGTGTTATCAATTATCACCAGGACAGGCTACCTTGCTGTTGGTGAATTTACAGATGCTTGAGTTTTGTTCACAGAATGAGAACCCTGACTTGTAACTGCAGTAGCTACTACCTTGTAAGGGGTACCGCAGCACACTATTGGACCACAAGAAAGACAGTGATAAGTGATAACTGTTTCTCATGAAATGAACAATTAGATTTTTGGAATTACTGACAAAAGTACAAAACAAAAACAAGGGCATGAGAATCATACTGATATCCATGAACTCTAAGATTACAAAGGACCAACCAAGAATCCTTCAAAAGCAATAAATACTCCCTAATATGCACAAGGATGGACTACATCAGCTGTAATTTAAAAAACTGCCGAATAGCCCAATGGCACCAGCAAATACTTACAAGGTCTGAATACTTGAATTAAGCACGGAATGATAGTTGATACACAATACCCAGATTATTAGATCAAACAACCGGAACAGATAGCAAATTATCAGCTTCGTGCACTCCCATATAACCATTTGTGAGGCACACTAATGGTAAACAGTGCAATGATCGTGGAAAAATCTTTCCCTCGCACGGCAGACTCTAAATCTAAATGGATGTCCCGGTAACTCATTTCATCGAACACGTAGCAAGCAGGCGCAGAGAGAGAGAGAGAGAGAGAGAGAGAGAGATTGAGAGGCGGCTTACGCGGATGAGGAGCGGCAAGTTACGGCGGGCGAACCGGCCGGCCCAGCAGTTGAGCACAGCATCGACGGCATGGGCGTCGGCGCGCGGGACCGCGAGCACGCGCGCGGCGGCCTCGGACACCTTCCAGTCCCGCTGCCACCGGCTACCCTCCACGCGGAGGCGGTGGCGCGTAGGGAGGGCGTCGGTGCCAACACCATCCACCTCGACGCGGGCGGTGCGGCGGCCGCGGTCGTAGTCGACGGACACGGCGGGCCGCCGCTCGGCCCACGGCGGCGGGCCGGGCGCCCGCCGGGGCCGCGGCAGCGGGCGGACGACGCGCGGAGGTGCTCCCTGGTTCGGCGCCCGCGGCTCCGGCGATGGTGGAGGAGGAGGAGCCGAAGACATTGCCACTGTTCGTGGAAGGCTTTACCGTTGTGGATATGCGCCGGGCGGGGGGGTGGGGTTTCGAGATAAGGCGTGTCAACTTTTTCTTAAACAAAATGACTTCAGTTTGAATATTCGATATTTTCGAACACGTTATAATATTTTTTTTATGTATGTAATATTTTTTTCTAACACGTACAATATTTTCCTTCGACAATAGTAGAAACGTGGCACAGTAAACAGATGTTACACACGTTGAAAAAAATGTTGCACGTGTTGGAAAAAAAATGTTACAAAAGACGTCCGATTGCCGGTAATCGTCTTTCTTAAATCGAATGGGTGAGATAGGCAACGGCGGAGGATCTTTTTCTCAAATGCCTTCTACTCATCTTCATGCTGTTAGGTGTGATATTCCTCTTTTTTTATCTTAATATGTAATGCCGACGAAATTTACCAAGTGATACTACGGTGCAACGTTTGAACCATAACCTTAATTATTATAGTGTTGTAAATAAATATTGTTAAACTATGGTAACCGGCATTTCACTTAAAGTAAATTTCACGGAACTACACATATATGCTCAAAACTAAAAAAAAACCTACACATTTAGGGTTTCATTTTGCAAAAACTACATCTTTTAGCAAAAAATATTTAGAAAACCATGTTCCGTCAACTCTCCCGTTACATAACAAGCAGGAGGCAACCTCGTGCACCGTAAATCACTCTTAACCTATGATGACTAGCCTGCCTTATGCATATGAGAGTGGACTGAGGAATAGAATACATCTTCTTCCTCTCACTGCAACTCAAGTAGAGGGAAGCACATCTGTGATGACTAGTTTGTCATTTGTACATAGAGAGAAGAGATAGAGGAATACGTCTTCTTCATCGTTGAGACAAATAGGGGCGGCGCTTGCTAGCTGTGAAGGAGCGATAGCAATGCCTAAGGATTTTTTAGGTACATTGGGCTGATTAATGAGACTAGCTTGTCAAGTAATTTAGATTTGACACAATGGGTTTTTATTATTAAATTTTGCGCAAAAGTTGTAGTTTTATGAAATGAAGCCTTAAAGAAGTACTTTTATAGTTTTGGTAACATATGTGTAGTTCTGAATCATAGCTCATCATTTAACTCGGAAAAATTCTATGCATACAACGATTTATGTATGAAGTGCACGTAAAGTAGTCCTCTTTCACATAAGCACATCCTGGCTCAAGGGAAGATGTCTCCACTATATGAGCTGAAAAATATAACCCTAAAACCCAATCATAAATTAAGGATAGTCCAAAATATTGCTCTATGATACATGCTAAACTAGAAGTTCTATGACGAGTAAGTGTGATTAAATTCTGACTCTAACAATCTTACATAAAAGAACGAGTTGATGAGTGGTACATTTGTTCTCGTCTCGTTCGAAAAAACAACGCACATTGTTAGGTGGGCCTAGTCTCTCTCTCTTTCTGTATTTCTCCTTCTGTAAACCACTAGAACAGAAGTAACTTGAGGAAACTAAATCTATATATGTAACAAATGAACTCTAACAAACTCGAAAACTATGTACTCACCCTATCGGTACATATCCCACTACCACATGCTGACCCACACCTTTCGAACTTGCAACTTGTGACATGCGGATGCACAAGATAGGAGATTAGTACCGGTTCTACACCTAGGTTGCCACTAGAATATGCTCCTTGCGGCCATGACAACCATCTTCGGCCCCGTTAGGGGCAGCTTATGCACAACTTCTACTTAAAAGAAAAGCAGATTGTCTGTCGAACGGGAGAATTCTAGATAGCTTCTCCCAGAATCAGAATCTGATTTGATTTGTACACAGAATCAGAAACTGTCACCTACCTGATTCTGCGAGTTCCATTTCCCACGAGTCATCGCAGGCACAAGAGCTTTCGCCATCGTCCTTAGGCCCCTCCACCACTCTCATCCGCTCATCTGTCACCGACGCCAATCAACAATCAGCACAGACAATCAGGATTACCGAACGACTAGATTCTCCGGTCAGTAAATTTTTCAGACAGTCGCTTTTCCAGACAGCTGACTACAATCCAGAATCTGCACAATTAGAAGCTGCCCCGAAGGGGGCTTCTCTTGGCTGCTTAGACGCGGTAGATGCTACTTGACTAGATGCCCCAGCCGCCCAACATGTTTACTGACACATTTGGTTATGGCCTGATCACATATGATGGACTCAAGTTCAGGCAGGACTTTTCCATTAGGTCCTATGAGATTGAGGCTGATAGGGCAGCGTCCTAAAGATGCTGGTGTAAATTTGCACGTGACAACTTTTGATTTTTATGTATTAGATTATTCTGATTAGGTATTGAATCGTACGGAAATTTTTTTGCTTTTCATATAGGAAATTGCACATAGTCATGTGAAGAGGGTCAAGGCATAGTTTTGTTTGACAAACACACGTCATCGTCGAGTGTAATCCATGGAGGTATAATTTAATTCAGCAAGCTAGCATGTTTTTATTTTGAGTAAGCTTAAAAAATACAAGTTTATTATCAAAACTATCACAAAACTACATGTTTAAGTAACAATTTCGCAGAATTATAGATTTAAGGGACAAATGTTTCATAGAACTACAAGTTTTGATATTTCCGCCATATGCTACAGTTGCATAATGGCAGGGCCCACCTATCAGTGAAAATGTGAGACCCGGCAATGAAATGGACATGCAAGGCTACATTGTGACGCTGACACATAGGTCCAAGTGTCAAGAACCGCATATGACTGGAAAACTAAAAACTTGTAGTTCCGTGAAACATTTGCCCTTTAAATATTTAGTTCTACGAAATTGTTACTTAAGCATAAAAATATATGATAGTTTTAACAATAAACAAGCAGTTTTTCCCAACTTTACTCTTATATTTTTGTTCTCTGAATTTGAGACTGAAATAAATTGTGGCTTCTCACGTTATGTGATATTACATGTTTTCTTTTTCTTTTTAGAGTTGCTATATAGGACTCGATAAAAAAGCAGGATGTAATGCATGCGTGAGTCCATCCCATATGAGGGCTAGGTATTAAACGAATTTTAGACCCCTAGTTTTACATTTAATTCTCATAGCGTAATTCCATTTGATCTTTTCTTTTATGTCTTGAAAAGCATATGAAATTCATTTATACCCATCCTCTCCATCATCATTAAGTTTTCTCTCTTGGTGCAATGATAGGACAGTGACACTGCTCGGTGTGGTGGCAGGGCCGAGTATGCCGGCGCAAATTGAGTATGGAGAGTACGGAGCCGAGGGCGCGATGTAGGCATAGGACGGTGGCATAAGTGAAACAACCCAAAAAATTCAAAAATGGTTTTCTTTTGCCCTCCTTGATTTATTTGAATTTTATTTGGCTTTGTCTTGAATCCTTTCCCTTTTGGGAATTTTTGCCATTTTGGGCGCCTTTCCTTTTCCGCCCATACCCATTTTCGGCCAGAGCATTTCCACCGGCCCAATTCCCTTTTCTTTCCCACGCCGGCCCAAAATTTCTTTCCAAGCCCAGCCACAGACCGGACCCCTTCTTCTTCCTCGCGTGCCTTGCACACCCTGTGTGCCCCTGCCTCACCAACAAGCTCCATGCCACGAACCTCGCCACCCTACCGCCCTCGCCTCTGCATAGCCTCAGATAGTCAGCCCCCCAAGACTATTTTCGTGCCGCTGCCCTCGTTTTCCCCCTCCGCTTTCCTTGCCGCGCCGTGTCTCTCCCTCCCCACCGCCTCTCTCTCCTCGCGAACACGCTATAAAAGGCACCGCCGAGCCCCATTTTTGTCGCACCAAACGCCCCAAGGCTCCCTCTTCCTCATCCGCATATCCATTTCGCCTCCGGTTGCCTCTCCACGCCGCGCCGAGAGCTTCTTCTCCGCCTCCGGTTAACTCCCGTCGCCGAACCACTCCGCCTCCTCCCTTCCCCATTTCTCCACCTCCCCGAGTTCCCCATCAGCCCCTCATTCTCCCCCGCCATTCCATTTCTTTCCCCGTGCGCCAGCTCGCCGAATCACCCCTCGTCTTCCCCAACTCCGGCGCCAAATTCGCCACCGCCTCGCGCCCCCACCAGTCAGCCGCTCCCTCGCTCTCTCTGCTTCTAACGTGTTTATTTAGAATATCTTTGATTAGTCTCATCGCATTGAAAAATGGAAAACCCAAGGTATGTACGCGTATTCATTCTAGTATTAGTTGCATACTTTGGAATCAAGTTAAAGTATGAATGTCCCCGTTATATTAACCACAAAATGTGCATCATGTTTCACATTCCATATATTACATGGATACACATATTTTGGGGGAGTTCACACTCTAACTTGAAGAGTCAATTTAAATGATAAATTTAAATTGAGTTTATTTGTCTCATTAATCATTAACGAACACTTCATCATGTGTTGATGGTGCTCCGTGATTAATTGAGGACAAATGAATAGTTCTTAAGTATAATAAAGCATGAGTTGCATTATTGTACTTAAGACACAATTAAATCATTTCAATTGATTTAGGTTGTGCTCAATTGATCTAAAGGCATCCATTATGTGTTAATGGAGTGCAAGAGATAATTGAGACAACCATGCATCTTGGACTAACTATTTTATGAGTTATGTTTGAGTTAGGTCCAAAGATGGATGAGATGAATGAAAACGGACTTGGGCGGCATCATGAGTTGATGGGCGTCAAGAGTGGATCCCGAAGAGGAGTCAAGTGGAGATCCGGGGAGAAATCAAGTGTTGATTATAAAGACCCCAAAGGGATTGCTTATGCGGCGAAGGTATAACTAGATAGGCTAAGGACTTTTGTAGTCTTTGAGTCTAGTTCTTTTATCGCCGTACTATTAAGAGGGGTTGCCTCTTTCGTTTGAGCTTCATCATGTGTTGATGATCTCATTCCGCATTCACTCAAAGCTCAAATCTTATTTGATTTGGTTGTTGCATATGGGTTAACCATTTAGCATGTGTTGCAAATGTGTTAAGCCTATGCTTGGTTGTTTTGCATTATGCTCTGATTTGCATGTGTTGCAAAGATGAAAGAGTATATGCATTTGGTTTTCGCATTATGCTTTGATTTGCATGTGTTGCAAATGGGATGAGCTAATGTGTTGGCTTTTGCGTGGAGTTCACTTTTGCATGTGTTGCATTAGTTGAAGCTTCACATTTTGGTTCGCAAAACAAATCCTTATAAAACCGTGAGGTTGCTTGGAGCTAAGTTTTGCATGTGTTGCAAAAGGAGAGAGCTCAAGCATGTTTTGGTGTTTGTGAGTTTGTTTTGAGCTAGAGGCTCGCATGTGTTGCAGTAAAGAGCTCATACCGGTTGAATTGGTTTTAGTCGAAGTTTGATTTGTGGTTGCATTGAACTAGAGAATTGCATGTGTTGAAATTGGAGAGTTCATGCACCTTGATTTGATGTTGCTTGGAGCTAGACTTTTGCATGTGTTGCAAAGAGTAGTGCTCAAGCATGAAATGTGTTTATTGCGTTATTTGCAAGTTCGTTGTGCGAATAAACTGAAGTTTATGAGTCCGGAATCCCGAGAGCATGTGAGTGGGGCTTGCAACGGGAGTTGGCAAGTTGACCGGGTCTTATGTTGACCTTCATATGGCCAGGGGGATTAATCTCATAAACTCGAGTTTGATTTGCTTAATACGTTTTGCAAATAGTTCTTGAGTTTGTTGCGGAATGCGTTTTCGCAATTTGGTTGCAATTCTTTGAGCATGAGCTAAATTGGTGCAAATGTGTTTTGCACGTGTGTATGATCATGTGTTGATCATTTATTGGCTCAAGGAATGGTTTCTAGTTTGTCGGAAATGAGTTTGCGCGAAAATCTAGTTTTGGGTGGTGCGACCACCCATCGAGTGGTGTGACCAATGGTTGAGCGGTGTGACCAATGGTTGGGTGGTGTGACCAACCTTTGAATGGTGCGACCAACCTTAGGGCTTCTGTGTAATGTGTGGTGTGACCAATCGTTGAGTGGTGCGACCAACCTTTGAGTGGTGTGACCAATCTTCGAATGGTGCGACCAACCTTAGGGCTTCTGTGTAATGTGTGGTGTGACCAATCGTTGAGTGGTGCGACCAACCTTTGAGTGGTGTGACCAACCATGGTGTGGTGCAACCAACCCTAATTGTGGTGCGACCAATCGTCGTGTGTGCGACCAACCATAGGGATGCTTTCTTTGTTTTGTCTTTGGCGGTGTGACCGATCGTCATCCGGTTGGACCGGGCATGTGAGGCGCGGTGCAACCGGCCCCTCCGCGTGTGCTTGCGGCTGAAGTGGGCGGTCGGACCGCCCCCACTCCGGTGTGACCGGGCATGTGCGCGATCGGCCCGGCCCCTGGCTCAAGGCGGTTTCGGCTCATTGTTGGGCGGTGCGACGGCCCGGTCCGTCGGACCGGCTGGCGGTAAACGGCCCCAGCGGCTTGATTTTTCCAAAGCGTCGCGATTTTCGGTTCTGCGATTTTAGTTGGGCGGTTGGACCGGGCGACGAGCGGTGTGACCGGCCATGCGGTCGGACCGGCCGTGGCGCGGTGCGACCGGCCGTCTAATCGAAAAATCCGACCATTGCCTGTGAGGGCTCGGTCGGACCGGATTTTCTGTTTTACCAAATTACCCCCAAACGGCTAGTTTTCTTTGTGGGGCTATAAATACCCCTTGGGGGCTTGGGCAGGTTGTTGGCTGTGTGTGGGAGTATTTTGCATGTGTTGCTCTTTCTCCTTTTGCCTCTTGAGCTTAAGAGTGAGCTAATTGCATGTGTTGCAATTAGGTGTGGTTTGAGTGAGCTCTTGTGCATGTGTTGCACTTGAGTGAGGTCCTTGTGCATGTGTTGCACTTGGTGATCGCCGAGTGCATGTGTTGTGCTTTCGGTGAAGGTCAAGCGGAGGAGCGGCCTATTCTCTTGGAGTTTGCCGACTCCTAGACGGCGTAGGCGTCGTGCGCGGGAGCTCTCGAGGTGTGAGAAGCCCCGGCAAGTTTGTGAAGGTTCGGGTTGAGCCTACGCGCAAGTGTGAAAAACCACGACTAGTGGAAAGAGGCGGGTGCTCGAGCGGGAGCCGGTCCAAGTGTGGGCTTGCCTCAACGTGGACTAGGGGAGACCGGCAAGTCTCCGAACACCACGGAAAAATATCGGTTGTCTCTTGTCTCATTTATATTCAAGCACTTTACATTATTGAATATTCATCAATTGCTTGAATTAGAATTGCTAGTATTATTTAGTTGATCAATTTAGCAATTCTTGTGTAGAGACATAATTTAGATAGTGCACATAGTGAGTCTAGTTGATTTAGGCCTTAATTGTCAAAACCGAGTTTATCGCTTCCGCATTATAATTGTGTAGGTTTTGACATAGGGGTTGATTAGAGCGAATTGATTAGTGAGCGATCGAATTTTGTAAATCGCCTATTCACCCCCCCTCTAGGCGCATCCTCGACCCTACAAGTGGTATCAGAGCCACGGTCACTCTCATTTTAGGCTTAACCGTCTAGAGAGTAAAAAGGATGGCAAATAGAGGTTTAGTGCACTCCACCGATTCATATTTATTTGATGGCTCTAATTATGCTTCATGGAAAATATTTATGATTAGTCATTTTAAATCCATGAGCCCACAAATATGGTGGATCGTAGATGTTGGCATTTCTTCTCCAATTAATGATATTGCTCCAACTAAAGGAGAGGAGAAATGTCTACATCTCGACGCTCAAGCAACTAACGCTTTATTTAGTGTTGTGAGCGTAGAAATATTTAATCTCATTTGCAACCTCTCGAGCGCTCATGCGATGTGGATCAAGCTTCAAGAATTATTTGAATCATTCACATCAATTAAGGATTGCAATAAGGATGAAATGTCGGTTGACGATTCTTCAACCTCTTCATCAAGTGAAGAACCGGCATTACCATCAACCTCAACCTCCGCCTCAAGCGACGACGAATCTTCACTTATATCAAAAATTCGTTGCTTCATGGCAAAAGGTATAAATGAGGTAAGTGATGATGAAGATGAGCCCTCCTACGATGAATTGATGAATATGCTAGAGGAGCTAAATGAATTTCTTGGAAAGGAGAAAAAGAAATATAAAACCTTGAAGTTAGAACATGAATCACTTCAAAATGATTATGATGTTCTAAAAGAAAATCATGAGAAACTCCTTTTCAAGGAATTTAGTAAAGCTAGTGTGGATATTGCCACTCAATGCAATTTAGTTGATGAATTGTCTCACTCAATTCCAATTATAAACAATTCATCGAATAAATGCATATCCACCTCTAGCGATGATTTGCCTTGTTGCTCTAATGAAGTTGTTTCAAGTTCTTCTATGTGTTTAGATACTAATCTTGTAGAAGAAAACAATGAGCTCAAGGCTCAAGTCATTAAGTTGGAAAATGACTTGAAGAGGTGCGTTAAAGGAAAAGCCCTCCTCGACGAAATCTTGAGCAAGCCAAGGGCGCCTCAAGACAAGCGAGGACTAGGCTACAACTCCAAGAGGGAGAATAGCAAGACAAGGCACAACACGCGTCACCCGAAGACCATCAAGTGTTTTGCTTGCAACAAGAAGGGCCACCTCGCCTCCGTGTGCCCTAATCAAGTGGACAACAAGGCCACAACACCAACAATGAGGCAAACCGGCAAGGAGCAAGTCAAATCGGTCAAGAGAGGGCCAAATAGCGTGACATGCTTCAATTGCCGGGAAAAGGGGCATTTCGGTAAGGATTGTCCCAAAGGTATCACCCCTAAGCCCACTATTATTGATAATAATTATTTGCTTAGGAAGGACAAGAATGGCAATGTGTTTGCCAAGCTTGTCAAGTCCCTTATGCCCGCTAAGAATGATATTCATTTGCATAGGAAGAGTAATTCTAGAAATGTGTTTGCTCAAAATGCTAGATTTCCTAAGAATAAGAAAAATCATGATGATCATATGCTTAGGAAAAATAATTATAGCAAAACATTTGCTAGAAATGCTAGATCCTCTAAGCCAATGTATAACTTCAATAATCACATGCTTAGAAGAGATCAAACTAGAAATAATTTTGCAAAGTATCATTGCCCTCCTAAATCATTTCATAAAAATGCAAATTATTTGCCTAGGAGAAATAATTATTGCAATTCTATTTCTAGTCATGTTAGTCAATTTAAAAATGCTAAAATTAGGACCATTTGGGTTCCTAAATCAATTGTGACTAACATTGTCGGACCCAACAAAGATTGGGTACCAAAAACCGCTTAAAAAGAATTTTAGGCAATAAAGAGATGGATTGGACGATTGCTCACCAAGAGGAGACGGACTACATTTGTCTACAAGTGGTGTCAAGCAAGAAATTTATCAAGTCCATCATGAGCCAATGCCATCTCGGTAACAAGCAATTTAAATTGATTGCCATTTAAACTTATAGCCTTGTGTAGGTTATATTGTAATATTCATGCTAGAATCAATTTAGATTGCTTTGTATAGCCACTTGCTCTTGCCTCTTATCTATTCTCTTATTGCAAATCTTGAGCAAGTTTAATAGTGGCATATTTAGGGGGAGTGTTAATTCATATTCATGTGTATCACATCCCTACGTGTGCCTATATTAATATAAGTGCATATATATATAATTTCAAAATCAAACCATTTAGCCAAAAGTCAAAACTTTGTATACTAATTACTATTCTTGTGAAAAACTAGTTGAATAATGTATGCAAATGCTTTCGAAATGTTTTCCAAAGGTGTTGGCTTCACAAAATCTATTTTGAAAAGAAAATGAATTTTATGCCTAAAACCTAGTTACGAGTATCTTGATTTTGATTTAAACTTATGATTTTCATAGAAATAAAAGTAAAAAGATTTTGAAAGTATTTCCAAAACAAAAATCCTAGAGTTGGTCATTCTTAACAACTTTCGTATCAAAAGATTTTCAAAAGACCAACCTAGCAAAAGTTATTTGATTTTGAAACTTCATAAAAAAACTATGCTTGACCCGTAATGGTCATATTCTAGCACTTAGTGAGTTTCTCCATTTGGATCTATTCTTGTGTAGAATTATGATTCAAAATGGCATTTTAGACTCATACACAAAATTTAAATTCATATATCTTACCCTTTGCTTTATTTGAAGTTTTGTGTTAATTGGATTTGACTTTGCTTCTTCATTTGGACTAATTAGGTCAAAAGTCAAAAATCATATTTAAAAGGCCAAATTTGCGAAATGCTTTGTAAAGGTATTCTATTATGTATCTCAAATGTTTTTCAAGCTTCCAAAATGAAAACTCTATATTGAAAACTAATTTGGCTCAAAAACAATTTGATTTGAACCAAAATAGCCTAGATTAGCAATATGTCAAAATGATGGTATTCAAGTTGGATTTCATATCAAATCTTGGCTATAAACAATCTTGATACACTTATCTAAGCCATGAAAATCAAAATTGCATGAAATCCAAATTGAATTGCATTTTGAGGCTTTTCGTGAAAATCAATTTCCTTTTATGCCTCAAAGCGCAAATTGCCATAACTTTCAAAATAAAATTGATTTTGAGAAAATTCTTTTTGCAAAACCTTCTCATTAGTCCAAAGTTTATCTCTGCAAAATTTCAAATTTTTTGGACTTCGTTTGAATCATTTTTGCCAAAATTTGCAAAAATTGAATTGTCTCGGCTGACAGACCGGTCCAACCGGTCCTCTGGTCATGCAAACCGCCCATAGGGCGGTCGGACCGACCTCGAGTGGTTGGACCGTCCGTGGCAGGTGAAGTTCTGATTTTCAGAATTTTCTTGAGGTTTGCTTTGGGATATCTTTTCATTGGTAATTTCTTTTCAAAAATTCTTTTTGGAAAAGTTTCTTGTATTCCCAAAGGTTGTTTTGGCAAAATTTCAAAAGTTTCTCGATTTGTTTGAAGGGTTTTCCAAGTGGTATCAGTTATGAGCATTTAAATGACTTAAAGAGTGATTTTCACTTGATCTTTTGAAAAGACAAAACTTGTGCAATTCAAATGCAAATAACTCCATAATTCACCTGTTGAACATCTCAGGGAGTTTACTCATATCAAGTTTTGGGCACTTAATTACTTTCAAGTGAATTCATGTCTTTGTTTTGCTCTGATACTAAATATTTTGGATTTCATTGATCCTTCTTGAGATTTTGATACCCGTGAGTATATTGCTCTGATACCCATCGATGTTATCGATAATTCTTTCATGTGGTATCAATCTTTATGATTTGATCCTAAGTGGTATCAATTGAGCACTTATTCATTTCATATGCTTACAAAGTGGTATCATTGAGTTTCTTCTTTCTCCAAGTGGTATCATTGAATTCAATTATTTCCTACAAGTGGTATTTCATTACCTCTTTGTAGCATTATTGCGATACCCACATTCTTGATTAAGATTTTTCCTCTCAAGCTAAAATTGTAAGTTCAACCGCTTAAGAATTCTCTGTGTGAGATTCTTTATGAGTTGAAATACATTAAAAAGGAAATCTCTTGTAGAGCATTGTTCTTCATGAAAATTTGAAAATGCTCATTTCTTTTGGTTCTTCCTGCAAAGCCCTTGAGATTAATTTTACAAGTGGTATCTATTGTCTCAAGTGGTATTTATTCCTTATAGTTTCCTCGTTTAACCTTATTAGGCGAATCATTGGATTCTTCAAAAGAATCATGCTGAAAAGTTGCAAAGTCTAATAAAATGAGGAGTGAGTTATTTGAAAAAGGGTATCACACGGGTCATTTGCTTTGGATACTCTCCCTTCTTTGCTTTTCATGCCTATTTGTATTTACAAGTGGTATCCATATTTGCAGAGTGCTTAATTCCTTTAAAGTGGTATCCATATTTGCAAAATGCTTATTTCTTTTAAAGTGGTATCCAAAATCCCGAATATGATCTCTTTTCGAGTTTTCTTCTTTTGGTATCAGACCATATTTCAGATGAAAACTTGTTTTATTCCTTGTATATCCTTTTCATTTGGGATTTCATTGCTTATCTCTTTCATTTGGTATCTAAAATAATTCCTTGCCAAGGTCATGAATATCCTTTTAAATTCTTCATTAGATATGACCCCTAAAAGAGATTGTTAAATGCCAAAAGGGGAGAATAATTGAATAATCAAAAGGGGGAGAGAATATTTAAAAATGTTTGCCAAAAAGGGGAGAATAATATGAATAAAAGGGCAAATGTTTTTCAAGTAAATCTTATTGTTTTTCCATTTTTTGGTGTTTAATGCCAAAAGGGGGAGAATTAGGAAGCTTAATATCATTTGGTTTAAAAAGTAAGCTTAATATGATTAAGGGGGAGAATTAATATGCATATGTGTTCAATTAGCTTAAATTCTCTCAACATGTTGATTTTAATCCAAATGTGCTCATTAAGCTTGGATTTATCATTAATCACCAAAAAGGGGGAGATTGTAAGTTCAACCTTCATTAGTTATGGTTTTGGTGTTAATGACAAATCTAATCTTGCATTAATGACAAATCTAATATTGAGATTATCCCCTAATGCGATATTGTTATTAATAACAAATCTTATATCGAGACTAACGTGTTTATTTAGAATATCTTTGATTAGTCTCATCGCATTGAAAAATGGAAAACCCAAGGTATGTACGCGTATTCATTCTAGTATTAGTTGCATACTTTGGAATCAAGTTAAAGTATGAATGTCCCCGTTATATTAACCACAAAATGTGCATCATGTTTCACATTCCATATATTACATGGATGCACATATTTAGGGGGAGTTCACACTCTAACTTGAAGAGTCAATTTAAATGATAAATTTAAATTGAGTTTATTTGTCTCATTAATCATTAACGAACACTTCATCATGTGTTGATGGTGCTCCGTGATTAATTGAGGACAAATGAATAGTTCTTAAGTATAATAAAGCATGAGTTGCATTATTGTACTTAAGACACAATTAAATCATTTCAATTGATTTAGGTTGTGCTCAATTGATCTAAAGGCATCCATTATGTGTTAATGGAGTGCAAGAGATAATTGAGACAACCATGCATCTTGGACTAACTATTTTATGAGTTATGTTTGAGTTAGGTCCAAAGATGGATGAGATGAATGAAAACGGACTTGGGCGGCATCATGAGTTGATGGGCGTCAAGAGTGGATCCCAAGAGGAGTCAAGTGGAGATCCGGGGAGAAATCAAGTGTTGATTATAAAGACCCCAAAGGGATTGCTTCTTGGCGGCGAAGGTATAACTAGATAGGCTAAGGACTTTTGTAGTCTTTGAGTCTAGTTCTTTTATCGCCGCACTATTAAGAGGGTTGCCTCTTTCGCTTTGAGCTTCATCATGTGTTGATGATCTCATTCCGCATTCACTCAAAGCTCAAATCTTATTTGATTTGGTTGTTGCATATGGGTTAACCATTTAGCATGTGTTGCAAATGTGTTAAGCCTATGCTTGGTTGTTTTGCATTATGCTCGATTTGCATGTGTTGCAAAGATGAAAGAGTATATGCATTTGGTTTTCATTATGCTTTGATTTGCATGTGTTGCAAATGGGATGAGCTAATGTGTTGGCTTTTGCGTGGAGTTCACTTTTGCATGTGTTGCATTAGTTGAAGCTTCACATTTTGGTTCGCAAAACAAATCCTTATAAAACCGTGAGGTTGCTTGGAGCTAAGTTTTGCATGTGTTGCAAAAGGAGAGAGCTCAAGCATGTTTTGGTGTTTGTGAGTTTGTTTTGAGCTAGAGGCTCGCATGTGTTGCGAGTAAAGAGCTCATACGGTTGAATTGGTTTTAGTCGAAGTTTGATTTGTGGTTGCATTGAACTAGAGAATTGCATGTGTTGAAATTGGAGAGTTCATGCACCTTGATTTGATGTTGCTTGGAGCTAGACTTTTGCATGTGTTGCAAAGAGTAGTGCTCAAGCATGAAATGTGTTTATTGCGTTATTTGCAAGTTCGTTGTCGAATAAACTGAAGTTTATGAGTCCTAATCCCGAGAGCATGTGAGTGGGGCTTGCAACGGGAGTTGGCAAGTTGACCGGGTCTTATGTTGACCTTCATATGGCCAGGGGGATTAATCTCATAAACTCGAGTTTGATTTGCTTAATACGTTTTGCAAATAGTTCTTGAGTTTGTTGCGGAATGCGTTTTCGCAATTTGGTTGCAATTCTTTGAGCATGAGCTAAATTGGTGCAAATGTGTTTTGCGTGTGTATGATCATGTGTTGATCATTTATTGGCTCAAGGAATGGTTTCTAGTTTGTCGGAAATGAGTTTGCGCGAAAATCTAGTTTTGGGTGGTGCGACCACCCATCGAGTGGTGTGACCAATGGTTGAGCGGTGTGACCAATGGTTGGGTGGTGTGACCAACCTTTGAATGGTGCGACCAACCTTAGGGCTTCTGTGTAATGTGTGGTGTGACCAATCGTTGAGTGGTGCGACCAACCTTTGAGTGGTGTGACCAATCTTCGAATGGTGCGACCAACCTTAGGGCTTCTGTGTAATGTGTGGTGTGACCAATCGTTGAGTGGTGCGACCAACCTTTGAGTGGTGTGACCAACCATGGTGTGGTGCAACCAACCCTAATTGTGGTGCGACCAATCGTCGTGTGGTGCGACCAACCATAGGGATGCTTTGCTGTTTTGTGCTGGCGGTGTGACCGATCGTCATCCGGTTGGACCGGGCGTGTGAGGCGCGGTGCAACCGGCCCCTCCGCGTGTGCTTATACCGGTGAAGTGGTGGTCGGACCGCCCCCTCCGGTGGCCGGGCATGTCTTGATCTGCCGTGGCGCGGCTGGCTCATGGTTTCGGCTCGGTTGTTGGGCGGTCGGCCGGCGGTCCGGTCGGACCGGCCGGCGGTAACCGCCCCAGCGCTTGATTTTTCCAGAGCGTCGATTTTGGTTCTGCTGATTTTAGTTGGGCGGTTGGACCGGATTTAGCGGTGTGACCGGCCATGCGGTCGGACCGGCCGTGTGCGGTGCGACCGCCGTCTGTGATCGAAAATCCGACCGTTGCCCTGTGAGGGTCGGTCGGACCGGGTGAGGTCCGGTCGGACCGGGATTTTCCTGTTTTCGCCCAAATTACCCCCAAACGGCTAGTTTTCTTTGTGGGGGCTATAAATACCCCCTTGGGGGGCTTGGGCAGGTTGTTGGCTGTGTGTGGGAGTATTTTGCATGTGTTGCTCTTTCTCCTTTTGCCTCTTGAGCTTAAGAGTGAGCTAATTGCATGTGTTGCAATTAGGTGTGGTTTGAGTGAGCTCTTGTGCATGTGTTGCACTTGAGTGAGGTCCTTGTGCATGTGTTGCACTTGGTGATCGCCGGAGCGCATGTGTTGTGCTCGGTGAAGGTCAAGCGGAGGAGCGGCCTATTCTCTTGGAGTTTGCCGACTCCTAGACGGCGTAGGCGTCGTGCGCGGGAGCTCTCGAGGTGTGAGAAGCCCCGGCAAGTTTGTGAAGGTTCGGGTTGAGCCTACGCGCAAGCGTGAAAAACCACGACTAGTGGAAAGAGGCGGTGCTCGGCGGGAGCCGGTCCAAGTGTGGGCTTGCCTCAACGTGGACTAGGGGAGACCGGCAAGTCTCCGAACACCACGGAAAAATATCGGTTGTCTCTTGTCTCATTTATATTCAAGCACTTTACATTATTGAATATTCATCAATTGCTTGAATTAGAATTGCTAGTATTATTTAGTTGATCAATTTAGCAATTCTTGTGTAGAGACATAATTTAGATAGTGCACATAGTGAGCCTAGTTGATTTAGGCCTTAATTGTCAAAACCGAGTTTATCGCTTCCACATTATAATTGTGTAGGTTTTGACATAGGGGTTGATTAGAGCGAATTGATTAGTGAGCGATCGAATTTTGTAAATCGCCTATTCACCCCCTCTAAAGCATCCTCGACCCTCTGTTGCGCTTGGGCGGCCTTGCCATTGGTCAGTGGCTGTTCGCCTGCGTCTTGTTGGCGGGCCAAATAGGCGACTTATGCTGCGTGACTCTAAAATAAGATTTTCGATTTTGTTTTATTTCCATTTAATCCGAAAAATCATTTGAAATTCCAGAAAATCCCCAAAAATTCCCAAAAATCCACAAAAAGCCAAAAATACCTATTCTTCACCGTTTCGAGCCGCTGAGTCCAAAAATGATCTCCGTTTCGCCATATCAAATCCAGAAAATTCCCAAAATGCCCTTGAACTCTGTTTCGGCCATTTTCTCTCCGATTCTTTTTCTGATCTTCTTTCTTTCTTCTTATTTTGTTCGTTTATTTATTGTTTGCGTTTTCTCGCTCTAGACCCGATGTCAGAGTAACCGTCGGCACGAATCTCGAAGCCAGAGCAGTTCTTAGAGCAGACATTGGAGCTGTACCTAGAGCAAGAACCGTCCGAGGCTAGACACGACTTCGGCACTTTCTCGTTAGGCGAACCCTCAACTCCGCAAGGCAAGCCACACTCCTTGAACATGTTGAACCCAGTTCCATTATAGTATATATATATATTTCTTGTATTGCATTATTTTTGTTATTTTAGAAAACTAGAAAATATGGTAGTTTCGAATGACATGATTAGATACAACCAAATGTTAAACCTGTTGTTATGCCCTAATTTCTTTTTAACCTTAGGCTATAAAACATTGAACCCTCGTAGATATAGCAACTCATACAATTATTACTTTTAGATAAATGATTAATCGATGAAGGTTGGCTTGGTTGATTTTCAAAAATTGCTACGGTTTGGGGACAGCATTGGGCGGACCACGGAAGGTGGATGCTGGCCCAACCCCCAACCGATGACGAAGCCAGGTTATGGTGTGGTGGTGGTACAGTTGGTACCAATGGTTTGTGGTATGTCATCTGGCTGAGTCTTTGGCATTCAAGGACCGATGTCTTGGGCAACGTAAATAACTTCAGATCCCGCTCAACCACGAGTTGGGCCGGGCAACCCTGTTGACTTGGCCCAACATAGCTCAGTACATTGTACTTCCCTTTTTAATACCTATAGGAAGTAGTGCTAGCGAGGCAATGGATCGCGTAGCGACCGGGGTGGAACGGGAATGGAGTGGCCATTCGCCGGTTCTCACAACAGTAGGTATCCACAGTGCGACCAGACCGTGCAGCCCGCTCGGCCAGTGGGTTCCTGGGAGAATGAGGATGTGCATCGCCTACTGGGTAGGAGCTAAAGAAGGGAAGTTCAACGAAATGCTATGATTATCCCGGCCCGGCCACATGCATTAAAGTTGCATGTAGTTTGCGCATGGCACCAACGGCCGATGATATCTTGTGGGTAAAGCTGAGCACCTCTGTAGAGTGATATCAATGGTATTCGAATACGCCGTGCTTCCAGTTAATGAAGCTGAGTTAATCTAGGGTGATACCTGTAATTGCGCCCCTGTAGCTTTTTAATTAAAACTTGTCGTGGATGTGAACTTTGCAAGATAACCCCCCTATGATATATTGCTATTTATGGTTTGTGTTTCAAATGTAAAATGAAAACTGAAGTTCACAACTTACATCCACAATACTTAAACCTGTGCCTACCTTTGTTTATCCTTGCATGTAATATTCAGAATTTCCGTGTGGTTTGTTGAGTACGGTTGTGTACTCACCCTTGCTCCCAACCCCCTCTTTAGATTTCAATTGAAGATGGCGAATTCCAGAAGTCTGTAGATGACGATGTTATTTGGTTTTGAAGGCCTTGATCTATCTGCTCAAGCCTTTCCTATGGGTATTCTGTAATGTATTTGAAGCCAGCCGCACCTTTTGTAAAACTTTGGTCGTTAGGCCCTTAATTGATCTATAAAATATTTGCATTTGCTTTTATGTCTGGCAATGTACGCTTGGTTACCTCTGCCTAAAATCTCGGTAGTCATGAAGGTATTTATCGCACCTCGAAAAGGGCGGTCCGTGACAAGTGGTATCGAGCTGACTTGACCATAGATCAAGACCTTAAGGTGGATTAGGAATTGTTTTTTCAAAAAGGTTATTTAAACTTAAGCAAAATCGATTACAAAAATATATGAGCATGTTTGCTATCTTCCTCTTCTTCTCACCTCCTTCTGCCTTACCTAAATCTCTGTTTCCCAAAAAGTGATTTGAGATTTCTATTCTCAACTGACTTCAAAACTTCCATGTGTAGCAAATGACGCATAAGTTTTCCTCATCCTTAGAAAGTCTCAGTAGCTGCTTTTAGGTGGCAGACCTGACCCAGCTCGTCGGCAGCAAGGAGTTGCCGCCGCAAGTAGATCGTTAGCCTTAGATCTTACCCCTTTTGTCGTAATAGGTCTTTTGGTAGTGTAATATGGGTCGTACCGAACCTTAAAAACGGTATTGTGTACGATCCCATGCTATGAATAAAAAGGCTATGTTCCCTATCTCTGTTATTTTGTGTTGTCATAAATATTTGTATAACCTCACCAAACTCAAAAAGCTCATTCCCTTCGTCTAAGCCACTTACCTATTCATTCTGCTCTTATCCCCTACTCTACATCCTACTTACCTTCTGCTTGCCTAAAACCTGCTGCAGCACTGAATAAGAATCTGATTGAGCCAGATGGCAGGAATCGAACCACACCAACATTTCAGGCAGGAAGCAGAATCAATGGAAAACCCGACCAACCTAGCTCAGGTGCTAGCCATGATGGAAAGAAACAGGCATCAGGCAGAGATGCGCCAGACACAACTAATGGAGAGAATGTTAGACCAGCTCGCCGCCAGACCACCCGGACACCATCACAGTGATTACTATGCGCCAGATGGGAATATTGGAAGATCAAGATGGTCTGATTTCCAGAAGACAAGACCACCCGTCTTTTCAAGTGCAGCAGAACCACTCACAGCAGATGATTGGATCAGTGTTATTCAGTGGAGACTTGCACAGCTCAGTGCTCAGATAGAGAGCGAGTATTATACGCATCGCACCAGCTACAAGGACAAGCCGCCGCCTGGTGGATGCACTTTTAGGCACAAAAATCAGGACAAGAAACCACGTGGTCAGAATTTGAGGAAGCATTCAGAAAAGCTCACATCCCTGCAGGATTAATTGCAGCTAAAAAGAGAGAATTCTTGACTCTCCATCAAGGTGAGGGATCAGTCTTAGAATACTTCCATCAATTCAACCAGCTAGCACGATATGCCCCTGAAGAAGTGGATACAGAAGCCAAGAAGATGGAAAGATTCTACGAAGGTCTGTAGAAAAGTTTGAAATTCCGTGTTGCAGTGCATAACTTCGAGGACCTGACAACGATGGTAGACAAGTTAATAATCACCGAAGAGACCCGAAACAACTGGGAAAACACTCGAAAAAGAAAGGCACAGCAAACGAGGACACTGAACCCAATACCGCCGAGGATACGAGTGCCAGTTCCTACATCCAATTTCCCTGCTAAAAGACAGGCTGTAGAAGAGCAGAGACTGATACCTACTATGCCTCAACCCAAGAAAGGGAAGTGCTTCAATTGCAAGGGAAATCATTATGCGGAGGATTGCCCCCATAAGACCGGCCTCTGTTTTCACTGCAAACAGACAGGACATGTCCGGCATCGCTGCCCTAAGAAGCATTTACCCTCTGATATGGCCAAGGCTCAGGTTTTCAACTCTATCCCGACAAACCGACAAAGTACGCCACATCAGCCGCCGAAGAAGCAGCGAGGATTGCTGAAAAGGAAGATACCCATCAAGACTAAACCAAATCCCAATGAACCGAGAAATTGGATAAACCAAGTGTCCACCACGGAAGCTGCAGAGGCCGCAAACGACGTCATCGGTAAGTTGCAAGCTCAGTCACAATCAGTGTGATTCTTTTAACCCTGGTGCTACCCATTCCTTCTTTTCGTTGGCTTTTGTCTACAAAAATGGATTATCATATCCCCTGCCTACCTCTTGTGTGTTCCAAACCCTAGAAGTTGGGTAATGACTCGGTTCAAGTATGAAGATCCTAGAAAGTGAACATTCAGGGAATTAAGTTCATGATCAGTTGCTGAAGAAAAAAAAGGGAAGGTCTGAAGGTCATTTAGTTAACCTGGAAATGAAACAACAGTATTCACCATCCTTACAAATGGTCAGAGACATTAAGCCATCATGCAGATGAATCCAAAGTTAGCAGAAAGAAAATGAATCAGCATCCTCACCGCAGAGATATCCAAGACTCTAATCATTCAAGAATAACCAAGACATCAAATCATTCAGGAATATCTAGACAAGACAACATGAAAGAGCAACTTGACCTGCTAGGAGAAACCAGTCAGAAATAAAAAGGAAATCTTGACCTACAAAGTGATGACAGATTCATGCCCTCAGTGGGAACCCCACCAAATCCAGTGGATCAAGTCAAAAACAGCCCAGTAGGAAGATAAGGACAGTCAGCAGTACAAGGAAAGGATGTCAGATACTAACCCCTCAGGAGCTTCCGTCAAACGAACCAAGAATATTGTGGCTCTATAACTATATATGTAATAATAAAAATATAAGAGCATTGATTTTGACAAAGAAAGCGGCCAAGAATGACCTATACAGTAATATGTGTTGGAAGGTTAAGATTGACCCTCAGAAGCCTACTAGTCTACTGCAGCTCTCCTTCCCTAGACAGAAAATGGGATGAGATCGAGTGGATTTCCTCACAAGGATGTTCAAGGACTCGACAGGGATTCAACATTATTAAATGACAGTTGACAGGTTGATCAAGGTAACCCACTCCATTGCAATCAGACAAGCTTACGGCAGAAATGAAGTTCAAGAAGATATTTATCGTAAGATTGTAGAGAAATTCCGAAGGAAGTAGAGTCAGAACCGGAGACCCATTTCACAACCAAAATTTTGGAAAAGATCCGAAAGGTTGCCCCGGAACAACAGAAGAATTGCGCAGGCAACGAGCCGAGAGCATCAACTCCCAGATTGAAGACCTTGTCTACTTACAGGTGTCACCATTCAAGCCAGTGCACAGAGACTCAGAGTTAAGAAAAATTTGCATCCAGGTACCTCAATTCAGGAAATACCTTCATCAACCGACAGACCAAGAGCAGTTAAGAGGAACCAACTGATAGAATAAGTTACCCCATTACAGAGGACACATCCGGATCATCGAGTCAACTGAAAGTCAACACAGAGACAGAAATGACAGAGCATGCCGAGAAGTGTGGAAGAATATTGCTATTGAAGAACCCACCGGAAAAAGGAATCGGGATTGCAGCAGGATTTCCCAACCTGCTCCCCTAGGATGAGTAAATCTCGGGGACGAGATTTATTTTAAGGGGGGTAGATTGAAACAACCCAAAAATTTCAAAATTGGTTTTCTTTTGCCCTCCTTGATTTATTTGAATTTTATTTGGCTTTGTCTTGAATCCTTTCCCTTTTGGGAATTTTTGCCATTTTGGGCGCCTTTACTTTTCCCCCTTCTTCCTCACAAGATGCCCGCCCTTACCACCGCCTCTGCCTCCTCCGCCAAGCTCCTTGCCGCCACGAACCTCGCCACCCTACCGCCCCTCCCCTACCTCGCCTCACAGATAGTCAGCGCCCACCCAAGACTATTTTCACGCCGCCTCGTTTTCCCCCTCCGCGCCCTTGCCGTGTCTCTCCTCCCCACCGCTCTCTCTCCCCCTCGCGAACACGCTATAAAAGGCACCGCCGAGCCCCATTTTTGTCGCACCAAACGCCCCAAGGCTCCCTCTTCCTCATCCACATATCCATTTCGCCTCCGGTTGCCCCTCCACGCCGCGCCGAGAGCTTCTTCTCCGCCTCCGGTTAACTCCCGTCGCCGAGCCACTCCGCTTCCTCCCTTCCCCATTTCTCCACCTCCCCGAGTTCCCCATCAGCCCCTCATTCTCCCCCACCATTCCATTTCTTTCCCGTCGCCACCGCCGAATCACCTCGTCTTCCCAACTCCGGCCAAATCGCCACCTTCTCGCCCATCGACATCTCGCCCCCACTGTCACCGCCTCCTCTCTCTCGCTTCTCCAGGCCAGCGTCGGTTCCTCTTCTTGTAGCCACCGACAGTTTACCTTTGTCGACCACCACTCTCTCCGTCGCGCTTAGGGCCATTGGTTGGGGGTGGCTCGCCCAGCGTCTTGTTGTCTGGGCGAGCCAAATAAATAGGCGGCTAATCTTGCGGCTGGCTCTGAAATAAGATTTTCGATTTTGTTTTATTTCCATTTAATCCGAAAAATCATTTGAAATTCCAGAAAATCACCAAAAATTCCCAATATGCCAAAAATACCTATTCTTGACCGTTTCGAGCCGCTGAGTCCAAAAATGATCTCTGTTTCCCCATATCAAATCCAGAAAATTCCCAAAATGCCCTTGAACTCTGTTCCGGCCATTTTCTCTCCGATTCTTTTTCCGATCTTCTTTCTTTGTTCTTATTTTGTTCGTTTATTTATTGTTTGCGTTTTCTCGCTCTAGACCCGACGTCGGAGCAACCGTCGGCACGAATCTCAGAGCCAGAGCAGTTCTTGGAGCAAACATTGGAGCTGTACCTGGAGCAAGAACCGTCCGAGGCCAGACACAACTTCGGCACTTTCTCGTTAGGCGAACCCTCAACTCCGCAAGGCAAGCCACACTCCTTGAACATGTTGAACCCAGTTCCATTATAGTATATATATATATATTTCTTGTATTGCATTATTTTTGTTATTTTAGAAAACTAGAAAATGTGGTAGTTTCGAATGACATGATTAGATACAACCAAATGTTAAACCTGTTGTTATGCCCTAATTTCTTTTTAACCTTAGGCTATAAAACATTGAACCCTCGTAGATATAGCAACTCATACAATTATTACTTTTAGACAAATGCTTAATCGATGAAGGTTGGCTTGGTTGATTTTCAAAAATTGCTACGGTTTGGGGACAGCATTGGGCGGACCACGGAAGGTGGATGCTGGCCCAACCCCCAACCGATGACGAAGCCAGGTTATGGTGTGGTGGTGGTACAGTTGGTACCAATGGTTTGTGGTATGTCATCTGGCTGAGTCTTTGGCATTCAAGGACCGATGTCTTGGGCAACGTAAATAACTTCAGATCCCGCTCAACCACGAGTTGGGCCGGGCAACCCTGTTGACTTGGCCCAACATAGCTCAGTACATTGTACTTCCCTTTTTAATACCTATAGGAAGTAGTGCTAGCGAGGCAATGGATCGCGTAGCGACCGGGGTGGAACGGGAATGGAGTGGCCATTCGCGGCTCTCTACAATGAGGTATCCACAGTCGACTGCACTGCAGCCCGCTCGGCCAATGGGTTCTGGGAGATCGAGGATGTGCATCGCCATCGGGTAGGAGCTAAAGAAGGGAAGTTCAACGAAATGCTATGATTATCCCGGCCCGGCCACATGCATTAAAGTTGCATGTAGTTTGCGCATGGCAACAACGGCCGATGATATCTTGTGGGTAAAGCTGAGCACCTCTGCAGAGTGATATCAATGGTATTCGAATACGCCGTGCTTCCGGTTAATGAAGCTGAGTTAATCTAGGGTGATATCTGTAACTGCGCCCCTGTAGCTTTTTAATTAAAACTTGTCGTGAATGTGAACTTTGCAAGATAACCCCCCATGATATATTGCTATTTATGGTTTGTGTTTGAAATGTAAAATGAAAACTGAAGTTCACAACTTGCATCCACAATACTTAAACCTGTGTCTACCTTTGTTTATCCTTGCATGTAATATTCAGAATTTCCGTGTGGTTTGTTGAGTACGGTTGTGTACTCACCCTTGCTCCCAACCCCCTCTTTAGATTTCAATTGAAGATGGCGAATTCCAGAAGTCCGTAGATGACGATGTTATTTGGTTTTAAAGGCTTTGATCTATGTGCTCAAGCCTTTCCTGTGGGTATTCTGTAATGTATTCGGTGCCAGCCGCACCTTTTGTAAAACTTTGGCCGTTAGGCCCTTAATTGATCTATAAAATATTCGCATTTGCTTTTATGTCTGGTAATGTACGCTTGGTTACTTACAGCTAAAATTCTGGGTAACTGTGAAGGTATTTATACGCACCCCTGAAACGGGCGGTCCGTGACAATAAGCATGCCACAAGCTACACGGAACTCTCTTGAACACTGCAGCAGAGAAGGGCAAGAATCTTCAAGCTCGGCGATGATGGCTGGATGTGCTGAGGTAAGTTGTTTTTCGTCTATAGCAAGTTGAACCAGTGAAACGTAAGAAAGCAGAATACATGTTTCTGCAGGGACTTATCCGTAAATTGTAAATCCCTTGCGGGGCTCAACTGCAATTTGCTCCTAGCATAATAACCACGGCTGCCAGCCATGTCGGCACCAGCCGATCGGCAAGTGCACAATACTTTTCCCAATTCCCCCTCTTGCAGCTCGCATTAGCCACCATTGACACCAAACCCTAACAACCCCCGACCGGCCGGCGGCGGCGGCGGCGGCGGCGGATCCGTCGTGCTCTGCGGAGGGCTAGTCTGGGGGACTCGAACCAGAGAAGGTTTGCTCCGGGACGCGTTTTCTGACTGGGAGACTTTGGGGGGATTCTCTCGGTGGTTTCCCCATCCACATCCTGACCTCGCATTCGCGCCGCCCCCCTACAGCGAGGTACGACGAATAGCTCATCCCATCCCCCTCTTCCTACGCGAGTTCTTGGTGGGTGGATCATCGATTTGCCACCTAGCTTGTTCTTCGGGATGGGATAGAGAAATTCACCTTCTTGTGGAGGGGAGTTAGGAGGAGAGGTTAGGCTGCTTGTTCTTGCTGCGTATTGTTCTTGTGGCGGCTCGTTGTTTACCCTAGACTCCCCGTTAGCTAGGAGGAGAAATCTGCTACCGTTTTTATTCTTCAATCCCGCAAAATTGTTCAACAATTTTGAGGTTGCCTTGTTCTGTTTTTCATACCATTATGGTAACTTCTTGGTGAGATTTATGATACATTGATAGCATATAGGACTGACCATGGGAGGAGCTCGAGCTCCTGAGTTTCCAGACCTGTTTGGCTCATCGGTAAAGACATAATTTTTTTTTTTTGTATTTAATTGAACAACAGAGCCTACACCCGAGCATCTCCTACACCAGCGTTGCCTTATACCGTTCAGATCCATGTCTCCCCTAGCCCTGAGGCCTCTTTGCTTACCTTACTGGCCTGACACTGCTGCGCTGTATTGAATCGTACGCCTTAGTTCTGATTAAACCTAGATATTGGCGGTAAATAAGACTCGGATTTTGCATTGTGTTCAGAAGGATTAGGAATTCTATTGCAATTATATATTCTTTAGTCATCCAGCTGTTCAAGCCATGCCATGAGCAATATTCGGCCCAAAGAATACTAAAATATAATATATAATGTGAGCCAGAAAACTCAATATCCTTTTTTTAATCCTGATCTTCACACTTACTGAGTCTCATTGTAATAAAGTAGTAAATGTTATCAATACAATGTAAGTCTGAAAGCTGGAAATCCATTTTTTAGAACCCTGTTGTTTATACTTGTGTATTCAAGTGCTAATAAATTATTTGGTATTTATGTTTGCAATATTGTCTTAGATATTTATGTTTGCAATATTGTCTTAGATCTTAATTGAAATTAATTTTTTTAATTAGTGAAGATTTTGTTGCCTGCCCCCATAGTTTCTGAAATTGGAGTTAGACAATGGATCTGGAGACAGAGAATCGTCTTGCTTCCTTACTCCTTCAGGAGGCACGGAAATTGCAGTTAGAGGCTGACAGGGAAGGTGTTCAGGCATATCTACGAAAGCCCAATGTAAGACATCGCCCAAACTCGCGGTTCCTCACAGCCACAGTTCGTGGAGTGCAACAAGGTTAGCATCATACCTTCTATTCATTGTCCTGATCCTGGACTCCTAGTGTTGTTTACGTGATCAATGCAGCAGTACTTTTGATTTTTGTTGAATCCTTGTTAATTATTTTCTAGATTTATCTGGAAGTAGCTGTCGTAAAATCTTATGTACTTGGTTGCTTACCTGGAAAATGTCTTCTTTTTTCCCTCTGTCTTAGGCTCATTAGCGAAACCTTTTCATTATAGAGAATCCAATCAAAACAAATCACAATATAAAAGCCAGTTGCAATCATGTGCTATTTATAAAATTGGTTCCTCTATCTATGAGTGGTTCACTGGATAAACATTGACCTTCACAAGTATAGCCGATCTCGTATTACTCATTCTCTAATGAAAATGAATCAGTTAGCTCTCTGGTGAATTACTTGTCGAATTGACATCTGTTCACCTGCAGCAAACCGTGTTGTGGAGGTCGATGAAATGTGGCGTGCCAGGGAAAAGGAAGTTGAACTAGAGTCTAAGATGAAAGGCAGAACTAAACATTGTGGTGACTCTAGAGGCGATAAACGCAAAAGTGACTCAAGAAACCAGATCTCCAGCTCAAGAATTGAACAAGAAGGCATAGGTTATAATAGTTCTTACTCAGGCCAGGAGGGTGGTCTAGGGGATGATGAAATTGAAAAGTTTCTTCATTCAAGGTTAGTTTGAATGTCCATTAGTTTCTTGATGGAACAAATGAACAGTAGATAGATTGACACCTGACAGATAACTAAAGATTTTTCCTCTCCTGATCTTATATCAATTGAGGCAATTTATCTACGTATTGATAGTCGTAGTATCACATTATTCTATTGGGATTGCCAGTACCCTATTAGGTGCTATATTTAACTTGTGCATGCTTCAAACATTTGCTTCTGTTACATATCCACAATGTCGTTGACAAAAGATGTAATTTGGTGCTATCATAGGGTGAAGCGAGGACGAGGGGCCATTGGTTCTAGGATGGATGAGCCTGGTCCGTATCTTAATGCCTCATCGCATAGTCAGGAAAATGGACCTAGTCCTGATATACGGGTGGAAGAAAAATGGGAACGCAGAGTACAAGGTCCGGATTGGCCACTGTTTTTGAGATCCAAGTCCCTTGATAATTATTGGCATAGGGAAACATTGGATGGGGAGCCATCCAGCTCTGAACCCTGGAACAAAAAAGAAAGGAAAAAGGAGAGGTTGGAGAAAAAAGATAAGAAAGAGAAAAAGAAGAAAAAAGACAAGAAATCCAAGCACCGCCATCACCACCATCACAAAAGCCGAAGAAGGGAGTGATGATGACTGAACAAAAAAATATACACTAAGAAAGGGTTCTTCCCTGAAAGAGGTTGCTAGTTATTGCTGTTACTTGTTCACTTGAAATCTGTGTTGTACGAAAAAATTGACATTGTGTAGAATTTGATATTGTTTCTTATCAATTATCATACACAGTGCTCATACAAAGTCAGTCTGTTATTCTTTTAATGTTCTCTCATTAGTCTTTCCCTATAACATGATTGACATCCAACAGAAGTGTCTCTTTTTAGACATGATCAGTATACACATTTGGGATGAGCTGCCCTTGAATTTTGGAAGTTTGTTAGCTACTGGCAGTATAGCGTGCGGCGTAGCGTCGTGCAAATCCTAGTTCAGATTCTTTTGCAAAAAAGTGGAAAGACCTAAATATAATTGTAAATATTCCGGGTTTAAAGAGCTGTGCTCGTGTTGAATTTGCAGGGTCACATTTTTTTTTGCAAAATAACTGGATCTTATTGAATTTGTGGGACTATGTTTTTTTTTAAAAATAACTAGACTCTTAAATCTTCTGGGTTTAAAGAACCGGTGTCCATGTTGAATTTGCGGGAATACGGATTTTTTTGCAAAATAATTGGACCTAAATGTAACTCTAAATCTTTCGGGTTTGAAGAACCGGCGCTCGTGTCGAATTCGTAGAACCATGTGGTCTTCTTTGCAAAATATCGAAAAAAGGTAGAAGGAATTAAATGTAATTCTAAATCTTCCGGGTTTAAAGAACTGACACCCGTGTTGAATTTGCAAGACCATGATTTTTTTTTGCAAAATAATCGAACCTCTGTTGAATTTGTAGGACTATGGTTTTTTTTGCAAAATAACCGGGCATCGAAATATTCCGGGAATAACCGGACCTAAACTTAATTTCAAATCTTTCAGGTCGAATGAACCGGTGACTGTGTCGAATTTGCGGAACTGCAGGGTCTTTTTTTGCAAAATAACCAGTGAAAGAAGCTATTCACGATTTTAAAATCTTTCGGATCGAAAGAACCAATGGCCGGGTTGAATTTGCGGAATCACAAGCCTTTCTTGCAAAATAACTTTGGAACGATCTATTCTTGATTTCAAAATTTATAGGGTGTTTTTTGCAAAATAACCAGTGAAAGGACCTTTCCATAATTTTAAAATTTTTGAAGGGCATTTTTGCCAATAAACTGTAGCAGCTCTCCCTACGCTGGAAATCTTCTACGCTTAATAGAGTAGAACCTCCAATATCATACAGACATGATGTCAAATGCCTCCTATGATGGTTGGCGGTCGCAGCTTAGCAAGTAGTACGATTCCTGAACGTACCGAACTGCAGAGAAAGCTTCAACTTGAGAACTGTCAGGCACTGTCCATGAGGTGCTGTTTCAGTTTAGGGTGCATTTGGTTGGGTGTACGAGAATGAATAGGATCGAACGGTACTGGATGGATGAGATGATTCTGTATAAGATGGTGCAAGAAAGGTGTTTGATTGCCTGAATAAAATGATATAAAATTTTGTTTGGTTATTTAGGATAAAATGATACAGTATGGTACAAGATGATGTTTGGTTGAAGGGATGAGATTGGATTGAGGGATGAGGTTGGTTTGAGGGATGATGCGAGTGAACGATCCTATCCTAGACCGATTAATTCGGCCAAATTTTCCGTACAGAATGGTGCAACATCTTTTTAGAATATTCTAAAAATCTGTACTATCTTATTTTGTACCAAATAGTTCCGTTCAACCAACCAAACGCAAAGACAGGACCAAATCCTGTACGAAACGGTTCGGTTCACCCTCGTACGCCCAACCAAACACACCCTTAGTCGCTGGAGCGCCTAAAATTTTACAGCCTATGAGAATCACTTCAAAAATGTTCAGTTAAGCTAACAAGAAGCATCTACGAGGGATTGGGATTCTTTGGAGTTCCTCTTTAGTGGCAATGTGGACTTCTGCGCAATTATTGCCTGCCTATTTCTGATTGATTAACCAATATTTGGGATCGTTGTTTCTTTTTTAATTCTTCCTAGCAGTTGATTTACAATGGATGGCGTAAGGCTAACTCCAGTGGATTTACTCAAGGGGATCAACACCTGTTGGTTGGAGTTCAGCTAACCTCTCGATTTGCTGATTTATGAATTTATAATATCGTTTCAGAATTCAGACTTGACGGCTATATACAGTGCCCTATCCTTTCATGGCATTATGACATATTGCTGCTGTGCAATGTCTTGAAAAAAGATGTAGCTTCTTGTTGTCCCACATCAGTCGAGTTCTCCAAGCAACCTGGACCTGAAGAATTCATCCCGTTTCTCTTCGGAGTTAAATATCTCATGCATCAGAATATGTGGAAGCTCATGTTCATATCGTTATAAAACTAAATCAATAGTTCAATACCCTAAAGGGAGGGGGAAAAGAACACAACAAGATTGTTTGTATGTGGCTGCACAAATGTTTTCAGGATTACCAAACAGCAGAAAAAAATGTTGAAAGAAAAAAAAAAAACAAATCATCCTCTAGATTGTCACTTCTGTTGAAGCCATTTAATGAATACTGAGATTTACGCTCTGTACAGTATAATGCAATGTATACCACCGGATCAGTTTCGCCAAAAAACTATCTGCAACAACAATAGTCATCAGATCCAGCGATGAAAAGCATGTTAAGCAACAAGGTAAACAGAAGACTAAACAGGCATACCCTTTTCCATCTAAGAAATATTAAACAGACAAGCAGAATGTGACTTAACTGATCATGTCAACATTACTCACAAACAAGTAGGGGTGCAAACGGATCGGATACGGACGGATTTCGCTTATTCCGTATCATATTCCAAATTTTTTCTCGGATATAGAATCGGATACGGACAGTGCCAGATTCGAATACGAATTACTTCGGTCGCGAATACGGAGCGAATACAGATCGTTCCGGATACGGTTAGTCTCGGTTACGAATAGTTAGTCGGATAATACGTGAAAACAGAAACCATATATGTCGCGCATATTAAGATCAATCAACCATATACAAAACTTTACTAGAACCTTAGAGACATATAAGTGTTTCAAATTCAATAATAGTTGCCTTCCCTATATAAAAATAATATGTAACCAAGTATAATTCCAATCAACATATGAACTTATATGATGTAGAATGTTTATGTTTATCGGATCTATTATTAGATATCTATTTCACTCATTTACACTGATATTTTTCGGATATCTCGGATATTCGGGTACGGATCAGATACGGATCGGATACTTCTCTTCTCATATCCTATCCCATATTTTTTTCGGATAGGAAGATTCAAATCCGGATCGAATATACCGGATATATCCGGATATCATTTTTTCGGATTCGAATCGGATTTTAAACGAATTCGGTCTCGGATCGGTCGGGAATTATCCGCTCCGTTTGCACCCCTACAAACAAGCAGCATAAGCTATGAAATTTGGTAGCTTAAGAGTAATGCACATCCCAATCGACAACCGAAAGGACTTACGTTGGAAGGTTAAAACAAGATCAAGCACATGTACAGTAATATACGTAAATAAATATGTTCAGCATAGCCTAGAAGTTTATGATATTCAGGAGTGGCTATTCCAGCTGTCACTGAGATAGTCTGAAGACTTCAGATAGCTATAAGACTTCAGATAGCTAAGGAAGTGTTTATGCAGGACTGCAGTTCAATCATGGCACCTTTTCTTTAAGTTTATATGGTAGCAACATTCAATTTAAGGAC
The DNA here is from genome assembly GCA_036346375.1 of Guadua angustifolia. Lineage (NCBI taxonomy): Eukaryota > Viridiplantae > Streptophyta > Magnoliopsida > Poales > Poaceae > Guadua > Guadua angustifolia. Next base: position 24,896,476 of record CM070513.1, read on the forward strand.
AATCTAAACATACTGTTACTTTCTCAGTCAGACACTGTCCAACAAAAGCAATAAAATTTGGGAGTTAGAAAAGTTTTTGACTTTTGGACTAAATTCTACAATTCTCTCATGGAAGCTAACTATTAGCTCTTGAGATTTTTGGGAACTTGTAAGCCATAGCTAATGGAAACCTAATGTCAGAATCCATGTACAACAACAAAGCCTTTTAGTCCCAAGCAAGTTAGGGTAGACTAGAGTTAAAACCCAAAACGATCCGCTAACAAAGGGAGGAAGAGAGAGATGAATAAGTAGAACAAAGCCTAAAACTATACCAAAACGAGGCATAAAGCCTAATCAAGGTTCAGGCACGTGGATAGCTGCTTTCCATGCACTTCTATCCAAAGCCAACTCTTTCGATATATTCCATTCTTTTAAATCCCTTTTGATTGCCTCCTCCCAAGTCAAATTTGGCCGGCCCCTACCTCTCTTCACATTATTATCGCGTCTTATGATGCCGCCATGCACTGGTGCCTTCGGAGGTCTCCGTTGTACATGTCCAAACCATCTCAACCGGTGTTGTACAAGCTTTTCTTCAATTGGAACTACCCCTAACCGATCACGTATCTCGTCGTTTCGAACTCAGTCCAATCTTGTATGACCACAAATCCAACGCAGCATACGCATCTCTACGACACTTAATTGCTGAACATGCCGCCTTTTAGTAGGCCAACATTCTGCACCATACAACATCGCAGGTCTAATAGCCGTCCTATAGAACTTGCCTTTTAGCATCTGTGGTACCCTTTTGTCACAGAGAACGCCAGATGCTAATGTCAGAATCCACGTAATGCCTAATAAAATTTAACACCCAAACCAGAATAAATCTGACAAGACTAATAATGCCTTAATTGATCCAGCTGAAACTAATCTCTGTAGTCCTTCTAGAATGGCCCTTCAAGCTGCCCTCCACTTTGGCAATTGGTCGTTGCTCAATAATCTTGACATCTTTATTGCAGTTGCCCCAAACTAAGGAGATGCAAGTGCCTCTCCATTAAGTTTGTCGTTAGCCCTTTTTAGCATGACATAGAGAATAGACAACGCCTAAATTCAATTGGAAATGATGACATAGCTGTCATTTCAGGATGAACAATAGAGAAGCTATAAACAAAAGGTATGAACAATGCTTCATAACGCAAATTGTATAAGAAAAAAAAGGCCAGAAAGATGCACCACAAATCTTTTCTTTAAGGTAAAGCATTGTGCTATGCACGCTTCCCAATGTTCAGAGGTATTGAGAAAGAAACCACATAGGAAGGATCTGAGCTGATCACCTGCAGGAATGAATCAGGAAGGTTTCAAGAGGGTTCAACCAACAATGAAGGGGCCAATCTCCCCACCCCGCATGGCGCGGGCGATCTCGTTGGCGATCACCAGGCATGTCGACACCCACCTGGCAAGCACCGCCCACACCATGTCCACTATGTGCGCAGCGAGGCCCCACGGTATCGTCATCCTTGTTCTCCCTCTCCTCCTCTCCCTCCCTAGCCTTTCCTCTACTGCTGCTGCCAAGCAGGCAATTCCACAAACACCTACCCTGCACTTTGCAGGGACCAACAGTTAATGCCAATCATGAGTGAGCCGACAAGATCCCACGATGATGATCAAAGATTAGGTCTTGTAGGTCGCGCAATAGCTATTTCAATTTCAATAAAATGATGGAATTAACAAGAACGAGAGAAGAATTACCAAGATCTTTCTGATGCCTGGAAGGAAATTCACCAAGCAAGAACTGAAGCAAACCTCCAATCAGCATCAATCTTCCAAACACGGCAAGGAATTAGGATCTTGTACCACCACTCCGCACAAATTTTTTGTTTCAATAAGAAGGAATTAAATAGAGATGAGGAGATATGTCACTCACTATCTCTTCTGCCACCAAACCCTTCTTTTCCCCTTCACCTCCTACGTGGCAACCAAAGCTGGATTCTTGAGGAGGACGGAGTGTTCACCTTAGCTTTGGCCCCCCAGAAAATTGAAAGAACCAGTAAAACTCTGCCACTTAGGGCACTGGTATTCAACAATTCCACCGTAAATCCTTTAACCTAATGACTTGTGCATAGACGTCCAAAATTTTCGGATACATTGCAACATTTTATTCTACATGTGCAATATTTTTTTACAACGTGTGAAATATTTTCCTTCGACAAACAGTGAAATGCGCTAAGCGTTCAAAAAAATATTGCACACGTCAGCAAAAAATGTTACAAGCATAGAAAAAAAATGTTGCAAGAGGTGTTCAATGGGATAAATAATAATCGGACGTCCGAGCGCTAGTTTCTCCCTTTCTTTAATTAGGAGGCAATTAAGTAGAGATAAGACCGGAGACATGCTTTCCCCATCTTCTTGCCTTCCTTCAAAAACACCTTTCCCTATCAATTTTCTGCCAAGTAAGCAATTCAAGAATCCCCTAGGACCTAACTCACAAAAACCTACTGGAGACTGCCAGGTAGGAGTCCACATCTAGGAGAGACTCTGACTGGAAAGGGAAAAATTTTATCCAATCATTTAGCGATTGGATTAGAGGATTAGACAGGAGGATTTTGACAAGTCGATGAGTTTTGTCCACAAGCGAGGCTTCTCCTGGGTGAATCGCCCAACACCTGTCCTGTGGTGCACAGGAACAGGGCAATCAATTTTAGTGGCAAATTAGGAGCCAAGAAATCCAGAACTAGAGAAAAGGATCGAGATCATACATTGGTAAGATGCAGGATAGCGATTGCACCCGTAAAGCATGGAGCTGTCAAACATGCATGCATGCGGAACAAATGACGTGAATTTGTTAGGTGTCGATACCTTGGTAAAATTGGACAAAATCAAGTGATCAAAGATATCAAACATATGTACTTTTTTTTCTTTGGAGAGTGACCAGACGGTTGAAAATTTGCCGATGACATGCCTTATCCAGAGGTTTTTTTTTTGAGAAACCCTACGGCCCAAAAAGGCCCAATTGTTCCCTTCGTTGAAACCCTAATCCGAATACTATATATATATGGGGCAGGGGTTCCCCCTCTGTACAGACTATTCTATCAATAAAGAAGAGAGCTGTGTTCCCCTATCTATGTGTCTCCTTTTTCTTCCTGTTCTCCATAAATTTTGTATTGTCGGAAATCTCGGACAACTCGGTAGCGAGGTTCCTCAACACGTTATTAGCACGAGCTTCTACCGCTGCTATAGAATTGAAAAGATGAGATACAGGAAGTTGATAAAACCCTACATATGCATCTACGTGGCACGGAGCTGCAGGGACGGAGCCAGGAATTTTTTTCGCAGGGGGCCAATAGAAAAACTAATCTATTGAAATCAATATATGTAAAGGATAATTTAGCCATGTATTACATTGAAATCATCCATAATCATATGTAATTAGAGGAATTAGGAAAGTAACACACCGCAAGAGTTTAGTTAAACCGCACTCTAAACGCTTCTTTGCAATGAAATCATCTATAAGTGCTTCGGTTTTAAACTCTAGAGCCATATCCTCTCAATATAGACTATCAAGCAATCTCTCGAAATTCATCTTCCATTTTATTTGAAGTCTTGTCTTGACGAGTTTCATAGCGAGAAAAAGCACGCTCATTGTTACAGTTGAAACATGTAAAGTAAGGACAAGTCGAATTAACTCGCAAATTAGAGACGATGGGATTAATATATAGAAAATAAGAGTGTTGAGGACAATTATAGTTTAAACACAAGTAAATAAAGATTACCTATCTATCAAATTATAATCTTTAGATTTTTCGTCTCTACAAGTTTTGGCAAAGATCGCCAATATTTGACAAGTCTTGGAACTCCCGATTTAAGTAGCACATCAAGCTCATAATGTTGCAATTGATGCCTCAAGTTAATCCTTTCCCTGCTCGAAAATCTAAAAGATAAAACTTTGTAGCTAACAAGCACACATTGTCAATGTTGAATGACCTATATGAGTTCCTTGGATCCAAAAGCTCAAAGAATAAGTAATTCATTGCTTGTTTCCTTGAATCGCTATTTAACTCCTCAGAATCGCTGGTCAACAACAATCGTAAAAATATCATATTGATAGTGATGTTGAACCGAAATCTCATCCCGCTTCTGCGATCGAAAAAAATCAGCATAGAAACTGCTCATATCAGGAATAGAAATCTCATGCTTATTGTAAAATGCAACAACATTACTTAGGAGTTTAGTCTAACCATTATCTCTTAACTTTTGAATTAGTTCTTTTGTAGTAGCAACATCATGCATTGAGCTGGAAGATAGAGGGGGGTAATTAAAATTTTTTTGCATGGGGGGAGCCATGGCCCACACTACCCCCCTGGCTCCGTCCCTGCGGAGCTGCGTCTTGCAAGCGTTTTTTCTTTCTCTCTTTAGAGATCGTATAGCACTACTGGTTTTAGCTATATTACACACATGAAAAGAAATACACATGGATCCACCGTGCTCGAAGCACGTCGGCCGGCCCGCCGCTCTAAGCGCCGATGCCTGGCTCGCCTCCCGTTCGTTTCGGTGAAGCCGCCGCTCGAAGTCGGCGCCGCCTCCCGTGCGCCTCAGCATCGCCACCGCAGGCGCCTCGCACCGCACGCCCGTAGCGTGGCCGCCGCCGCCGCCGGCCCGTCTTGAAGCCGCTGCACCGCGTCGGCCGCTGGCGCCTCGCACCGCCCGCCTGTAGCGTGGTCGACGTCGCCACCCGAGCCCGCCTCGGCTTCTGCGCTGGTCGCCGCCTCGTCTCCCGGCCCGCGTCTCGAAGAACGCCTCCGCCGCCGGTGCTGACGCCTCGGTTCCCGGCCTGTCCCGGCCCGCGCCGCCGCCCGGCTCCTCGGCTTCACGCATGAAGCGCCGCCGCTGGCGATGGCCCACGCCAGCTGTGCGCCGACCGATCGCCCAGCCGCATGCGTGAGCCCGTCGCGCGCCACTCGCCGACCGGTCGCCTCCGGGCCCGCCTCGCGCCGAAGAAGCCGGAAGCCAGCGCATGGAAGAAGAAGACTGGAGGCCATCGCGTGAAGGCCGTTCGGATTTTTCGCCTGGGGTCTCCTTCTTCCTTGAATGCCGTGTGGACCCCAACGCCTGAAATCCAGATTCAAATGGTTGCACCCATTATACCGGAAAGAACTGGCGTGAGATGAGGATGTCCACCTGTCACCGGCGCTATTTTTCGAAAAAACTCATCCGTTCCTTCATATTACGGATAGTTCCTTCTGGATTACAAATAGGTCTTTCGCGATTTTTTGTGAGACGAAGATAATTTTTTTCCCTTCGCATTTGGGTCCCTAGCGCGGTATTTTACGGAAAAGTCTCCCGTTAAGTTCAAATTGCGAACAAGTCCTTTTCTAATTTTTCATGGTTGCACCCATTATACTGGAAAGAATTGACGTGAGATGAGGATGTCCACCTGTCACCGGCATCATTTTTCGAAAAAACCCCTCTGTTCCTTCATATTACGGATAGATCCTTCTGGATTACAAATAGGTCCTTCGCGATTTTTTGTGAGATGAAGATAATTTTTTTCCCTTCGCATTTGGGTTCCTAGCGCGGTATTTTACGGAAAAGCCTCCCGTTAAGTTCAAATTGCGAACAAGCCCTTTTCTAATTTTTCATGGTTGCACCCATTATACCGGAAAGAATTGGCGTGAGATGAGGATGTCCACCTGTCACCGGCGCCATTTTTCGAAAAACCCCTCCGTTCCTTCATATTACGGATAGTTCCTTCCAGATTGCAAATAGGTCCTTCGCGATTTTTTGTGAGACGAAGATAATTTTTTTCCCTTCGCATTTGGATCTCTGGCGCGATATTTTACGGAAAAGCCTCCCGTTAAGTTCAAATCGTGAACAAGCCCTTTTCTAATTTTTCATGGTTGCACCCATTATACCGGAAAGAACTGGCGTGAGATGAGGATGTCCACCTGTCACTGGCGCCATTTTTCGAAAAAACCCCTCCGTTCCTTCATATTACGGATAGGTCCTTCCGGATTACAAACAGGTCCTTCGCTATTTTTTTGTGAGACGAAGATAATTTTTTTTCCCTTCAGGAAAGCGAACAGGTCCAAAAAAATTACAAACAGGTCCCTACTTCTTACGTTCAGGTCCTTTCTCCGTTTTTCCCGGAAAAAATATTTTCGCCACAAAAAAAACCCGAAAAAAATGTTTTCGTCACCCAAAAAACCCGGAAAAATGTTTTCGTCACAAAAAAAACAGATTAAATCGAAGGTTTATAGCAACTTATGGATCCGCATAGCGGGTCATAACCGCGGTTTTTAAAAAAATGTAGATTCGTCCAGAAGATTTATAGCGACCCATAGATTAATGGCGGTCCTAACGACCCATTTTTTAACAAACACAAAAACCAAAAAGCGAAAAAACCAGATTAAATCGAAGATTTATAGCGGTTCATGGATTCGCTCACGGTCCGAAAGCGACCTTTTAAAAAGGAAATACATAAAAAAAAAGGCCGCACTTTTCTTTTAAAAAAACAAAAAAACACAGATTCAATCGCAATTTTCTAGATAAAACACGCATCGACAAAAAAACACGGATTCGTCGAAGATTTATAACAGCTTGTGTATTTGCCAACGTGTCATAACCGTTGGTTTTTTTTAAAAAAAAAGTAAATTTGTCCAAAGATTTATACCGACCCGTAGATTCGCCGGCGGATCCTAACGACTCATTTTAACAACTTGTGTATTTGCCAACGGGTCATAACCATGTGTTTTTTTTAAAAAAGTAGATTCGTCCAAAGATTTATAGCGACCCGTAGATTCGCCGGCGGATCCTAACGACCCATTTTTTTTAACAAACACAAAAAACAAAAAAAATATGGATTGAACCGCAATTTTCTAAATAAAACATGCATCGACAAAAAAAACACGGATTAAATCGAAGGTTTATAACAACTTATGGATTTGCCAGCGGTCATAATCATGATTTTTTAAAAAAACGTGATTCGTCAGAGATTTATAGCGACCCATAGATTCGCCGGCGGGTCCTAACGACCCATTTTTTTAACAAACACAAAAAACAAAAAAATGATTAAATATCCCGAAATGCGTAAAAAAACAACCACGGTTTTCTAAAAAAAACACAGATTCGTCGAAGGTTTATAATAACCCATAGATTAAACGCGGATTCATTGAAGGTTTGTAATATCACATGAATCCGCCAGCGAGTCCTACCGACCCATTTTATTTAAAAAATACGGAAATCGAAAATTCGATAAATTTTATCAGACGACGGGTTGTAACCACGATTTTCTAAAAAAAACGTAGATTCCTTGAAGGTTTATAGCTAACGACCTATTTTTTAAAATAAATATGAAAACCGAAAATACGACCTCCATAGATTTGCCGACGGGTCCTATCGACTCTACAGAACGGCGCAACGTAGCGCGCTATTATTGCTAGTACTATCTATTAAAGCTGGAAGATTTCGAGCTCAACCAGGCCATCCACGTGTCGGCGCCTGGGCGAGGCCCTCCGAAAATCCGAAAATCTCGTTTAGGTCCTTTCGGGAAAATTAAAAATCTCGTTTAGGTCCTTTCGGCCGGTTATTTCACAAAAAAAAAACCGTAGTCCGTGTATATTCGCGAGCAGGTCCTCTGGTGGGTGGTTTTGCAAAAATAAAAAATTACATCTAAGCCCTTCGATCGGTGGTTTTGCAAAAAGAGCCCTATCGTTTCGTATATTCGCGTACGGGCCCTCCGTCTCTATTTTTCCGTTTTCGAAAAAAAAGCTCCGTGGTTTGTATATTCACGATTGGGTTCTACGATGGGTAGTTTTGCAGAAACAAAAAAAACATCCAGACCCTTCTACCGGTAATTTTACAGAAAGAACCCTATAGTTTTGTGTATTTGCATACGGGTCCTCCAACTTTATTTTCCCGAGAAGAACCAGCGAACCAGATTTCGTACGAGGCGGCGTAGCGCGGACCAGCCAGCCTATCCACGTGTCGCTTTTTTTTGCGAAGAGACCCTCTGTAAATTTTGTAATTACGTTTAGGCCCTCCGGCAGGTTATTTTGCGGAAAAAATCCGTAGTCTGTATATTCACGAACAGGTCCCCCGGTGGGTGGTTTTGCGAAAACAAAAAAATACATCCAGGCCCTTCTTTCGGTAATTTTGGAAAAAGAGCCCTATCGTTTCGTATATTCGCGTATGGGTCCTCCGCTTTTATTTTTTCGTTTGCGAAGAAAAGCTCCGTAATCTGTATATTCACGGTTGAGTCCTCCGGTGGTAATTTTACAGAAAGAACCCTATAGTTTTGTGTATTTGCGTACGGGTTGTCCAACTTTATTTTCCCGAGAAGAACCAGCGAACTAGATTTCGTACGAGGCGGCGTAGCGCGGACCAGCCAGCCTATCCACGTGTCGCTTTTTTTTTGCGAAGTGACCCTCCGTAAATTTCGTAATTACGTTTAGGACCTCCGGCAGGTTATTTTGCGGAAAAAATCCGTAGTCTGTATATTCGCGACAGGTCCCGTTGGTTGGTTTTATGAAACAAAAAAATACATCGAGGCCCTTCTATCGGTAATTTTGCAAAAGAGCCCTATCGTTTAAGATATTCACAGTATGGGTCCTCGCTTTTATTTTTTCGTTTAAAAAAAAGCTCAAAATCTGTATATTCACGGTTGGGTCCTCCGGTGGGTAGTTTTGTAGGAACAAAAAAAATACATCCAAGCCCTTCTACCGGTAATTTTACATCTCCCATTATGATATGCACATTTTTTATTTGTTTCGTTATTGTTCCCATCTATTCGTATATGCCGGAATGCTTTCGCTAAATGTGTTTTAGAATCTAAACATACTATCAAAATTCAACCAGCGCAACGTAGTGCGTAGATTAACCTAGTTGTAAATACAGGAGACTAGATTTTTGATTCAATTCAGGAGAAAACCAAATTAAAAGAAAAAAGAAAAAACATAAGCCAGAAAAGCGAGCAGTTGCCTTTTCCTCCCTCGAAACGCCAAAAATTTCCCAACTTCTCCCTTCCGACCCAAACGTGAGAGAGCGAGCAGAAATTAAACCAAAAGTCAAGGAGGCAGCGTCCACGCACGCACCCTGACGCCAATGGACGCCGCCCGCGGCGCCGACAACGGCTGACCCGCAGCGCGAGGCAATGGCGCGGATGGAGGAGCTTGCTTATGCTCGCCCACGCGGGCGCCGCCGGTGAGTTCAACACATTCTCGACGCCCCGCTGCCCTCCCTCCAGTGCTATCACCGCAACTCCACGCCTCTGACGGGCGCATGGGGCTCGTCCCCGCTGCGACGCGCGGGGCCCCAAAGTGCCGGCGAAATGGACGAGGAGATCCCCGCGCGGTTGAGGCGCGAGGTGAGTGTTCACGACGCCATCAGCAACACGCACGCTTCGCGGTCCCACCGGAGTCAGCGGCGGCGCGGCGGGCGTGCGGGGAGCGCGAGCGGCTGGCGCGCACGGCGGAGTACGCGGCGTGGGGGAAGAGGTAGAGACGCCAGGGCGGCTGGGAGACCCGCGGAGCGTGCGGAGCGCGAGCGGCCGCGGCAACGCGCTTCCCGCGAGGGTTGCCCTAGTGAAACCGGAGGCTGCGACGGCGGCAGATTTACTCAAATTAGGGTAAAATTTGTGCTACTCCCGTACTCTGTTTGATACTCTGTAGGTTCTGAAATGAGCAGATTTTTTTTAAAAAAGAAATGTGCTTTTTTACAAGAAAATAACTGAGGCAAATGCATTCGGTAAGGGGATATTTAATATTTTAGTTGTTAAAATTTTGACAAACTGCATTGGAAGTTAAGTGGTGGGTGGTTTACAGATTGCTTTGGAGTTACATTGTTGTTCATCGTCCAACATTTGTGGTTATCGATAACGTGACTTGTTTTCATGGTGGTGCTGCATTTTATGCTTGTTGTTGGTATAATTTATCCTTGTGGTGCTACATGTTGAATGACAAAAAAGAAAATGCATAACAAAATTGCTCTGACTTTCCACTGTCTTACAGGAGTACTCTGCTTGTGTGTGATTATCTGGTTATTTTATATTTATGATGTTGAAGCTAGCATATTTCTTTCAAGTAATGATGTGTTTTTAAGTTTTCAGTTGCTTATTTTATTTGTCCTGTTTACCTAGTCCGATTTAATCCGGATAGAAGGGGGAAATCCCCAATTTGCTCCGGTTTTTTTTTTTTTTTTCTCTTTTTTCCGAAATCAGTAAGGAAAATTCAGAAATTGATAAAAATAACCGGGAAAATGTGAAAATTGTCAAAAAAAATTCTAGAATATTATTAGGATCTGATATTTAATTTTTAGCATTCCTTTGAAGCATTTATGAATATTTTTATACATTTTGCAATTATTGCTCTCCTCTTTTACTGTAAATTCATGAGAATTCAAGCACGCCACACGAAGCGGCCACCGCCGTGCCAGGAAAGCCGCGTGCACGAAGCCGATCGCATGCACGCATGAACCCGATCGCATGCGCGCATGAAGTCGATCGTATCTTGCCATATGAAGTCGATCGCATCGGTCGATCGCATCGCAAGATGAACCCGATCGCATGCACGGTTAATCATATCGCAGCGCCGGCCGATCGCGCATGAGCGCATGAACCCGATCACATGCATGAAACCGTTCGCACGAAGTTGATTCTGCGCCAATCGCATGAAGCCGATCGCGTGCATGAATCTGATCGCATGCACGAAGTCGATCACATACATGCACAAAACTATATATATGAATCTTTGTGAATATTTATGAATCTTGTATTTATTACTTTCTTTAGTTTACTGCAAATTCATGAGAATTTAATTTATGCATTTATGAATCTTGCAACCACTCTCTATTAGATTGCACGAAGTAATCTAATGAAAGAATCTTATTAATATGCAAATGAATAGCATTGTCAAACGCGAGTTTGAAGAATTGACCCCGAATGGTTAGAACTATCTCACATGGGCACCAGATATGAAGATCGTGCTTAGGAGCAAGAAGTTTTGAACTGCCATCGGCTTAGGGTCCTCGAAGGACGCGCAACGTACTGCCGAGCAGAACGATCAAGTTTTGCACTTCCTCAGGCATCACCTCTCAGCCACTTTGAAGAATGAATATATGGCTGAGGAGAGTGCACCTGAGTTATGGACTGCACTTCAGAAGCGTTCGAGAAACTCAAGTCCACCATCTTGCCCCAAGCACAGCAAGATTGGGTTCGCCTGAGGTTTACGGACTACAGAACAGTGGCCGAGTACAATTCTACCTTTCACAGAATTTATACCAATCTCTCTCTATGTGGCAAGAAGATCATTAACGAGGAGAAGAATCCGGTTCAGGCAAAGTCTAAAGCATGAATCACATTATTAACATATATTTTAGATTGTGGTTGTTAATGAATTTTGAATAATGAATTGTAAGCTCTCGAAGAGCATACTTTTCTTCCTCATGAATGAATAAGAAGTTCTATTTTATTCCAGCATTCTTTATTTGCAAGTAATATTTGAGTTATTTTGCCACTGTCTAATTGGAATTATATTTCTTTTATCTAGAAATCGTGTAGCGCTCAAATGGAGGAGATATGTATTGTTGACAGTGGCACAACAAATACTATCCTAAGAGAGTCCAAATACTTCCAGTCGATCACGAAGAACACTAGAAGAATTACTACAATCGTAGGAAGCGATTCTTATATAATAGGTTCTGGAAGAGCCACAATTATATTGCCAATGGGTACAACTTTGGTATTTGAAGAAGCCCTTTTGTACCCTAAATCAACGCGCACTCTCTTAAGTTTCAAAAACATCCGCGCCAATGGGTTTCACGTAGAAACCAATGAAGAAAATGGCAAAGAATACTTGTGCATTGTGAAGCATGCGGTATGTGGAAAAATGATATTAGAAAAATATCCCTCATATGAATCTGGGTTGTACTACATGAAAATTCATGCACCCGAAGTGTATACTTCTTTGAAGACTGTCTTTAGACGCTCTGAATTATTTTCTTTGTGGCATTGTAGATTAGGCCATCCTGGCCTTAGAATGATGAGAAATATAGTGAACAACTCATAGGGTCATGGCATTAATGTTTAGAATTTTTCGAATCATGAAGATTTTGTGTGCCCTGTATGTGCCACCGGGAAATTAATAACTAGACTCTCTATTATGAAAGTGCAAAGTGGAATCCCTGTATTCCTGGAACGTATCCAAGGGGATATTTGCGGCCCGATTCACCCTTGTCAGGGCCGTTTCGATATTTTATGGTGCTTATCAATGCTTCCTGGAAATGGTTGCATGTATGCTTGCTGTCAACCAGAAATCATGCATTTGCAAAGCTGATCTCGCAGATCATCAGAATTAAGAATGCATTTCCTGATCATCGTGTGAAGTCCATTCGAATGGACAATTCCCGCGAATTTACCTCCAAGGCATTTGATGATTATTGCACAGCAACAGGAATAAAAGTTGAGCACTCTGTACCACACGTCCATACGCAAAATGGACTAGCTAAAGCACTAATAAAGAGGATCAAATTTATTGCCAGACCGCTCTTGCAGAGTTGTGACTTGCCCAACACCTGTTGGGAACACGCAGTCTTGCACGCAGCAGCTCTCATCAATTTCAGACCATCGGCCTACGACATCTATTCACCTATGCAACTAGTGTAAGGGGTCATCCCGAAGATTTCCCATCTCAGAAAGTTTGGATGTTTGGTATATGTACCTATACCGCCCCACAATGATCGCAATGGGCCCTCTCCGCAAGTCTGGGATATACGTTGGTTATGAAAGTGCATCCATAATCAGTTATTTGGAACCCATGACTGGAGACTTGCATACAGCCCGATTCGCTGATTGTATCTTTGACGAGGACCGTTTCCCATCATTAGGGGGGAGGAAATCAACCTTTGGATGAAAAATGTCGAGAAATCATATGGCATTCTGCTGGGATCCCCGTGCATGACCCGCACACTAATGAAGCAAATCAAGAAGTCCAGAAGATAATTGATTTGTAAAACTTAGCGAATGAACTGCCTGATCATTTTTATGATCTGAAAGGCATGATTAAGTCGCATGTACCTGCAAGAAATGCATAAGAGAGGGTGGAAGTACCAAAGAAAGCAGAAGGTATCTCTCATCCTGTTCAGAGGCCTCAAAGGAAAAGGACAGGAAATCTGACTTCTCAAACCCAAAGTTCCCGGAGACGTTTGGAGAAAACTGGGCAAGAGGACTTACCACAGCCAATCACAAAGATGCTCCAAGGAAAAAAGGGGAGCCAGTTGAGACCTAGCGCTGGAAAGAAGCCTATGGAAAAGGCAATTCCAGATGTCTCCTTTTGAAGCCCTATATGGAAAAAGGTGTGACTCCTATCAATTGGTCTGAGTCCGGGGAACGACCTTTCTTTGGTCCGGACTTGGTCATGGAAGCCGAAGAACAAGTTAGAAAAATTCGTGAGAACCTGCGCATAGCACAATTTCGGCAAAAGAGCTACGCCGACCATCGCCGACGTGAATTGAGTTTCTAGGTGGGAGAGCATGTTTATCTCAAGGTCTCTCCATTGAGGGGGACATGCCGATTCCAAGTTCGTGGGAAATTGGCACCTCGCTATATTGGGCCCTTCCAAATCACCGCAAGGCGTGGAACCGTGGCCTATCAATTAGAGCTTTCAAAATCGCTCTCCACTATCCATAATGTGTTTCATGTCTCACAATTGAAGAAGTGTCTTCATGTTCCCACCGAGGCCACTACTTTGGATGATATCGATCTCCAACCCGATCTCTCCTATGTTGAGCATCCTATTCGAATTCTTGATGAGGCCGAGAGAAAAATGAGGAAGGGCAGTGTTAAATTTGTCAAGGTGCAATGGAGCAATCATACCGAAGATGAAGCTACATGGGAACATGAGGACCAACTTCGTGTTGACTATCCCGATCTTTTCTCCTCCACGTGAGTACTAGTTGTCCATCTTCTTCATGCACCCTCCTAGCTGCCATAATTACACCACATGCTCTTTTATGAAAATCTAAGTCCTAACTTCTTATATATGCACACAAACCCCACCATGAAAGGCCACAGGTTTTTCTTTAAAGCTATTTCAAGTTAAGTCACATGTCTAGGTGAATATGGCCTTAACTAAACTGGAACTCATCATATTATTTCCTTGCTGTCCAGATTTAGGCCCTTTTGAATTTAAACATTCTCTTAGTGTCCTATGATTTATAGGCGCTACACTCATTTATTCTACTTTCCGCTTGTACCGAATCTCGGGACGAGATTCTTTTAAGGGGGGAGACTTGTCACAACCCAAATTTGTAAAACATGAAACTAAGAATCTCATGAGCATCATGTCATCATCCTTGCATGTTTTGTGGTGTGATTGTTGCATCAAATCTAAGTTTTCAACTCAATCTCAACATTTAGAAGGATTTCAGCTTTAAGACTACATATTGTGAATCTAAACCATTTCTCTAAAGTGAATACATTGACTTAATAAGACTATGTTTGTGTGCATGTTACCTCATTCATTCAACAGCACCTTGAATATGACCTCTGCCAAGTTTGATGAGAAATGGAATTCAATAGCTATTTTAAATAGTGAGCACAACATGTTTGAAAACCACAAACTGCAGCACTAGAAACTTTTCAAGAGCCAAGTTTGGGAATTGTGGTTTTGAGGCACTTTTCAAAATTCAATAACTTGAACTACGATGCATTGTAGACTGTGCATGTTATACCATTGCATACTTTAACACTTGAGCAACATTCTTGCCATGTTTGATAAATTTTAAAGCATGTTTGATAGTGCAACTAAGTGGCCAAAGAAGACATAAAACTGCTCTTTTCAAGAGACTTAGCTCCATCCTGGTTCAAAGTGAGTCAACTAACCTGACGTGGGAGACTCCCTGGCTCGCTATCCCTGCGCCCATTGGCTGGTAGGGGCGGTGCCCAACTGCTTCGCCACTGCCCATACCAAAGCCACCTACTGCCATCACAGAGCCATAAAGATCGGTAGCCAACATCCTGTCCATTCTGCTCACTGCATTCCGCTCTCTCCGCCGAAGTCTCACCGGAGCTGGAAACCGAGCAGCGAGCCACGCTCTTTTGCGTAGGATTCTGTCGGTGTTTCGTACAATCGGCAAGTAAATTTGTAAGTACAGGGGCCGCGCACTCCCTCTCCTTGAATGGTTAGACGAAGGGAGCCCAAGATTTATACTGGTTCGGGCTGAATATCCCTACGTCCAGTTCGTGTGGTGGTTTTGTATTGCTCGGGGCGTGATTGACTACACGGGATTACAAGTGGTTGCTAAGGATAGGCCCTTAGCGTTCGTCCGAGTGGGGGAGCTCGGAATGTTTGCCTAGGTCGGATGGCTCGGATTATGGATGCGGATGCTCGATCGGGTGTGTATGGGAGAGTGCTCGTCGCCCCTCCCTGAGGGCCGTGCCTCCCTTTATATAGACGGAGGGGGGCAGGTTACACGGGAGTTTTGGAGAAAAAAGGTAGGGGTACGCTACGTCTGGGAGTCGCTGGTCTTCGGTCTTGATGACTGATAGGCTCCTGTTGCCCCATGCCGAGTTGGTAGACACAACGAACAGCATTCCGTTGGGAAGGTGCGACCTTTGCCCGCTTGAGCGTGCTGTCGAACGATGGCGCCACGCGCCAAGCCTAGCGCCGCCTTGGGAGCGAGCGTGTCTCCCTATTATGGGAGGGGACGGTGCTTGACTCTGGTGCCCCTGCCACCTTTTGAAAAAGCCACCGCCTCAAAGATGGCTGCGTGTCCACGGGGTGGGTGACCAGCCTGTGGTCGACTGTCGTTGTGGCGAAGGTTGTCGAGTCGAGGCTCGTTGGGGCCTTGATCCGAAGCTGGTCTGAACTGCGGGACCCGGACCGGTCTAGGTCGAACTGCGGGCGCGCCGGAGGGGTCTAGGTCGAAGCAATGAGGCCGGACCAGTCTGGTCGGAGCACGGGGCGCCGGACTGGGCTGGTCGGAGTTTCCTTGGTGGGCTTGACCGAAGCCGGGGAACCCTTCGGGACCCGATGAGGCCCATGCCTCCTTCATCACTCTATATTGCTGCCAATCTTGCCGCCCTGTTCGTACGATCGAGGGGGATACGATCTTGAAATAGATATATACCTTGCTGTTGGGTACCCCTGGTATGAGTATTCGTCAGTAGCCCCCGGGGCCATCCTGAAACGCGCGCGTTCCCGGATGGACCCATTGTCTTCGGTGATGCAGCCTCTTCGTATGCATGGCGGTGCTTCGGCTTCTCGCGCCTTAAGCATATATGAGGACGGCGTAGTTGTCGCAGTTGGAGGAGTCCGACCGCAGTGGTGCGGTTTCGACCGGTCTTGTGCGCCTTCCAGGTGGAGTCTTCCCCGAGCAGGTCAGGGAGCTGGTCGGGGGGTTAGCTTAGTCGGGAAGAATCCGACTGGGTGAATCGAATAGACTTGGTGGGCCCCAAGCCCCCGAGTGGATCGGAAGGTTGCTTCAATTAGCGGAGCCCGACTGACTTGGTCGGCCGGTTTCGACCGGCATCTTGTGGCCTTCCGGTGGGTGTCTGACCAAGGCGGTCGAGAGTTGGTCGGGGGGTTACCTTGATCGGAAGACAGCCCTTTCGGTCGGCGGGATCTGACCCGACTGCGCGGACGCCCAGATGCCTTTGGACAAGGCTCTGGTGTCCGAGTGCTCGTTTTACGTCGTAGCTAGACACGGCCTTGGTCGGCATGGATGTCCAGATGCCTCAGCGAGGTTATGGGCTCCGGGCGCTAGTTTTACGTCGTAACTAGACGCGGCCTTGGTCGGCATGGATGTCCAGATGCCTCAGCGAGGTTCTGGGCTCCGGGTGCTAGTTTTACGTCGTAGCTAGACGCGGCCTTGGTCGGCATGGATGTCCAGATGCCCCGGCGAGGTTCTGGGCTCCGGGTGCTAGTTTTACGTCGTAGCTAGACGCGGCCTTGGTCGGCATGGATGTCCAGATGCCCGAGCGAGGTTCCGGATTCCGAGTACTAGTTTTACGTCGTAGCTAGACGGAGGGTGTCCATCCCGAGTCCTCGTCATACGAGGCGATCTGCGAGAGGAGTGGCCGCTGTCTGTCCCACGTGTACGCCCCGTCTGCAGGTGTGGGACCTGGAGGGGGTGAGCAAGCGCGTGTTTACCAAGCGTAGGTTTGAACACCGTGCTCGTGGAGCTACAAACGGGTTATCCGAGTGGGCCTTGGAGATCTAGCGACCTCCGAGCGGACGATCCCTACGTCGGGTGTTTGACCCGCTGGGGGCGACCCATAAAAAACCTTTCTTTACTCGATCCCGTATCGGACCCCGAGCCTTACACCGACTCGGAGCGCAGCTGGCTGCTACCCTTCGAGGGACTCCGCGGGAGAGTGTGAAGTATGGTCTCGGACACGAGTTAAGACGATTGGGCCGTCCACCGACCCAACTAGAGACCCACTGGGGGTTCGCCTCGTCCTCGCCCCTCACTCGTTTTGTGCTGTGCGACCCTGAATCCACTTGGTGGATTAGGGCTTTTGGAACCCGCGGCGCCGGATCGGGTCCTAGTGCGAGCTATTGAGCTCTCTCGCCACCTCGAGGCCGGCACGGCCCGGTGGACTTTTCATATCTGTTTCGGCCCAGTCGATCCGGCCCGGCGTCAGAGTTCGAGAGGTCGCGGATTGTCTCGTTCGGAGCGGCGGCCTGGCGTCTTCGCCAAAGATTTAATGCGCGTCACGAAATTAAATCTGGCGAGATGATTGGGGTCCGATGAGTCTCACCAACGGCCTGGCGTGGCGGTTCGACGGGACGGGCGACGCTTCATCCGAGACGAGGCTTGCTTGACTGGCGTCCGCTCGGTCGACACTGCTTGGTGGTGTGTGTTTTGTTGGTGCTGTTAGGCGCTATAAATTGATTCGCGGGTGCTAGGGCACGCCCCGCATTGCCTTCGCCGCCCTTTTTCTTTGCTCTCCTCGCCCCTTCGCTGAGGCGAAGAGCAAAAAAAAGGAGAAAACCAGAGACTCTTCACCTTTTCCCTTCTCACGGTCGCACCTTCGGAGATATCGTGGTGGTGCACCGCCCAGCCACACAGCGCCTTGCACAGAGGAAGGGTTCCTCCCCGCAAGATGTTTAGCGGTGGAGGGTGCCGACGGAGCTGCGAACTGCTTGGCCGGAGATTCGAGGAGATCGTTGTGCACTTTGGTTTCTGGCGAGCTGGTTGGACTCCGCTCCATCTCTTCGTCTGTGCCGCTGCTGCACTTCTACGGGGTGGAGGTACATCACCTTAACCCCAATGGCGTGCTCCACATAGCAGTCTTCATGACGCTGTGTGAGGCGTTCCTGGGGATCGAGCCCCACTGGGCGCTGTGGAGGCACTTCTTTACTGCCCGACTGTGGAAGGACAAGGCGGCGGATGGTACGGCGTCCATGGGGGGCGCCGCCCTGCAGCTGTGTAGTGGCCGCGCGCCGGAGTATGTCACCCTGAAGCTGCCATCGTCGAACCGAGGGTGGCACTCCGAATGGTTCTATGTCCGGAACCTGGAAGGCAGCGCCCCGGCCTTCTCCGGCAGGCTTCCTAAAGTGAGGTCCGAGTGGTCCTTTGGCCCCGACCAATGGGAGAAGAAGAAGGTGGAGCTGATCGTCGAAGAGATCAAAGCCCAGAAGGATCGGGGCTTGACCGGTGACATTGTCGTGCGCACATTCATGGAGATGCGCGTGCAGCCCCTCATGCACAGGGCGCGCCCCATGTTTCAGTACAGGGGGGCATCCGACCCCGTGAGGATGGTGGAGGCAGAGCTCGCCGCGTCGGAGCTCGAGGCCAGAGTGGCCGCCATGCTGGTCAGGAGCGCCACCGTAGCGACAGGTGGCCACCTCGAGCCTTTCTCGGCAGAGAATCCCCCGAACTTGGTAAGTCGAGTGATCCTCTTTTCCTTTTTTCCTTCCTCCCTTCTCGGCCCTTGGCACATTATCTGATCAGAGCCTTCGTGGTGCCTAGGGGTTGGGCAAGATGGTCTCCCGGGCATTGCTGCTAGTGGAGAAGCAGGAGAAGGCCAAGGCCCGTGCCGAGACCATGCAGCGCGAGTCCGCCCGTAGGAAGCGGAGGTAGGAGAAGAGAAAGAAGAAGAAGGAGGAGTGTACGACGAGGACCACGCGAGGCGAGGAGGTCTCCGAGTCGACCGTCGTTGACACGGCCGACCCGGAGTCGTCCTCGAGCCACAACGGCGGTGGCCACGACGACGACCAGTATCTGTCACAGACGACTTAGGCTGCGGTGGCGGTGCCCGAGATGAGGGTCTTGGATGAATGCTAAATCGTCGTACCCAAAGTGAGGTGCCCTCGGCAGCGACACGGGGAACGGGAAGCGAAGCGATCGTCTCCGCCCGGGGTCGGCGAAGAAGATGCGACGGGAGTTCCCTAGCTCGGTGGTGGCTGTTCGGGCGTCGGCGCCCGGCGAACCGGCGCCATTTACTGCCGGCGGCGGCCGAGGCGTTAACCGCAAAACCCTCGCCACGGCGGCGGTGGGACCAGCCAGAGGAGAGGGTTCAGGGGAGCCGAGCGCAAAAGCCCCAGCGCCTCTTAGTGGGTCGGGTCCTCGATTGGAGGCTGGAGGAGGAGAAGTGGGGCCCCTGCCGCCACCACCGAGACTGCGCCCGGTCGGCGTGGTCCGGTGCTGTTATGCGACTTCTGCGTTGTTACCGAGGATCCACCGGGGTGGTCATTGCCGAACAGCGAGTGGGCGCGCCCGACCTTCCACAAGCCGCGCCCCTGCCCATCTTGACTGGCGGGCGGCGACCCAACCGTGACGGCGAGCTCGTCTTTGGGCGGACAGGCGAGGCTGGGTTGTGGGGGGCCTTTGAAGAGGGCTCGCAGCGAGTCGAGGTTAAGTTGAGCCAGATCCGGAAGGGTCTGGCTCTCGCCCTCGACTCCGTCGACGAGGCGCTGAACGCCATTTCAGAGGTAAACCGCCCGATCGGCGAGGTAAGCCAAAACAGAAACCCCAGCTTCGGCTAGTTTTAGCGGTCGGCAGGCTTTAATAAGGTGCCCGTGTTCCGCAGCAACTGAAGACCCGAACATGCGAAAAGTCGGGGTTCCTCCGGATCCTGCATGACCGGAGGACGGCAAATGAGGGGCGAGGCGACCGGCTGCGCTCGAGCTACATGGCGCTGGGAGGCCCTAGCCTTGAGCGACAATGTGAAGGGCCACCGAGCTGAGTCAATCCTCCAAGGCGCTGCTTGAGGAGCGTCGGGTAACCGAGTCCCAGGGGACTTGGATATCCGAGCTCGAGTCTTGCCTGGCGGCGGCCAACAGTTGCGATGGTTGGTTGGAGCCGCGCCTTAGGTGGGTGTGCGGGCAAGTTGCCCCGAGTGGCGCATGGGGACCAGGACGTGGTCGGCATGCCGCACTTCGAACTCGGGGGTTCGGCCGGAGGTGCGGGAATAAGGAAAAAGTTTTAGGGATAAAATCGCCTCATCTTCTCAATATTCCAAGCGTTGGGTACAACGTTGCCGTCAGCATCTTTAAGTCGAAAGGTGCCGGGTCAGAGGACCTCCACGACGGTGAAGGGCCCTTCCCACGAAGGGGACAACTTGTGCCTGTCCTTGCTGAACTGGACTGGCGCAGACCGAGTCGCCCTGCTGAAGGACCGACCACGGACTGACGGCCAGTGGTAGCGCCGCAGCATCTGCTGGTACTTGGCGACCGCAGAGCAGCCACGCCACGCCTCGTCGAGCCGGTCGATGGCGTCTTCTTCTTGCGTCGAGCCCGTGCCTCGTCGAAGGCTTGTAGTCTTAGGCGCCGTACTCCAAGTCGGTCGGTAGGACAACTTTGGCACGAACACTAGGAAGAATGGTGTAAACCCCTTGGCCGGGTTGGTGTGGTCCGCAGCTCGAGCACGACGGAGGGTAGCTTCGGCCGCCCATCGCCCGCGAACTTCTTGATCGGTGAAGATTCGCGGCAAAGCCCCTGAGAGGATCATGCCATTCGCCCTTCGACTGGCCGTTGGTCCGCGGATGGGCCCGCAGCCCGTCGGCGCGATGTTGAAATCGTCGCAGAAATCGAGGAACTCCTTCCCCGTGAACTGCGTTCCGTTATCGGTGATGATGGAGTTCGGGACTCCGAACCGATAAACGATGTCGCGGAAGAAGTTGGCCGCCTACACAGAGGTGATGGTGGCAATCGGTTTGGCTTCTATCCATTTGGTGAACTTGTCCACCGCGACAAGTAGGTGGGTCAAGCCCCCGGGCGCCTTCTTGAAGGGCCCGACTAGATCGAGTCCCCAGACGGCGAATGGCCAGGTGACGGGGATCGTCCGCAAGGCTTGCACAGGGAGATGAGTCTGTCGAGCAAAAAATTGGCATCCTTCGCAGGTGCGGACGATTTGCTCAGCGTCGGCCACTGCGGTCGGCCAATAGAAACCTTGGCGGATGGCCTTCCCAACGAGGGACCGCGGCGCGGCATGGTGGCCGCAGACGCCACCGTGGATGTCGAGTAGTAGCTGCCTCCCTTGGTCCGCCAGAATGCATTTCTGGAGGACGCCGGAGGGGCTTCTCTTGTAGAGGTCTTCCCCGACCAGGACGAAGGATTTTGCCTGCCGAGCGAGGCGCCGGGCCTCGGTCGGGTCGGCTGGGAGCAATCCGTCGGTCAGCGGTCGACGAAGGGCTTCCTCGGTCAGTCGAGAACCAAAGCGTTGCAACGACCTTGATGGTCCGTGTCCGACCGCTCGTGATCCGGATCGGTCAGCGCCGGGGGTCGGTTACTGCTCGGTGGCGGGTCCGGTCGGACGGAAGGTTTGAGGAGGTCGGAGACAAAGATCCCAGGCGGGATCGGCCCCCTTCTTGAGGCAAGATTTGCTAGGTAGTCGGCCTCACCATTGAAGCGTCGATAGCTGTGGTGAAGCTCGAAGCCCTTGAATCTTTCCTCGAGCTTGCGTACCTCCCGGCAGTATGCCGTCATGCGGGCGTCACGAGGCTCCAAGGCCTTCATGACCTGGTCGACGACAAGCTTGGAGGCGCCGTGTACGTAAAGTCGGCGCGCGCCGAGGTCGGCAGCGATCCGGAGACCCTTGACGAGTGCCGTGCTTTCGGTGGCGTTATTGGTCGCGTCGAAATGTACCGGATGGTGTCTTGGAGCTTGTTTCCAAGCGGGGAAACAAGGACGACCCCAGCACCGCTCTGTTCTTGTTGTAAGACCCGTCAAGTACATTGTCCAAGACTCGGGGTCTTCAGCGCCGATGGCGCTGAGCTTCGGTCCACTTTCGGCGGCGAAGTCGGCAAGACCGCGACTTGATCGCCGTCAGAGGGCGTATGATCGTCGTGGCCGTTGAGCTCAAGCGCCCACTTGGCTATTCTTCCCAAGCATCGCGGTTGTGGATGATCTCGCCAAGCGGCGAGGTCCTGCGAGACGGATGCCGGTCAAAGTAGTGGACCCGACTTCCTCTTCGTGATGAGCACGCGATAGAGCACAACAGACGCACTGCGGTACCAACCTTGACGGAGAGTATTTTCGACGAAGTACACCGGCCGCTATACTTTGAGCACATGGCCTTCTTCGGCCCGCTCCACAACGAGCGTCGTGCTAACAACCTGGGTCGTGGCGGCGATGTAGAGGAGGAGCGGCTCCCCTGGTGCTGGGGCGACCAGCACCGGAGGTGAAGTCAGGAACGCCTTGAGTTGGTCGAGGGCTTCCCGCGCTTCCTTGGTCTAGCTGAAGTGGTCGGACTTCTTGAGCAACTTGTAGAGTGGCATTCCGCGCTGCTCGCCAAGGCGAGACAAGCAGCTCAAGGGCGCAAGGTATCTGTCGACCGGACTCCTTGAGGTTGTCCACCGGGCCCATCTTCCTGATCGCGGAGATGCTCTTCCGACTAGCTTCGATGCCCCGCTCGGAGACGATGAAGCCCAGCAGTTTTCCTTTGGGGACCACGAAAACGCATTTTTCGGGGTTGAGCTTTATGCGAAACCATCGGAGGTTTGCAAAAGTCTCTGCTAAGTCGGCGACGAGATCGTCGGCCTTCTTAGTTTTGACTACAATGTCATCGACGTACGCCTCGATGTTACGGCCAATTTGGTCTGCAAAACATGTTTGCATACATCGCTGGTATGTAGCGCCCGCGTTCTTCAGACCGAATGGCATCGTTACGTAACAAAACGAGCCGAACGGAGTGATGAAAGAAGTCGCGAGCTGGTCGGACTCCTTCATCGCTATTTGGTGGTAGCCTGAGTAGGCGTCCAGAAAGGACAGGGATTCACACCCTGCGGTGGAGTCGACGACTTGGTCGATGCGAGGCATTGGAAAAGGATCCTTAGGATATGCCTTGTTTAGACCCGTGTAATCAACGCACATTCTCCATTGCCCGGACTTCTTTTTTACAAGAACAGGGTTGGCTAGCCACTCGGGGTGGCGTACCTCTTGAATGAACCCCGCAGCCAAAAGCTTGGCAATTTCCTCTCCTATGATCCTGCGCTTCTCCTCATCGAAGCGGCGCAAGCGTTGGGCGACCGGCCTTGAGCCAGGTCGAATGTTCAAGGAATGCTCGGTGACCTCCCTTGGGATGCCCGGCATGTCAGAGGGCTTCCATGTAAAGACATCTCGATTGACGTGGAGGAAGTCGACGAGCGCGTCTTCCTATTTAGCGGGGAGCGTGGCTCCGACCCGCATGGTTTTGGCCGAATCATGGGGATCGACCGCAACCTCCTTCGTGCCCTCAGCGGACTGGAAGGAACCGTGCCCCGACTTGCTAGAGTCGGGGGCAGACTCGGAGGTTTCCCTCCGGAGGTTTTCGAGCTCGGCGGGCACGATGATCGTCGATGCGAGCTCACAACTGCTCTGCTCGCAGTTGTAGGTGAGCTGGAAGGATGCGGCCACGGTGATCACTCCCTGTGGCCCCGACATCTTCAGCTTAAGGTAGGTGTAGTTGGGGACGACCATGAACTTGGCGTAGCACGGTCTCCCCAAGATAGCGTGGTAGGAACCTGGGAACCCCACGACCTCAAAGGTGAGGGTCTCGGTGCGGAAGTTCTCCGGGCTCCCGAAGGTGATGGGCAGGTCGACCTGCCCGAGCGGGTGGGCCTGCTGGCCAGGGATGACGCCATGGAAAGGCGCCTTGCTTGGTCGGAGACTTCAGCGTGTCATCCCCATGGCGTCGAATGTCTCAACATACATGATGTTGAGGCTACGCTGTCCGCCCATCGGCACCTTAGACGGCGCTTGGGTCCCTAGCAGGGGACGACGACCACGGATATCGCCTGCAGGCAGGGGCGTGGTCGGGTGGTCGATCCGATCAAGGTGATCGGGGACTCCGACCACCGGAGGTATTTGGGCACGGCGGGTGTAACACCCCGGAGCTCAAATGCGCCACGGATGCTACCAACACTCTAAACTCTTAATATCGGCTTAGAAACTAAGCCACCGAAATTTACAAAATTTCGGCATGACCTCTCTAAACAGTAGGACATCCACTCAGCAGATAGAAAACAACTGTAGGTATAATATCATTCTAGCAGGTCCTTAGTTAATCAATCACACATCCAACAGAACTTATTAACTACACCACGACGAACGACATATTACAACCATAATCCATACAACCCGGCTTTACAAAGCAATTAAATGGTTTGATGCAAACGTGCTTGTGCTACTACTCCCCCCATGCATGCCGGTTTCAATGTACCTGTAGCAACACAACAAACAACCGTGAGTCGATGACTCAGCATAGTACACGTGAGTAACAATTCCAATTTATCATAAGTAAAACAAGAGCTTGACCATAAAAGCAAGGAAGATAAATGAAGCAACATCCGGACGATACGCTTTTATACTCATTTAAAGCAATAACTTGACTATACAAGAAAATTATCGCAATCAAATCATCAATTTGATAATAAACCCATTCAACGCCAAAGAAGCATTACTTAACCCTAAGTCACAACGTCTCCCGACTCAACTACCCCTTTTCGCAACTCAAACCATTTTCATCACTTGCGTTTGAGTTCAAAACTCGACTTCACTCCACGATATTCATACAACATAATTAACAAGGCAAAGAAATGTGCTAATTCATCAAATTCAATTCAATCTCCCCTTTTTGGGTTGAGTCCACGACTCAACCTTCAATTACCATAATCACCATCCATAAGACACACCATTTACCACAACACTCATTATTAAAGATGCAATGCACATGAATGCTCATTTCGATGCACGTACCGGTACTGCCGAGTGCCCACCCGTCGGTGTGCACTCTCACGTCCCTTCCATCCCGTGGAAGGTGCCTACTCTTACTGTCTCGCTCCCATTCATCTCGATGAAGGGGACTACGAGGTAGGACTTTCGTGTTCACTACGTGTGAACACAGAGGCCCTGTCATCGAATGGGTCGCCTATTCCATTATGAATGCACAAATGCAATTTTCATGAATGAAATGCAACTTTTCATTCTTGCCAACACTAACATACCATAACCACATACATACATAAACATAGCCCAAATTCTCACATTCATAACCATAACCACACACATACATAAACACATTAAATTCTCTCATTCATAACCATAACCACACACATACATAAACACAGCCCAAATTCTCACATTTATAACCATCTAATCTATTCGCGCACACACTCAATTCCATTTCCCAGCTGGGGCACAATTAAGTACAAATATCCACGTACCCCATACTCGCTACTCACTGCAATGCTAACCAAGGTACCATAAACTTACCGGGATTAAGGCTTACTAGTGACTACTCGAATCCAATAGCTAGTCACGTCCTCAAAGGGATGATCACCAATATAACTAACACTTGCCACAATCAATAGAAATTAGCCATGAACAGATATATACCAACGAACAACTCAATTAAGCACACAACTCGATGTACTTGCAACCATTCCCTTAACCTTTTAATCATCATAGACATTTTCATAAGATGGAACACACTCTAGTTATATCCAAGCAAAGCTTACCTCTTGCGTATTCATCAGCAGTTACGTACGCTAAGAGCAAACAATCGATTAATCCTCCTAGCCACAATCTAAGGAATGCACTTGCCTTTATCGACGAAAAATGGAGTGGCATAAGGATGAGGCCACTCCCGACAGAACCTTCTCTGCAATTAAACAATAACCATCCAACTCAACTTTAGGCACACTCGAAACAAGCGACAAAAGAAAACAACTCGTTTGCATAACTGACTTCTACAAAACTAATGTCCATTCATAAGCTAAACACATATCAGTATTCCAGATCTAACTAAATTAATCCTTGCTACTAGAGAAAGTGACGAGTGCCGAGAAGTAATATAGTTAATCGCATAAGGACATGGAAGCTAGTAAACAAATGGCACACACTCATACGAATGACCTAATTTACAATGAGACAAGATGAAAGGTCAACATTTTACATCTGCAAGCTCTCTCATGGTAAGAGAAGTGCAGAAAAGATACTAAGAGTATAACATCGGCTACACTTGTGCACACATAATGCCCTAGGAATTCATATTCTTCAGATCAATTCAGTGTGTATGTATATATATATATATCTGCATGCATACACTGATATTTCCATTTATTCTATGATAAGGAAGAATGATATTAAAAGAACATGACAGTTCAAGCATTCCATTGAGAGTAAAAACTAAAACCTATCAAATTAAACCATGAAGATTTTATAGCACCATCTGGGTAAAAGCTAGTAAAGCTTGAGCTAATTAGATCCTACTAATCCCACCCTCTAGTCAACAGCCAACAGATACTTAAGTAAATACATACACATCGCAAGAACTAGGAATGAGAGTATATAGATTCCGATAGTAAACCATTTCTACTCACAGCTAAACCTATTTTCATTCGAACAGATTCATTTACAATGCATTTCGGAGACCAATCCATCATGGGCAATTGGGGTGATTACGAAGTCAAGTTTTTTTCATGCAAATAAGTTAATAGCAACTAAACGACCAAACATGTTTTGAGTTGACATACACATCTTTACTAAGCACAATATGGAAAGATTTAACACCCTGAAGCAAGCAAGATTAATCATCAGGACAAATACTTCAACATTTCATCACTTACAAATTTATTCATGTATCTTTCCAAACCATATACGTCTTCAGATTCATAAGGGATTCTTTTCATATGTGCGGCAAGTGTAAAAATCATAGCAATCAGATATCAAGCTAGTCATTAAAAGCAATCAAACCACCGCCTCGAATCGGCCCAAACGAGAGCCACTACACCCATGCACACCTCATAGGCATTTCATCGAACACATGGCATGCATAAATAAACCAAATATTTCAATGAACTCTAGGCTTGAGTCCTCACCACAGAAGGGGCAAGAGGGGCACTTAGGCGAGGGAGGCAGGCGGCGCTTAAACCTGGCCAAGGAAGGAGACCGCTGCCGACTGCCTTCTTCTTGTCGGCTTGCTCGGGTAGCTTGCACCGAAGCGAAGGGAGAGACGCCGGCTGAGGGGAAAACCGCCGACTTCTTTGGCCGACGTGCCTCTCTTATTCTTTTGCTGCTCTCTGGCTCTGCTATTGCCGGCAGGGGAGAGAAGAGGGGTGCCTCGTCGAGCCAGGGAAGGACGAGTTAGGCGCGCCGCTAGGAGGGAGGCGAGGCGCTGCTTCTGCTGCCTTCTTGTGCCAAACCAGGAGGAGGGCTCGGCCGGCAGGCAGGCTGAGGCGTCGGCAAGCGAGGGAGGCGAGGCTGGCTTCTCTTGCTTGGCTTCTTCTGCCAACCAGGAGGAGAGGCGGAGAGGAGGATGCGCTGGAGGAAAATGGGGAAGGGAGCAGGCAACCAGCACTAGGGAACATGTGGCCAGGAAAATGGGGAATCGGTTGGGGAACAAAAAAATCAGTCAAGTGAAACAATTGCAGCCACATAAAAGAGAGAGAGAGATTAGGTGAAAAAGTAGGTGTTGAGGGGAAATTCCAAAAAGAACCCCTCCCACACCCAAACTTTTAACCCTAACCCTCCCAAATGGGCCAACCGTCCCTGTGATTGCCTGCCAGACGGGCCCCAGCCCACACGGCGGAAAGCCCGAAAGTGGAGCGAGGATACACAGTATGACAGCGGGAGCAGCCGTGTGGACTTCGCGGTGGGCGAGCTTGAGTCGCCGCTTGTTGGCGTAGCACGCTGGCCCGCCGAAGATCATGAGGCAACCGTCGGGTTCCGGGACCTCGGCGTCCGCCTTCTTCTCCTCGGCAGCTGGTGCCGAGTCGCGCTTTTTCCCTTTGCTCCGCGTGGGAGCTCCGAAAATGAAGCGCTTCAGGGTTTCGCAATCCTTGTACTTGTGTTTGACGGGGTACCCGTGATGCGGACACGGGCTATCCATCAGCTGCTCGAAATGGTCGGACACCTGCCGCGCCTGCTGCTTGGCGGGGTGGTCGGTGGTCACGACCACAGGGCCTTCGTGGCCCTGCTTCCCCTTCCATTTCCGCTTGTTGGAGCGCTCGGAGGGGGTAGCGGCGTCGGGACCAGAGTCCCGCTTGGCCTTCCCCTTGTCGAAGATGGCCCCCACGGCCTCCTCGCCAGAGGCGTGGTTGGTGGCGATGTCCAGAAGCTCCTTGGTGGTCCTGGGTTTATCGCAGCCCAGCTTGTGGACCAGAGCTTTGGAGGTGGTGCCGTAAATAAACGCCCCGACGACATCGGCGTCGCAGATGTCGGGGAGCTCGTTGCACTGTTGGGAGAATCACCGGATGTAATCCCGGAGAGACTCCAGACTCGCTTGCGCCCTTCAGTCCCAGAGTTTCCGGGCGCTTGTAAGTGCCTGGAAGTTCTTAACGAAGAGGTTCTTGAGGTCGGCCCAGCTCTGACGGTGTTGTGGTAGGTACTCGAGCCGAGCTCGGCCGAGTCCGCGAGTAGATGGAAAGGTATCTTGTATGATGAAAAGATCATCCGTGGCGCCTCCCGCGACATCTGCGAGCCGGTAGTCTTCCACCGGACATCGGGTTTGTCGCCCCTGTACTTAGCGATGTTGATGGGCGCTGGAACTGGCGGAAATCCGCATCGCGATCTCGGCGAATGCCCGAGGTCCGTGGTCGGGGCTTGGGCATGATGCGTGGCGTCGGCCGTATCAACGGCCGTGGCCAAGACCACCTCGTCCATCACCCTCCTGCGTGCCTCAAGGGTGTCTCGGACGTCGCGGTTGCGCCAGCGCCGGCGCGCCCGGAGTCTTGCGAGCACAGGGGGTCGCTCGAGGCGGCACCGATCTCGCCGGACCTCGTTGGTCCCGCTTCGTCAAGACAGCTCAGTGGCTCGAAGAAGCCCCGGCGATGGGGCTGGTGCCATGCATGTCTTGCCGCGGCACGCGCTCCACCGATCCCGGAGGTTTTGGTACTTGACCTTGGCCTCCGGGTCTTCGGGCTCGAGAATGCCGCGAAGCAGCATCGCTGCTGCAGCGACATTTTGGCTGGCGTGGGGGAAGAACGGGAGACCGTCCGACCCCTCGGCCAGATTAGTCTTTGAACTGGCGTCGCGCCTGCCTTGCGCCGAGCTTCGCATGTGGGCTCCGGCTGGGACTGCTCCAGGTCGGCCTGGAGTTTTTCCAGCTGAGCCTTTTGAGCCTCAACTTGCTTTCATGGCCGGCTTTGGCTTCGTGGGCGAGCTGGAGGTCCTCCTCCGCCGTCCGCTCCTCGGCGTGCCGGGCGGCGATTCCTGGACTCACGGGGGTTGCGGCCGAACCGGCCACGCTCGCCATGTTGCACTCACGAGAGTACAAGTCGTCCGTAGTGTGCTCCGCGTTGGAGCTGGAGTCATCGCTGGAGGAGACCTCCAGCAGTTCGTGGACGGAGGCTGGCGTATAGCCAGCCATCACCACGACCAGAGCGATGGAGGCGGCTTACGCCGCAGGGCTCACGTCTTGTTCTTTGCTTGAGGCAGCGCAATGCGCTAAGCCCAAAGTGTCGAGGTCCATGCAGAGGCCTCAAGGCGAGGTCACCAAGCGTCGATGTGAGTCGAGCTCCGGTGGAGTCCTGGACCTGAGAGGTGCCGGGGGCGAGCACGAGCTCTCCTGCTGGAGTGGCGACGAAGTCAAGGGAGCCGAAGCGGATTCTGCTCCCTGACGCGAACACGCCGCCGTGAGTGAAGAAAGCCATCAAGGAGGTGACTGGGAGTCCGGAGACGAAGATGATGGCGCGCGAAGCCCCTACCTGGCGCGCCAACTATCGATGTTTCATACAACCGGTGAGTAAATTTGTAAGTATAGGGGCCGCGCGCTCCCTCTCCTTGAATGGTTAGACGAATGGAGCCCAAGATTTATACTGGTTCGGGCTGAATATCCCTACGTCCAATTCGTGTGGTGGTTTTATATTGCTCGGGGCGTGATTGACTACACGGGATTACAAGTGGTTGCTAAGGGCAGGCCCTTAGCGTTCGTCTAAGTGGGGGAGCTCGGAATGTTTGCCTAGGTCGGATGGCTCGGATTATGGATGTGGATGCTCGATCGGGTGTGTATGGGAGAGTGCTCGTCGCCCCTCCCTGAGGGCCCTGCCTCCCTTTATATAGGCGGAGGGGGGTAGGTTACACGGGAGTTTTGGAGAAAAAAGGTAGGGGTACGCTACGTCCGGGAGTCGCTGGTCTTCGGTCTTGATGACTGATAGGCTCCTGTTGCCCCATGCCGGGTTGGTAGACACAACGACAGTTTGCTTGGGAAGGTCTTGCCCTGCCCTCAGCGCTGCCGAGACGACGCTGCCACGCCGCGTTCTGGAGCCGCCTTCGGAGCGAGCTTGTCTCCCTATTGCGTAGGAGGGGACAGGTGCTTGACTCTGGCGGCCTCCTTGCCACCTTGCGAAGGAGCCACCTGCCCCAGCATGGCCGTCGTGTCCACGGGGTGGGTGACCAGCTTGTGGTCGACTGTCGTCGTGGCGAAGGTTGCCGAGTCGAGGCTCGTTGGGGCCTTGATCCGAAGCCTGGTCGGAGCCTGCGGGACCCCCAGACCCAGGTCTAGGTCGGAGCCTGCGGGGGCGTCGGACCAGGGTCTAGGCCGAGCACTTCGAGGCGCCGACCGGTCTGGGCGGAGCAGGAGGCCGGACCACAGGCTGGGTCGGAGTTTCCTTGGTGGGCTTGACCGAAGCCGGGGGACCCTTCGGGACCCGATGTGGCCCATGCCTCCTTCATCACTCTATATCGCTGCCAATCTTGCCGCCCTGTTCGTACTATCGAGGGGGATACGATCTTGAAATAGATGTATACCTTGCTGTTGGGTACCCCTGGTATGAGTATTCGTTAGATTCATCTCAGGTGAGCTCGCCTACCTCCTTTTGTGCACACATAGCCGCCCTTCAATCTCCTGAGTTTGCTCTGCCTTGCATGCAGCCGAGCTGTCCACTGAAGTCTTCACCGAAAACACTGACGCGTCGCACTGCCTTGGACTTCTTCTTCTTCTCAGATGTGAGCTACCCGGTGATCCCCAGCTCTGACTGCCCCTCGCGACATCTGAACAACCAGTCCACTCCCTTTCCCACCTTCTGACTCCGTGCTATACTCTCCTGCAGCCCAAGCTGAGGAAGTTCACCGACTGCTCCAATCCCCAGCCAATCGCCATTGTTGAAGCCGTGAAGCTCTAGGGTAAGTGGAGGTAGGCTTAAATAATTTGGCATGAAACCTTGTCACATGGGAGCACATAGTCCAGTGGTAGAGTCTCTTAACTTCAACTGATAGATCGTGAGTTCAAATCCCACCCCAGCCTATTTTATTTTTATTTTTGCTCCATTTAATTCAATCCCTCATATATTTTGCTAAGAGTGTCCAAATGAATCAAACTTAGTTTCTAATTTTGAGTTAGGCAATAAGGATTTGGACTATGCAATAAAAATTTATAAGTTGCTTGCAGTATAGTGGTTCAAATAGCGAATGAATAAAAGTCTCTTGTTAGGTGTTGTGAAGCAACTATGTAATCTAAGGTTCTAAATATCATGAAATAAACCCATCATGCTCCTGTGACCATGAGTGTTTTATTTTTGTAATAACACTTAGATTCGGATGTAAATTGAGTCAAAAATTGATTAGAGAAATCCTCTCTTGCATGCAAGAAACAAATGGTTAGAATGTGAATCAAATCAGCTAAAAATGTGGTAGGACTAATATAGTTGCACTCCTGGGATTGCAAGGATCATGGTTATATAAAAATATTTAGATTTTACCTTTGTTTGCATTAATTACTTGATAGTCGAACGTACAATGCGAGAAATGTTCAATTGGTCATAACGTTAGCAATCAAGCCTCAAACTCGACAAAACCAACTCCTATGACCTTGAAATGTTATGCCCTAGCTTGCCATGCAAAAGTAATACTAGTTTGAATAACTTTGAGTTAAGCTCATATTAAGCCTTAATGACCATTTATATGAAAAGCACCTTGAACAAATGCGAAATACCGCGAAACTAACTTTAAAACACTCTTAGGGGTATTCTCTACTAATACCTAAAAAATAATTAGATTATCCCATTCAGTGTAGCCGCAAACACAAAAAGAAAACTAAACCGCAATCGCGCTAATAGCATGGTCATTTAAGCCTTTTCAGCAGTCCGTAAAATATCACGTGTAAACATAAAGTTATGAGAGAATAGCCTAGAATCATTGTCTGATACATATGATACCACAATCTAAAAAAATATGTTAATTATAACTTCATTTGCATCTGAATTCAATCACAAGAAAAACCCTAAATGATCACAAACTGCACAGATTCGTTATCACTTAAGCCTTTTCGGTGGCTTGTAAAATAGCTCGCCTAAACACAAATTTTGGGGGAATTGGTCCAGAATCATGCTTCAATATATGGGCAACCAAATTGTAGAAAAATATCCAAATTATGACTTACTTATCATATAAAAAC
Organism: Guadua angustifolia; assembly: GCA_036346375.1. Taxonomy (NCBI): domain Eukaryota; kingdom Viridiplantae; phylum Streptophyta; class Magnoliopsida; order Poales; family Poaceae; genus Guadua; species Guadua angustifolia. The sequence continues at coordinate 24,929,257 of CM070513.1, forward strand.
CGTTAATGCAAATCCCCTAAGTGATAAGATCTCTAGAGTTGTATTACATGAATAGTTGTGAATAGAAGCCTTTGTGCAAAGTTTTCACAATGCAAGAACCATCCTGTGACCTTATAGTATCAGCCAATAATTTAAAAACTTCATATCTAACTTATATAAATTGCTCCCATACATGAACACTTAAAGCTAAGCACTAGTCATACATAACACATTGATTAATGACTTCCTTTCACTAATCCAAACAATTTTTGCATCTTGAATTCGAAATTATAAATACTAAAACACACAATTATAGCCACTTGAATTCGTAAACAACCCTATGTGTGTTCATAACCATAGTTCCATGTAATCGGTGAGTAAAAGTATCACATTCAAGCTAAAATCTGGACAGAACCTCACCAAATCATTTATACTATGAGAAAATGGACTGTTATTGACTTGATTATTGTTGCATTGTGTCCATAACTCAGTGGGCTGCGATCTCACAAAGTTTCATAATTTTTCATGCATATATGCATTCATGGCATCAATCGTAATCTAGACGGTCTTTTTTTTCTCTAGAAACCGAAGTGCCGGAGAGTAACGCGGTTGATTCCGAGAACGAGATTGTTGTTGAGCAAGACCAGCAAGAGACTCAAGGCAAGCATCAATTATGCATACTTCTACAACTTTTTGTGAATCAATTGATCCTTATGTGTGCTTATGTATGGGTAGTTGCATTGGGCTATGTTAATCGGATATCGATATCTGTAGCACCTACTTATTGCATTTTTCCTATACCTTGATGTTACTTACCATGTACCTTGACACATCCAAACATTCTTAGATATTTTGGTTAATACTCGTGCTTAGTTGCTTAGCCATGCTATAGGTCTTGGTAGGAATCGGGTATGGGAAGGGAATGAAATTTGTAATACAAAAATGCTCGTAGGATGGGTTCATGTTCAATTTAATATATGGTGATGGATGATAAAATGTGGATAATGGGACTTGAGAGGGTGATAGGGCTTGATGGGAATGGAGTCTCAAAGAGCATAGGCCCTCTTGAGTCGATTAAGGACCGATCGTTGATGCCATTGTCTTAAGCACTTTTTCGTACTACCACATATTCAATCATGGCAAGGATGAGCCAATTACCTTATGTTGCTGCGATCATTTGGGCCGTGATTCTGTAGTGTGAGTAGCGATACTTGTAAGGGGAGCCTAGCGACGCCCGAAGAGGGGTCTAGGTGTCCTCCACATTTGTAGGCACGAGATCCAAACGATTGGGGCGAATTTGGGAAAGGTTGTCACGGGTACCCTCTTGTGCATCTTTAGCGGTATGTGCAAGCCGTATGGTCCTTGTGTCGTGTGGGTAAAGATGTACCCCCTACAGGGTTTTCAATCAATTCGAATTGCCGCGCTCTCGGTTATGAGCATTGGACATCCTCGTAGAGTTTCGTATATATTTGTGCTACTTGAGACATGAAGTTGAACATGACATTGTGATAAAAAATGGTGGGCTAAGGATGGAACTTGGGATGGGTATACTTGCTGTCCATAGAGGTTCTTTATTGCTTAATTATCTTGCTCATTGCTAAAAATGCATATGTCTAGTAATGCTTTTCGCAAAACAACTTACCCAATGACCTTATACACTTGCTAATGCCAAATGCATGCACCTTATATAAACATTATCGTGTAAGTCTTGCGAGTACCCACGTACTCATCGTTCTCTCTTTGAGTTTTTGTAGGTGATGAGGAGACCGTCTTTGGCTACTTCTATCCCGCTGAAACCGGCAAAGCAGATGAGTAGTTGTGGCGGTCAAGCTTTTGCAATGGCACTCTTGGGCAATTGTGCCATTGTTGATCGTTATCTTATATTATATCCGTTGTGTATTTTGTCATGAAGTAAAACTAATGTTGGAGTGCTCGACTTCTAACTATTTGAGCACTCTCCATGCTAAGAACTTGAGTTGTAATGAAGTTATGTAAAATGGTTCAAATTTGTACCCCTTTATGTATCGTGCAATGATATTGATGTTGTGCAGCGACATGTGTGTTTGATCTTGGGCATCACGTGAGACACATGCCGGGGACTACCATGATTGCTTTCGTTTTAATTGAATGTGTGTTCGGTTGTTCAAGCATTTAGATGTGTGTTAGCATATGGCAAGTCTAATGACCGGCGTATGCTAACTCTCATCTTTGTGGACAGCCGGCAATTCAATTAAGCCGAGTGCAATTTGGGCGGTTCTCACACTAGTTTACAACTCTGGGGAATGATTCATGTCTGTCTTGCTCAAAACCCCTTAATGTTGACTTAACAATGCAAAATTCGGGAGAAAATGTCACTGCGAATGTCAAGGGTATCAAACGCTGAGGAATATTAGGCAGACTGCAAAGCATTTCAGATTTTATGACAAGTACAAAAGTTGATGCCTTGGTAAATGGTGAGTCGAACAACTTGTTTTGCATAATTTTGTTCTCAGCATTCCTAATTGCGTATGTCATCATATTTTATTTATATGTAGACCAAACTATGTTTAGGCACAAGTAGAGTCATCGTGCACTGCAACATATCTCAAATAAACGATAGCTCATATTCTAAACTCATATTATTTTTATTTTCAGAGTTTAAAACTTCTAGTATTATCATCTATTTGAGAACCATTGTAATGCACGTCCACTCTACTAGTATATATAAAAAATTAATCTGGGCATGATCTAAACGGATATTTCCCCTGCATATGGTGTGTGAAAAAGTTTAAAATTTTTTGGATGTCAAGTTTAACTAGTTTACTAACTAGCTTAAAGAAGTTTGAACTTAAATTCAAACTTGAGTCGCCTTTTTTTTTGTACTTAAAATGGTTCTATACTCGTGGTAGCACGTACTCCCTCTTTCAATATATCACTTAAATGATATCATTTACATTAATGATTAGAGTATTATCAAAAGGATAAAGAGATATAACAACATCATTTAGGCAATATACTTAAAGTGAGAGTACGTATTTCTAGGAGTATAGAATATATATATATATATATATATATATATATATATATATATATATATATATATATATATATATATATATATATATATATATATATATATGAATATTTGGTGAAAAACACTAATTCCATGTATATCACTAATAGTTTATAAAGAATATCGTTTGCAATTATCTCACTGAAGGTTTCGCTATAGAACCGCTGATGATGTTCTTATCACAAATTTTTTTTTTAAACCGACTGCATTGAGACATCTAATAAACCTTTCTGTAGTAGCGTCTACTTATTAGAGCATCTTCAACTAATGCATATTTGTTCTTTTCTTTTATATGGTATACTTCTAGATATTAAGGGGACAAACATCAATAGATCTACTTCCTCTTTTTTCACAATATTTGTCCATGGCCTCAAGAATCCACTTTTCAAATTTTTGTTTGTCCATTCATGAAAACAAGAGTGTAGTTATTGAAATATTTCCACTCTTTACCTTACTTAAATGCTATGGACGAGCTTAAGCGGTTGTATCTCCTCATGCTCTATAATTTCATCATGCCTGGGGCACTTTTATATGTATGGAATTAAATAGAAAATTCGGAACAAAAGAAGCAATAGAAGTACATATAGATGAACAACATAGTTCAATTTATTATTCCTTATTCATTCACCATACATACACCCACGCCACCACACACAAGCAAAGAACGCTGCTTGTGCGTATGCGTATGCATTTATTATTACATATACCTCTACACCTGGCAACCGATCGTTGCTCGCCGGCATCGCCGTCCCACAAGCTACGGCGATATATTTAGTAATACAATTCAAATAAGCAAAATGTGTTATATATTTTGGTAATCAAGTGTAGTAAGATGTGATTATGATAGAAGCACAAAAGAAAGATACATAGAGTTATTATATCGTTGATTACATAAACAAGTGCATAAAGTAACATCGCAATTATTTACTGACTGATCTGATTATACGGAAAATTCACCGGAAGCTGAATTCACAAACCAAAAGCTTAGACTACGGGTGGTCAGGGATCTACAGCACATGATTCCAAATGTAACCGGATGCATCCGCAGCTAATACGATTTAAACAAACTAACTGAAAACTCGGTTCACGAGATAGACTTAACCGAAAACCATGGGTAACTAAACGATCGAATAAAAAGAATCAGAGCAAATCCCGCAACATGGTTAGCGCAGTTAATTTGTTTACACGCATACCGCAAGGATGCGATCGCGGCGCGAACGGCGATGACGGAGGCGATTTACGGCGGCGCGGCCGCGGGCCAAGAGGGCGGCAATAAACCAAACTACGCGCGTCCAAGGCTCGACTCTCCGTGATGAGCGTTGGGGCGATCACAGATGACTCTGTTCGTTCTTTGGCAGAGGAAACGACACACGCGAGGAAACTAATCGTTTCGAGTCTTTCGACTACCGACTTCCTAATGCATGCATGCAAGTCGCTTGTTTCAAACCAGACTCCTCATGCATGTACAACTAGCAAAACTTCCAAAATCTCGGACTCCTCATGCATGTACAGCTAGCAAAACTTCCGTAAATCTCGCACCCTATCTCGATACTCATTAATGTACCCAAATCTAATCCTTCCTATCTCCCTCCCATGCAAATTTAACCGCTCGCATGCTCATCAAGCTCTGATGGATTTTCGGCGGCCAACAGATTTGTTGCAATATCTTCGCGCCTTGCCATTCCGCTCGCTAGTTGCCTTTGTCGTTGTTCTTGCTAATCCAAATAAGGCAAGCTTCGAAGTATACCCGATCCAACGCTCGTATGAGTCGAGAATGGCAATACTTTATGAGTTAACAAAGACTGCTACGCCAAAACTTTAAAAAGTAGACAACTCATGCTTAGTTGCTTATCGCTACAATCGTGACAAGACAAGTAAGAGAGAATCGGGATAGTGGAGCACTTCAAAACTTATGACTTGAAATTAGGCAATCAACTCGCTTAGTCACTGTGTTAACAAGAACGCCAAGCATACGCTTGACAAGAGCATGTTTGGTATAGGATACAAAATCAGATTGCAATACAAAGTATAGTAATTGGAAAAAGAGATAATAAAAAGAGGAGGAAAAACACGGTGGTCTAGGTAAGCTAGCCCTTTCCAGTATTAATTCAACTGCATGCTCATATAAAGCTTGGAAATAATCGCTGTATAAGTAACTTTGTAGGGTTCCCATCCCATCCATCGGACGATTTCCTAATGTGGTCTATATATTCTTTCTTTTTCACTTCGATTTGAGTCATCAAACCCGTTGTTCAGATATGTATCGCTTTATATTGTCATCATGTCATGAGTGAGAATATAAAAAATCAAGCAAAGGACAAATTCCTAAAGTTCTTCACCACTTATATAGATCAAGCAAAACTAATCAAAAGTCTCAATTAAAAAGGAAATGTATAATAAATAGATGAAGCATAACCTAGTGCCTACAACATTTGGTCTATGGTCCGTATGTAAATGAGTAGAGAAACAAATTAGATGAAATGGAACTCTTCCAACGCACAGTTGATACAAAAATGCCCTTAAAGCAAGATTGACATGATCGAAAGCTCATAAAATGGTAAGGTACCGGGAGGAAACGATTCCAAGTGAAAATCTTATTACCTCTGTAACAATGACCATTTCTCTCTTTAGCCACCCAAAATCAATAAACATAGCTTGCATAAGGTGATGTGTAAGCACAATCTTCAAATTTCATGAAAGCGTATATATATATGGAAATGCATTTGTTCAGATTGAGGGGAGAATTTAGGTGCATTTTTATCCCGTCAGTTCAGATCGACAAAGGACAATAATCATCTTGTCGAAAAAAATGGAGTAATTGCCTAGCTCGACTTGGAGCATTCATTTCTTATTGTAGTCTCGAAATGTTAATTTATGATAACCCTTGAAAATTGTATGGGCCAGCCAGATACTTGTCAGAACAGTATTGTGATCCCCGTAGAGTCACTTAGCACCACCTCAGATACGAAGGTATTAACACATGCATTCATGGTTGAGTAAATTATATCAAATTTAAAAATATCAGGTAAAATGTTACATTGAAATTCTCTTGCGTGACTTGAGTTGCGTGAGCTTGAAAACTTACATGTATCCTTTTCATCACTGTTCCTTGAGGAGGCAAAAGATGCATGACAAGTAGGTGTGAAGATACTATATGAATCAATGTCCCAAATTGATTGCTAGCAATGTTAAGAATCTTATCACACCGTGGAGATGTATGCACAAAGGACTCAAAGTCACGTAAAATGTTCAAGAGCTCTGTATGTTTGATCGTAAATCGCTCATGGTCCACATGAATTGAAATATTCCATAGTGGTCATGGAAATCATCAGTCAGTGCATTTCCTACCTGTAAGAAATGACATTAGACGTAGAAAGAAAAGAGATAAGTAAATATTATGGTTCCTAGACACCATCAACTAATGTATCATAATTCAAAACACATATTTTATGTACATACCAACTTTAGGTATAAGTGTCACGTGTGGACTATCTGATTTTGTCCCTATATATTTTATAACTCAACCAATGAAAAGATACAAAGAATATAAACGAATTAATCAAGTCAAATGACAAGCTACCAATTTATCTCCCCTAATTTACAAGGAAATTATAAGGGAAACAGAGCAATTAGCATACCATCATTCAAATGGACGCGACATACAAAGGCCAGTCAGATAACCCACCAATCATATGTGCCAGATGTATTGCATTTAATTTACAAATTGTAAATAAGTTCAAATTTCTTATCAGAAAGACAGAACTTAAGGGGCAACAACATTGCAATGGAAATTACTGCTATTGAAGTATTAAAATGAGGGTAGCTATCTAATTTGGTCCTTAATGAAAACATGTCTTGCTAGTTTTGTCATAAACAATCAAAATACACGATGAAATTATACAATTAAAATGCGTATACCAAAGCGATACCATATAGCCCTTTAGATCGATTGATCTGCTCCGAAGGGCCTCATGATGCCTTTTTATGACTTGAGCCAATTGAGGAACATAGTGGCCTAACCAAATCAGAGTTATATTTGAGTTTAGAAAGTTTCTAAAGAAAGAAAGAAACAAGAGATCAGATAGAAGAAACGAAAACTTGTACAAGATTCTACGGACCAAAGATAACTCTCTCTCAATCAAATAAAATTCGCGCCTTTGTATCGAGGAAATCGTTCAAGCCACTTTGTTAAGAACACCAAAGAATCCTTGGCTATAACACATTGAGAACACCCGTGAGCAAACTCTAATAGTGTTACCCTTGGAGAACATGAATTTCATGTAAACCATATGATAGGCAGAGTGAAAGGAGTTGTGGTACCAGTCCTCTCATCCCCATTGCTTAAAACATCATCAGAAGTGTTGGAATATGAATAACCGACACCAACCGGTGAATCAAGGAACAAGATATTTGCAACTGAAAATTTTAAAACTTGTTAAAAAGCCCGTCTTCCAAGTATCAAGTCGAGTGCAATAACTATAAGAACTAAGAAATTTAGCAAAAGAAAATGAGTGCTACTATGAAACAAGAAAGGTTTGTGAGATCAAAAGTAAATCTACAATACAATATGTGTATAAGTAACAATCCAAGGAATCCAATTCATCAAATAGAAATAATACTTAAGGCAAAGGCAGTTGATTAGTTTAAGAACTACTCGTGTAATATTTCAGAAGATTGTTTCCTTGTTTCAATAGAAAAGGAAGGCTAAAGATTTGTCTTTTATGAGGAAAAAAACTTAGCTATTTACTGATAACATCTGCCTTCCGTGGTGACCAAAAACAGAAGGTTGAAAAAAGAAGGTAGCAGCATATATAAAATAAATAAATAAATGAAAGTGGTGGTATGCCTATTCTGAATTTGCTTCTGTTGAATGCTACCTTGGTTCCAAGAGTAAGGATTCATGTGTACACCCTTTCCATCTGCATTAACATGGAAAGGTCCAACTTCTTCCGCAAGTCCAAAAGCAATTGATGAGCAACGTCGCACTGGAAAATGAAAAGAAGTAAACTCACCATTATAATCTCAACCCATTCATAGTATTGTAACCAAATTTCATTCGGTGAATGAAGGAGAAGTTAATAGCCCGATAAATTTATCAATACCCAACAGAACTATTTCAAAATTCACTACCAAGGACTTGCCTCACAAAGAAAGATAAGGTATTACTTGAAGTTAGTGACTAACATAAATTAGGAGGACAAGTGCTAGCTCATTTGGTCTTGAGCCAGTGCGCTTGAGACCAGGTCATGTGTTCGATCCTTGATCGACCGCAAGCATCACCCTTTAAATAAAATTAGAACAGGTACATACACATGTGTGCATTAGTAAGATGAGTTAGCTAGAGGTCTGGGGCCTCTACAAAATTCCTAGCGTGTACCCAACTTAAAAAACATAAATTAGGATAAGATGGGTGGAGTAGAAAATATATGGGCTCTATTTATATTTAAATAAATACACCTAAAGTTAGTTTATAGGGTTTACTTTTGTATTTTGCAATATACGTAATCTGAGAATAGGCATTTGGTACATATGATTTTCTAGCTACTCTCTAAAGCAATACCACAAACAGTTGTGCCGGTGCCAGATACAAAACTTATCACAGAACTTAGGTGTGCCAAGTGTTCTAAATATCTACAACAAAGTAGTTTCACCGTGACATATCATAAAATAAAATTTATCTGAAGGGTTATAGGTATCTGCAACGAGAAAGCAGATCTACCATGAGATCTCATAACAAAGTTATAATAACTGCATGAAAAATCAAATGAAATACCTTATCAAGCTGTACAAACTCAGTTTTTCCATTGAACAATGGTTCTTTGGCCAGAAGCTCTGCCATTATGCAGCCCATTGACCACATATCAATAGCAGTAGAATATTCCTTTGTTCCTAACAATAATTCGTGACCAGAGCCGTAAGGAGCAAAATGATAAGTCCGATTGATAAAAGGAACTTACGGTGAATAATTCAAGAAGTTCGTTGAAGAGTAGCCCTATGAACACAGCTTGAATATTTTATGGGATTGTAACTAATAAATTCGATAAAGTTACGTATAGCAAAGTTAACTACTTGATGTCTTCCAAACTTTACAAAATTGTTCAATGCATCTTTATTTACAGTAAAGAAGTATACAAATACAAAGAAACTAATATGGCATGAGTGACTGGTTATCGTTGTAGAACGTCTTCAGCAAAACACTTACAAAACTTAATGGCAAAATTAATTAGGAAAAATTAAACAAGTTTGCTAGTCCAGATACTTACAGTTGATGCAGAATGGAGTCCCTCCATATTCACATAATGGGGATATTCTTCCCATTGCACTGAAAGGTTCATGTATCCTACAGAAGAGACAAAAAGAATATTCAAGTGAAAAATAGCATTCCATGAAAAGGAAAAGATTCTGCCTTACCAGCTCAGGTATCCATGAAAAGGAATAGTGTCTTGTTTCAGAGAGTGGATATCAAGCTTGAGAGTTCAACCATCACTCCAGATCAGGTAAAAGTAAAATTTATGATCTTGTTTCCTCGGACCACTCTTTCCTGGTATCTGCAGAGCATCATAATGGCCGAAACCATGGTAAAGAACTTGAATAGGATCTTCTTTCGCATACTGTTGGCCATATTCATCTATTGCTATTAAACCGCTTGCTTCTACATCATGCATGTAAACAGTGATTGGCATCCGCAAAACAAGAATGATATTCTTACCGCCTTGGTACTTCACAGCTTCTAAAAAGGACCAAATATAAAAAGCCGATACAGAATGAAATTGTCCACTATCTAATTAAATCTTTGTCAAGATAATAACCAAATAATTGTCCATTATTGATTTGTGAGGGTTGTCAATGATGCTAAATGAGCAAGTGAAACCAACTAATTCCATAAATCGTACATAGATATTAGTAGTGCGCATCCGCACATGCGATTCTATTAGGACAAACACTTCACCGATGTTACAGCTTAAGCTAAAATAGCAAACAACAAGGAAATCTTCAAAGATCATGGCTAATACTCATCAAGAACATGTGAAGCCATGAACAGTTCTGTTCACCTCCCCACACATGTGACTTCCTAATCTGGTAGACATATTTATCAAGTCCCTTCAATAAACCTGCAAATTTATGCCAAGACAAATGATAAGCATGCAAAGCTCTCAGTCTACACTATTTTAGATGCAGGAGAACAAACAAAGATCATTAGGAAAGCTAGAAGCTAACCATTAGGTCTCTACCTATCTCTTGATAAATTCATCACCACCTAACAGCAAAGAACATTTGTATAGGGGTATTAGACGAAGAGGCCAATCGACAACGGTTGCTTTGCCTTCTAAGCAACATGAAGTGTTTAAGAACAGAATAAGAATTCATAAAAATATGAATACCTTAGCGTAACATTACAAACATACCATTATTCTCAAATCATCACCAACTTTCTCTCAAGATCCTCATTAGGTGAGGGCTTCCTAACCCTCTTCCCATGCACATGCCTGCTACCGACAAGACATCAGACCACAAAAATGCTACACCCAAGTCACCAATCGAGAAAAATCACTGCCGATTTCGAGTACCTCTGCAGCAGATCAGGTTAAATCGAGGAGGCCGGAGCGATGTAGATCGGGTAGCTCCGATCGCCAAGGTCGACGCCGACGACCGTGGAGACCCTGGATGCTGGTGCGGTTGCATCGCAAGGCAGTGGCGAAGATGCGACTCGAGGGGCCTCACTGGGAAGCGCGGATGGAAGGGCGGGAGGAGGAGACGGCGAGGGAGGGAGGTCATGAGGAGCCGAAGGGGGGGCGGTGGAGATAGCCGCAGCAGAGGAGGACGCGCAGCAGCGAGAGGGGAGGAGGATGGCCGACATGAGGTGGTGGTGTTGGGAAACAGAGACGGCGGCAGGACGGAGCGCCAAGCCGGCGACGGCGACGGGCTTGGGCGCCAGGGCGAGGCGGCAGGGACTGGCAAGGCGGCAGATTTGTGCAGGCGGGGAGGAGGGGAGGCGGAAGGCGCGGGCGTGATTGGGCGGGAGGAGGGGAGGCGGGCGGGCGCGACATGGGAGGAGGAGGGGAGCAATTCTGCACGGCACGAATGGGGAAGGGAATGGGGGCAAGCGGCGTGATTGGGAGGGTGCGGGGCGGTGGAACAGTTGCGCGATTTTTAGATTAGATTAGTGGATGAACCAAATGATTAGGACCATCAGATTTGATGAAGTGCTCTGAGAAAACATCTTAGCGCTTGATTTTGAGGAAGAGGGATTTTTGGGTGCAAAAGACTGTGTAGATGTAGAAAAGAATCAACTGATGAATTATAAAGGGGTATAGATATTTCCACTCTTTACCTTACTTAAATGCTATGGACGAGCTTAAGCGGTTGTATCTCCTCATGCTCTATAATTTCATCATGCCTGGGGGCACTTTTATATGTATGGAATTAAATAGAAAATTCGGAACAAAAGAAGCAATAGAAGTACATATAGATGAACAACATAGTTCAATTTATTATTCCTTATTCATTCACCATACATACACCCACGCCACCACACACAAGCAGCAACGTCAAGCTTGATGCGTGCGTGCGGCATTTATTATTACATATACCTCTACACCTGGCAACCGATCGTTGCTCGCCGGCGTCGCCGTCCCACAAGCTGGCGGCCTAGTAATCCATCCTCCTTGGCTGCCCGTTCGCCCATGGGCATACCGACCCTGACTGCGGCACCTGCTGCATGCACACGATCGGAAGCCGTGCGGCGACCTGCGTCATCATGAACTCCTGGCACCCCGGGAACGCCTCCCCTTGCTGCCCTTCCTTGACGCCGAGCTCCTTGTACATGTTGCTTAGCATGTGAGCGATGGCCGGGCACTTGCACCGGCTGTCCTGCACGGCGGCCAGCTGCTGGCAGCACTCCTGCCGGACCGGCTCCGCCACCCAGTCCGTGATGCACTTGCGCTTCAGGTACGCCCGGCACCGCGGCAGGGCGTAAGCCGGGAATGCCAGCCCCGGCTGGCACTCCGGCTCCTCCAGCTGCGGGGGTCGAGTCTGCGGGATGATCTTGCGGTGATCGTCGGCCGTCGACGTCGCCACGAGCATGGACAGGAGGACGACGACGACGGAGGAGACGAGCTTAGTTGGTGCCATTTTTTGCACTCTATGAAATAACTTGTATGCGGAAAAATAACTATACTCTTGATATATGTGAAGTCATCTCTCTCTCTCTCTCTCTCTCTCAATGGAACGGGCAGATAATCTGTAGCTGTTTATGAGCAACATAGAAGTAATTGCACTGGCTTTTCTGCATCTGGCTAATTTGTCTTTGTGTATGCTTTCCACGTCAAAATTTTAGTGACAACAGAACAAACAACAACCCGATCAATGAAGATGCTTTTGATGGCGTGTCCTACTTGTCTCATCATCGTACTTGTTCTCTACCACTAGGTTTTCCATCACAGCATTGTGAATAGTGATTACAGTCAGAAAGTTGGTGTTTGCATGCTAGAACTGCTATGTTTGTGGACGAATCGTTTAAGTGCAGCAATCTGCACCGTACGTAGAGTTTTCTTTACATAGTGTATTTAAACTCTTAAAGCAGTCCATTCGTGCAAGTGACTGCAAGACATGGATTTAGTTGCATGCAGGACTCGTATACTTCATTGAGAATAAAGAGAGCTTTTTCTTAGAGGAAGGCAAAAGAGAGGGTTGCTGAGACAAAGATAGTTAAAAAGATATCCTGAATGTTTAGTCCAGTGTTTGATGAAGAAGCAAACTCGTTATTCGAGTAAAGGAGCCAAAGGCTGAGCATGCGCCGGGTGCTAATTAAGATAGCTTTTGGAGTTTTGTGGAACAGAAATCTCAAGGACAAATTTGAGTTGGGGTTTTGAAAATTAACTTGCAGCTTGTGTTGGCCCAGCTCAGTCACTCCTAGTCTCTCTCGGTGGATGGAAAAAAAAACTCAGACAACACTCACACAAACTGACGCAAGAAGTAGACACACATACGTTTCACACACACTTGCACTACTTTGTTCATTCACTAAATAAACTCAACACAGTACACGCACACAGCACCTACTGCTTTTTTGCATGCACTACTCTTCACATTCACTTGTTGTTCTCTCCACCGCACACTGCTGTGCCTTTAAACACACATGCATTCACATACGGTTGCCCACGACGCCCACTGCCGCAAGAATCGGTCGCCATCGCATGCATGCACAACGCCCCACGGCACGCTCCGCACGACCCGCCTCCACTTCGCCACTTGCCCATGACGCAGCACCAAACATGCAGCCCCAACGACTAGATCTCTCGTGCATGCAAGTCTCACTAGTGCGCACACACACCACTAATTAACACAAGCATGCAAGTCTCACTAGTGCGCACACACAGCCACTAATTAACACAAGCATGCACACCATGCTTTCCTTGATCACACACACACTTAACTCCAAAACACTAAACAAATCAAGATTAAGTCTAACAATCACCCCCTAATCTTGATTGCCTTTATTTTGCACCTCCACACCGGACTTCACAACAGCGTGGGCTCGTCGTCAGCATCCGCCACGGCGAGTTGTGCCACACCCTTGGTCACCTTCCTTGGCTCAGGGCACTCATCAGCAAAGTGCCCATACTCACCACAGTTGCGGCAGTCGATCTTGGACTTGTCGAACCTGCCATTGTACTTCTTCCTGTCGCCGCCGCTGCCGGAGGCCTCGCCGTTGCGCTTCTCTTCAGCAACTATGGCCTCCCACTCGGCACGCGTGAGCCGCGGCTCGGTGTGCGCCACCAGCAACTTCTCCTCTTCCTTGTCACGCCGTCGCCCCTTTGTAGACTCCTCGAACGCCCGCAGGCGCCCGACAACTTCCGCCACCGACATCATCGACACATCCCCCCATTGCTCAATGGTGCTCACAATGGGTAGGAACTTGTCGGGGACGGAACGCAGGAGTTTCTCGACGACGTTTGCCTCCTCCACTTTCGTGCCGAGAGTGCGTATCTCGTTCACGACAGTGGTCACCTTCAAAACAAACTCATTAACTTTTTCAGACTCACCCATGTACATGCCATCAAGCTCCCTCTTGAGGGTTTGTACTCGGGCCTTCTTGACGCGTTCTTCACCCATGTTCATCTCCTTGAGAGCGTCCCACGCCTCCTTCGCCGTCTCCTTCTCGGATATGGCCATCACCACGGCCTCTGGCACAGCTTGGACAATGGCGGCGAGAGCCATTTGGTCCATCTTCTCGTCGGCCGCCTTGCCCACCACGGCAGCCCACACACCTTGTGCGCGCATGAAGATCTTCATCTTCACCGCCCACACCCCGTAGTTGTTCTCCGACAGCATGGGGTAACGCACTGTCACCCCCGCCTCCTTCACTTGTTGCACCACCAGCTCATGGCCACCACGGTTGACGTCGACGTCGTCGCCGTCACGAACTCTAGCAGGTGGTGGTGATTGCGATCCCGCACTTCGAGTCCGAGGCATCACTGCAAGATCAGTAGGCTCTGATACCAATTGTTGGCCCAGCTCACTCACTCCTAGTCTCTCTCGGTGGATGGAAAAAAAAACTCAGACAACACTCACACAAACTGACGCAAGAAGTAGACACACATACGTTTCACACACACTTGCACTACTTTGTTCATTCACTAAATAAACTCAACACAATACACGCACACAGCACCTCTGCTTTTTGCATGCACTACTCTTCACATTCACTTGTTGTTCTCTCCACCGCACACTGCTGTGCCTTTAAACACACATGCATTCACATACGAAGCCGTTCCACGACGTCCACTGGCTGCAAGAATCGGTCGCCATCGCATGCATGCACAACGCCCCACGGCACGCTCCGCGACGATCCGCACGACCCGGCCTCCACTCGCCACCATGAGAGCAGCGCACCAAGATGCAGCCCCAACGACTAGATCTCTCGTGCATGCAAGTCTCACTAGTGCGCACACACAGCCACTAATTAACACAAGCATGCAAGTCTCACTAGTGCGCACACACAGCCACTAATTAACACAAGCATGCACACCATGCTTTCCTTGATCACACACACACTTAACTCCAAAACACTAAACAAATCAAGATTAAGTCTAACAGCTTGCTATTGATGTCAAACAATGCTTTCCTGGACGCATTAAGAAACGATCAATTTTGGAGGTCCATTCAGCAAGACCTTTCAAATTAAGTTGGCCGCATGTGAAAACAAAATTTGCAAAAATGCAGAGTCACTTGACTGTTTACATCCACACCAGCAGGTGGGGACTGCATATAGAGCAACAAGAATAAATGGTAAAAATAACTGTTTAGAACATCTTCTTGTGATGCTCACCCCATGTAGCCTGCAAAACTGTCCACTAAGCTCTTTCGAGCAATCGGTGGAGTGCCATTGAGTAAGCCATCAGTGGAAAAATATACAGGAGATGGTAGTACCTGTTTAAAAATTTACAAGTACAATTCTCATAAAAGATGTACACTAATTTGCAGTAATCTAAACTGATCTGGCTTGCATCGACTTTAATTTGAGATTATACTGTGTAACATCGTACTGATATTTTTTTAATTCATTAAGGTTTGAGTACTTGTCTTCATGCTGTGAAATGCCATATCTTACCTCTTGTTAACTAAGCCATGGTGGTTCTAGGCAAGTCTCTCATGTCCATCAGTACAGCCAGTTTGGAGTCATCAGAAATGTGCATGTAACAACCATCCATTCTGGTAAGAGTATAACAACTAATACATCTGTTACTCCATCAATTCGCATATCATACTGTGTGGCTAAGAAATACAGATCTTTGTAAGCTGCTTTTGAACACTGCAATTCTAGCGACTGAGCTTCGGCTCAGATGGCTGGCGCGAGCGTCACTCGGCCAGCCCGCCCGTGTTCGAGCCTCGCTCGGCGCGGGCGCGCGAGTCGTGCACAGTGCATGGTGTGTGTGGGTGAGTGAGTGCGTGTGTGTGTATGCACTGTGGCTCGGCTGTTGTTTTTTTTTTCTTTAGTGAATGCCAGAGCTCCTAGCCAATTTCAAAAAAAAAAACACTGCAATTCTAAATCAATGACCTAGAGCACATATGGGTCAAGTCTTCCGTTTATGAAAACCGTATTACAGTAGATTTTCTCCTTTTCAGTGTTAGAATCTAATGCATAACTAATGCATAAACATAATCCACTAGCCTTAAGCATAATCACAAAATGCGGAACTTAGGAGATTAGGTTAATCTGACCCGGAGAGGAAGGCGCAGCCATTAGGATCTTGTTCGGTTGGTGATGGTGTTGGTCTGCATTGTCCCTTTGAACAGCCCTTCGATGCTCCTCCAGCGCCGGTTAGGATCGGTAAGGTTTAGATTATCAGAAGAGATGAATCGTGCGTAAGATCGTCACCTTCGCACGGGCTCACTTCTTCTTGTATATGTAGCGCTGAGGAGCCCGGGGGCGTGTCCCATGGTTTTAGAAAGCACCTCCGATCATGGCGCGTAATTAAGGAAGAGCTAATCACGGAATTAGCCTTTAGGAAGGTTTTGATTAGGAAAGAACTGCGTGTATGTATGGTAATGAGGGTGGCAATGCAGCCTTTCTGCCTGAGATCAACCAACATTCAGTAGTTCCAAGTTTCTTTCCGTATATGTTGCCGCACCTTTGCTTCCAGCTTCATTCGGAAAACTTACCTCGTGATCGTTCGATTACACTGGGACTGAACATACACATACCACCAACTCCAACAATGACTGAACATACACATACCACCAACTCCAACAATTCTTTCTTCATGAAACAATAGGAGAGGCCGGTTCTCTTAGAACCTACCGAAAGACCAAAATTCAAGAAAAAGAAAACCACTGTGTAATCATTGGTACATCAGACCAAAAAAAAGAAAAATTGAAAAATTGTAATCCAGTGATATTCGGCATACTGTTCATACTTATATTTTTGCCCTGAAATTGACATATAAGTTTACGTTTGTCTGTAAGTGATCAGTGCATCCTCCTCTTGAATATGCACATGTTTGGCGATTACTGCAATCGTATCAAAAGTACTACATCACATAAATATACAATTCCAGCTTTTAGACAAAAATAGGAAGTCAAGGCTGACTACCTCCGATGTCAAGGAACCTGAAGACCACATACAAGGAAGTGAAGAGCGTGGTGTCGGTTAATGTATATGGCCACCATAAAGCTAGTTCAGTATATGATTCCAACTTGTACATGAACATATAAAGATAACAAGCAAAACTGACACCCAAACAGCATTACTTCATGAGAGGTTGAAGCATTTTTTTTCCTAGAACATGCAGAAAGACAAATGAGTTGAAACTGAAGCTGTACTCAGCTATCTAGAATCCTATAATCTAGAAAAAAAAAGGAAATGCAGTGAAGTGGATATTATGAGTACTCCTGTAGGTAACACACGGGTGTGAAGACCGACTTAGAGACGAGTTTCCGTATTATATTTAGAGAAGATGGAAAAACAGTGTTACAAATCCTGTGTATGTACAGCCACACCCGAACTGTATGTGATGGCTTCGACGTTGCACTACAGATAACCTGCTGTCATGGTCTCTGTTTCAAGCAAAATCTATGAAAGACGTACCCATTCCGACTAGAGTCAGATCCATTTCCCCTAACCCTGGGTACCACAAGCTACAGCAATAATGTGTGCCGTTGGCACCTCCCGTGTGTTGGCCAATTACTCTAGCAAGTTGTCTAATTGTCCCGGTTGCTAGAGTAAGAGTGAAACTTTTTTATGTGTCCGCGCTGTCATGCTGTAAAAATCTTAGAACTGGGGGTTAACTTTTTTTTAGATTAACAGGACATCAAGAGATGCCTCAGTTCTATTCATGAAACTGGTAAGAACTAGGGGTTAACTTGTGTACTCGAGAGAGAAAATAGACGGAAAAAACTGATAAGAAACCCGTGTGTAGCAAGCTGACAAGTGATGTGTTTGCTTTTTTGCTTGATGGAGTCTTGTGGAACTGAAATTTGGAGGACAGATATGATAAACTTGGAGTTTTTCTGGAACAGAATATGGACTGATTATAATGCATGCACAAATTTTATAGCCATTGGAGTTCAGCTTTTTCTATTTGACAAATCTTTCTCTTGTTCTTTTTTCTTGTGATCGTCACTTAAAGTGAACTTTTAGTTTGCGTAGATGTGTGAGACGATTGTTAAACCAAAGGCTAATTTGTATTTTCCTGAGCATATGAGTAACCAGTTTGTGTGAGAAGATCAAATTAATTTCTAGATATGATCTGTGTGGCCTGCATCTCCCATTGATTCCACTGGATCGAATGGAGTTTCTCCAACTCAATCAACCGTAGAGAGGCATTTTGCAAATTCTAGTTTCTAGTAGTAGAGTTTGAGGCAATGTATTTCCCAAAACATTTTCGTGAGAAGATGGATTAATATCAACTCATCAGGAGTTATGTGCAGGGTGAAAACATCTCCACAAAGGATTGAAATTCAAGAACAGAATGCAAGAACGCTAGCTAGTTGCATGCTCTTTATTAACTTATTCAGTGCGTCATAGGGATTCATACATATGCATATATATGTAGATGCATGTGATCCATCGACCAATGCAACGCTTATTCATGAACAACATCATACATATGTAGGCTTGGTTGGGCTTCGCTTCAGTACTTAGGCACTTGACAGACGGAAGAAGCAGTCCGTGCCGCCGTGGATGGTCTGCAGGTTGCACTCCTCCGCCGACGTCAGGGTGGCGGCGAAGCCCGTCTGTGTCTCCCTCGGGCAGCCGGGAAGGTCCTGGAGGCCAAAGAACACGCCATGCGAACCCCCCACCCCGTCCATGATGATGCGCAGCGCCTCACATCTGCAGTACGCCGGCATGCCATCCAGCTCCCGGCAGCACCGCTCCTTCATCGCCGACAAGGGGACTCTGGGACCGACGTTGCAGGTCCGGCTGACCACGTATGTGCGGCAGTCTTTGAGCGCGTTGTATGGGATGGCCCACCCTGCCTGGCACGATTCCCCGAATGCGGAGGCAACGGCGAGGACGGAGAGCAGGACGGTGGCCGAGACGAGGAGATGCTTTGATGCCATTATTCTTGATTTCTTGCTGATTTGTCTCTTGATTTGGTTAAGATGGAGAAGCTAGGCTACATAGTATATTGCATGTATATATACTGAGAAAGAAACAGAGGCAAGCTGGAAAGTGATGTGTCCCTTTTTTCTTAATGGATTCTTGCAAAACTGAAATTTGGATGACATGTATGTGATGAACTGGAACTTTAATTTGTTGGAACAGAACTTCGAGTGATAACTAATGCAAGTTGGGTTTTGCGTGTGTAACTAGGGACGGATTTGTAGCCATTGGAGTTTTACTTTCTGATCATTACTATTTATTTGACCGTAAGTGGCCCTTAATTAGCTGTATCCAGGGTTGACGTGGCATTCTTTACTTCTAAGTTTCTGTTTATGTTTCTTTCTCTTGTGGTCTACACTTAAAGGGAACTTTTAGTTGGTTTATGCATGTGTTAGCACCAAGATTTGGCCAGTAGAGCCAATTTGAAAAGTAGAGTTCAAATCTGGATAATTCTAATATGGAAATTAAAGTTATGGGATTTAGAAATACATGACCGATTAAATGAATAAGTTAAATTTGGATATCTAGCCAATGTCGGTCCAAATAAGGAGTCTTACTAGCAGAAGACAGAGGGCGATACGGATCGTGATTCGCAACGTGTCGAAAAATGATACGATTGACCTACACGCTATAAAAGGGGATCAAGGGCAAGTAGAAAAACGACAACAATCAATCAAACAACTCGCATATACATTCTATCTACTTTTCCTGTCAATTAAGAGTAACCTCGTAACTTAGAATCTTCTTGTAATTCGTTGTTGATCAATAAAGTTATGAAGGATTTGATCATATACCTCATTTTACTTGGTGCAATTGATAAAATGCCCTATGGTGTCTCACTGACATGTGCCCCCGGCCCCCCTACATGTCGTGAGACACCATAGAGAATTTTATCAATGACATAAGTAAGTGAGGGCATTTTATCAATTATTCTATAAAGTTATACATCGCTAATTATTGATCTTTTTCAATTGCGCTAGTTATCCAAGTTTGTTTTTCTCCAATCTTATTGTGCATCGCCTTTTTTTTGGGAAAATCTACTTTTATCAAACCATCTAATTAGTTGTAACAAGCTATTTAGATTTACGTTATTTACGATCTAATCAACTTTGAACAGCTACTTAGATCTCTTGACGATTGTCACATCAAATCGGCTTTTGATCATTATTTCAATCCATCTTGCCGATTGCAGGATTAAATCGGCTAGCACGTCGTGAACCAAAATTAAACCTGGTGTTTGCGTTTATTTGAGCCAATCAATCCGTCACCATATTTTTTTGACGCTAAAACACTTTTGGCACGCCTGGTGAGACACAATGTCTTCTTCAGGAAAATTAATTCCGCCATTCGACCTCAATACCAAGGCTACAATCGTCCCAACAATGGACAATTTGACACCAGAGCAACGCAAAAAAATCAAAGATCGGAAGGCCATGCTAGAGGAGATGGTGCTAAGTTGAAACCAAAAAACCTGACATGGTGTAACCCAAAAGACCGCATTGCCATCGATCAATCCCCTTGGTGACACGGGGATTACCAATACATCGGTAAGGCGATATATGCCTGTACAAGCTAAATTATGTGCTATGATTAATTAATCTATGTATCATGCTTTGATTAATCAGTCGTCGGTTTTATTAACGACACTTAAGCCGATGATCACTAGCAGTGTTAAAACCATAGCTCAAGAGTTGGCATCGGTAGAAATTTTGCTCGATCTAATGCAAGCCCTGTCGAATTATCTGGTCTATTCAGTAGTGCCAAGCATGCAAAACCCGGTTTGGTGGCCGATCCTAAGCCATCAGCAAGAACTCCTACCATGATGCCAACCCAATTGACCATAATACTGCCATGGGATCCTTGTGCAAGTGGGGTTGTGCATTATCAAGCATATACTGATGCTGCTATGTTGGATGCACCAACCACCATCGGCTCCCTTTTATGCCTACCCAAAATCGGTTCCATAGCCGGTTGAAACCTCTATTCGCCCACAGTACAGCAAGCTAATTCTACAAAGGAATCTGTAACATCCTAAATTTTGGCCTTTTTATTTAGTTAATAGTGTTTTATTACTATTTGTGCTTTTTGTGAATTTTTTGGATTTATTTGGATTTTATGGGATTTATTTGAATTATTTCAAAATTAAGTACATTGCTTTTTGCCAAAAACTAATTATAAATAGATAAGTTTAAAATAAAAATTTTCTAAAAATATTTTATTTGAGTCTAGAATGTCTCAAAGTATTTTTGAGATTTTCCTGGGATTTTATTGGTATTTTTAATACCCTAAATATATCAAATTATTTTATCTAATTATTTTAATTAGAAAGCCCCGAGAAAACAATAGGAATGTCAAAGCCCAGCCGTTCGGCCCAAAGCCATGAACCCCGCACCGACCGTTGGATCCGAATCCAACGATCCGCATCGCGCGAAAACCCTAAAACGTCCGGCCGTTGGATCTGCATCGTACGCTCTAGATCGGCCGCGCCGTTTCGGAACCCTAGCAATCTCAGCCGTTGGATGTGGTGGACGGATCCGATCGTGCCACGCCGGGACTGTATCGTGGCTGTCGGATCGAGATCGTGCGGTAGACCTTCATCATCTCCGACCCGGACTCGGAGTCCGCCGTCGCTACGCCGCCACCTGGAATCCCGAGCCCTTACGCGTCACCCGAGGCCTATTTAAAGCACCCGTGCCCCTTCCGAGGATCTCCTGTGTGCGCCGCACCGTTTCGCAGAAGAATCGTCGCCCGAGGAGTCGCCGTTGAAGCCCGAGAGCTCGTCGGTTGTCGCTTGAAGCCGCCGCTATTTTCGTTGGGTTGCGCCACCGTCAAGTCGCCGATCACCGTGCCTGAGCCCAGATCTGAACTCCTTTCGTCGCGCCGCACACGTTCCACCATCCTACGTCGTCGGAGAGTCACCGGAGCGCCATCGGCAACATCTTCATCCTCAAGTCCGGTGGGAGTTCACCGCCACGCCCCCATCGCCGAGATCAAGCCTCGCGAGCCATCGGATCCTCAGCCATCGATCATGATCAAGCCACGTCGCTAGGTCAACAGGGAATCGCCTCGGTAAGCCCTGGCCGTTAGATCGATTCTGGACGGTAGCGATTGCACCACGTAGTTAGGTCAATAGTAGACCTCATCTGTAATCGTGGGCGGTCGGATCTAACCGGGTGGCCTAGATCCTGCCACGTCACGCCCTACTGCTGGTACCGAGCGCCGTTGGATCCCGATCGTAAGGTTCCCGTTGCGCCACGTCGCCGCAACTCGTGACCGTGCGATGGAAATCTAATACGCCTCGGCTCGGCCAGTCAGGCGCCGACACGTGGTGGATGATGTCAGCATGACACAATAAAGCGATTTGTCTTTTATAAAATAATTCAGAATATTATTGATTTTCCAATTTTATGAATTTTCAGGTATTTGAATCTTTCGAGAGCTCGTTCTCCCTCATACGAACTTCGATTGAGGTGATTCAAATTTCTAAAAATTTGTAAACTTGAGATATATCTATTGGTGAATTTTATTTGATTTTTAGAGTTTGCTTGCTCTCTGTTTTGGTATTTATTTTGCATTCTCTTTCGTTTCGCGTAGACGATAAATTGTGCGATGCAACCGGGGGAGATTCATCAACTCAAGACCAAGGTCCAGATCATGGATAAGGGTTTTTCTAAGGTAAGTTGTGCTTTGATCATGTTGCACCCATGTTTGCAAAGATTGCTAATTTGTTTTACCTTATTGCATAATATTTCAAGAGTATAAATGATTTCAACTTAAATTGGGACTTTGCTAGTATACCTGTTGAATTACACCCTACCTTGTCAATTGTATGCCATGATCCACTTGTCACCCTAGATTGGTTTACTATAGTTGATCAATAATAAAATCAACATGGGATGGTTAAATCGGACTAGATTGCTTAGCCATGCCACGTCATCACATGTACATGAATTACTGATTATTAATCTTGACTAATGGAATATGGAACAATGACATGAACTTGTGTGTCATGTGTGGTCACACGATGAGATTGAATTGTTGTGGCAATGGATGTCACACAACGATGTTGATTTGTGGATAGCACGTGGTGCTTGGTAATCAACTGGGTTAGTAATCACTTAGATTGAAGCAAGTGGCAAGGGCAGGTGTGCCAGGGTGGGCCCGATGGGCAAAGGGTATGTGCAAGTCTTGCTTTGATCAACCCTAAGGACACCTTGCGAGCCTTTGACCTGAGTCAATCATGCAATCACATGTCTGTTATGGGGCAGCCTAGTTGACTAATTTGCAATGTCCTAGCTTTGGTACTACCAGTGGTGGTGAGGTTCACCCTTTTTAATGAACCCAGATGGTGCAAGAGTGGGACCCTGTTGTGGTAACCAGTCCCATCAGTGTTGAAATCTTAACGGGTGGTACCGAGTTAAGACAGAGCATTGTAAAGGTTTTGTCATGATTCTCTGTCGGCACACCAAAGGAAGTGTGCTAAATGGCTGGGCACAAAGAGATTATCATGTCGTGTGGGTAAAGTGCATAACCTCTGCAGAGTGTACAATCTATTCGGATAGCCGTGCTCACGGTATTGAGCAATGCTCGGGGATTACAGTCAAGGGTTTAGACTTTTGCAAAATGAAAACTTGGGATGGATGGCAGGTTGCTATGAGAGGTTGAATCTTGACTTAGGATGAGAAACTTGGTTTACTTGAGAAACGCTGAATCTATCTATTACTGTTATTTATTTTTACTGTCTTTTTAATCTATATATTGTACTTGTTCATAAATGCTGCTTTACTGCAAATAGCCATTGTTAGCCATTTCTTTGGAATAAGCCTTGTATATACTTATGTTAGAATTGCATTCTGTGCACAACTTGTTGAGTGCTTTATGTACTCACCCTTGCCTACAACATCATTAGTGCTGAAGAAGGTGTACCATGAAGGGATGAATATTTAGGGTGCGAGCCTTGTCAGTTGCCTATGGTATACTGAGGGATTACCTACGTCTTCATTCTGCTGCAGTTCAATTTGGTTGTTCAGCCTTGTGAGGCATTGTTATGTAAGTTGACCATAAGGTCATTCAACTAGTAATATTTAATATATAATGTCTTTTATCTTATTCCACTGTGTATGATTGTGATATTCACTAATGTTGAGCCTGTGTACACTAGCGTGATCCTGGACTAGTGCAGTATACACAGAGGGTCCGGATTTGCATATTCGGGTCCCGACAGAATCCGGTCCCATACAAGGTTGTGACCAACCCGGAGCCCTTTGTTCAATTACCAGAGCTGGTGGCCAGGTAGCCTATCAACTCGAGCCTATGCTCGGGGGGTAGAATGATAGTTGCGAATGTAATTGAAAAACTTCTAACACCTTATTGGCCAATACAGTGAATTGGATTGATTAGATTGATGTGGTGCTACGAGACCATTTCGGCATATAAACTAAATGGAAGGTTATTGGCTATCAGAAACCGTACCCTGATTATATTGATCAGATACCTTACCCTAATAACTTTAAAGTTCCTACTTTTGCAAAATTCCCAGGATATGATTCTATCAACACTTAGAGCACGTTGGATGTTTCATCACGTAATGCGGTGAAGCCGCTTAGTCCGATGAACCAAAGGTTAGATTGTTCCCACTATCTTTGTCAGGGGCTGCCTTACATGGTTTACAACCCTACCCTCAAATTCGGTAAATTTCTGACCTATTTGGAAAGCTGATTCTATGAATACTTTTCCTCTAGAAGTTTGAAACTCAAAATTTTCAACTTAAGTTCTACTCGACAGAAATTTGAAGAATCGGTTACAAATTATATTAAGAGGTTTAGGGAAATAAGAAATTGGTGTTTTGGCATTACTTTACCTAATAATCAGTTAGCCACTTTAGCCTTCCAAGGGTTAATTCCCTAGTTGAAGGAAAAATTCGACAGGTAGGAGTTTATCAATTTGAGTCACCTACTGCATCGAGTATTGGCTCAAGAAAGCTATTTTGCTGAAAATAGAGGGTTTAGGCATAAGTTTAAAAATAATAACGAATAATAAGGATAAGGATAGAACAAAGGTTAACCTTGTTGAATATGGTTCAAGTGATTCATTAGAAGATGATGAGGCTGAAATAAATATAGTTGAATGGGTTAGACGGTCCAAAATATTCTTTAGTTTGTTCGAGGCTTAAGCTGACGAAAAATAAGTCAGAAATAAAATATGCTTTTGATGTCTCAAAATGTGACTGTATTTTTGATCCAGTACTGCAAGAAAAAATAATCCGGTTACCCAAAGGACACACTATACCATCAGTTGAAGAAATTAAGAAGCGAAGGTATTGCAAATGGCATCATTCTTTTTCTCATAATACTAATGATCGAAATATTTTTCAACAGCAGATACAATCGGGTATAGAAGATGATTGACTCAAATTTGTACAAGAGCCGATGATGCAATTAGATGCTAATCCCTTCTCAATAAACATGGTCCAATGATCTTTAAAGGGAATAGAGCTAATTAGGATATAGGGTCAAGAGTTCCACGTCATGTTGATGTTCAGTCAAGCTCTAGTGGCTAGGAGACCCTGAAAATCATGATCGGGTCATTTCAAAAAGAAACTAATCGTGAAGGGAAGAATTCAAGGATCATCAAACCAAAGGAGACTTGCAGGTCGAAAAATAGTACAAGGCTGAAAGAGCATCGTCACCATCAAAAGTTGATTCACATGTTGAAGCCAACTCTCTCCCAACTGTTGAAAAAAATACCAAAGGAGAACTAACATGCTACGTTATCCCGCACGATGGCCAGATAATATGTATTGGCTTGATAACGTTGAAAAAGCTCATCAACAGTGCCCTTTTTGACAGTTTTGTTGGGAAAGGGGGTTAGCTTTGCTGTCACCGTACACCTGTCCGATGGAACACTACCCACATCTAGGTGAATGGCAATGACGGTCGATTAAAGACAGAATATCTGAGCCGATACTGGATCACCACTATGAGTAAATCAATAAGAGATTTGTCCATGAAAGAATTTCTAGGCAATCCAGATGCAAACACGACCGGAAGAAGGATGGGTTTTTATGGCCAAGGTTGATCTGGTGAAAAAAATACGTGAGCCAATCAAACCAAAGCCTAGATGGTGCCCCCAAGGCTTAGCGGATCACAATGCCGATGAATTTTTGAAAGGCTAAGGACCAAGAGATGAGGTAAGTTGGGTAGGAAAAATAGAGAGATGAAACACTTGACTCCGGCCAATGAAAAATGCTAAAAAGGAGTGGAGGTGAAAGACCATCTGGAGGTCTACATGTGTTTATGATGAGTTATTGATAGTATTTAAAGCTATAGTGTTTGAGTTTGAAGTGGATTTGAAGTTTCAAATTTGAATGCTGTCAGTTAGGGGCGGTATGACTGGCCGTGGTTCAGTCATACCGGTCAGTGGTGCTATCGGCGGGTGTTCAGTCACACCGGTCATGGGCGGTTGCACTAGCCCCAGGCCGGTGTGGTGTTTCCAGATAGGCGTTCTTTGAGTTTTGGGGGGCCAGTCATACTGACTAAGGGGCGGTATGACCGGGTAGTGATGCTACCGGCTAGGGAGCGAAAGCACCGACCATTATGAGCAAGAGTGATTCTTCAATTTGTGATTTTTGATGAATTTGATGAATATTCTTTTGGATATTGCTATGTGATGAGTTTTCCTTGTTTTTGATGGTTGTAGGATGACAATGCTTGATCGTGGTGAGGCGGAGGATGATCGAGACTAGGCGAGGTGCGTCGAAAGTCCAAACGGTCGAGGATCATCAAAAGATGATCGAAGACAGAGTCTTGGCAAGCCTGGAAGACAACGAATGGATGAGATGCTAGCTAGACAGTGCTCGGATTGATGAGGGCCATCGAATCGCGATTTAGTTGATAGGATAGCGGGTTTAGTTAGTGTGCTTTGAGAATCATGCAAAAAAAACTGTTATGTGTGTGGTTTTTGAGTAAGCCCTTGCATGGCTGTGTGAGTGGGTTAATCGTAGCCCTTGATGGAATACTCTAGGATTGAGAGACACATCCAAGGGTGGTACGTGGCCCAAGAGTTGTATAAATAGAGGGGTAGGGGTAGCCTTCCCTCTCTTGAAGGTTTTAGAGGATGTGTGCTCCTTTGAGATTTTGCCCACTTTGTTGTGAGGCTTTGTAAACCTCCCTTCCAGAAATACAAATCATTTTCTCTTATACTTGATCTTACATTACGTATTTACTTTATGTTTTAAATTCAGTATTTAAATTCCGCATTTAAATTCTTGCAATTTACATTCTTGCAATTTGGATTTGTCTCCCCTCCTTCTACATGCTTTTGGTTCTTATGCCAAGGATGGTGATTGATGGATGAATCTTTTTCAGATCAAATCCCAATCATCTAGGCAACTCCATGCAACTTTCTTGTAAGAAACCAGTTTTGAGCTCTTGAATGAATCATTTTTGTTGATCGTGTTTCTGAGGTTTAGGACTTATGTTCTCGTTTGCTGTGACGTATGGGAAGTCATCTAAGATTATCTTGATCATCAAAAACCCACGAGCAAGTCTTTGATCAAGTTCTTGAATTTTGCTTAAACTTGGTGTATTCTTCCTTAAAAATAAAAAAGGTCAGAACTTTGACGTCAATCCTTGTGATTGAAGGTTGGAATGGGTTCTCGATATCCTTAGGATTACATCTACCATGTTTTATGAGTTTTTGACCATCCAATCAAAAATTAGATCATTTTTGCTTTTGGAGTTCATGATGATTTTCCCTGTTGTTCTTGAGCCCAATCATACCGCACCCTCTCCGGTCAAACCGATCATCGGTCATACCGGCCTCACAGGAAAAATCCTTCTTCTAATTTGCTTCTTTTGTTTAATTTGTTTGAAGACTTGTTTTGAATTATTTTGAGTGAGGAAAATTTTTAATTCAGATCATTCACCCCCGTTGATCACCATCTTGATCCTTCAGGAGGAAAAAAGAACAGTTGAGGATGAATTTGACTCAGCTGACGATTTGGATTCATCTGTGATTCGAGATGACTCTTCACCTCCGATGGATATCAACATGGTATTCACTCTACTGATCGAGTTCAAAATAAGTACTACATCGGTGAAACAAATGCTTTCCTAGTTGTGCCTGGGAGCTCAAGTTGTAGTTTTTGACAAACCCCAAAATGATCATTAGCATCTAAAGTCGTTATATTTGAAGGGTCATATCAATGGCAAGCCGATATTAAGTATGCTGGTCGATGGGGGTGCAACAGTCAACCGGATGCCCTAAACCACATGAAATTTTTTTGGGTAAATCCAATGAAGATCTTATTAAAACTAATATGGTTTTAAATAACTTCACAGGCGATCTTATTGAGGCAAAGGGGGTCATGGTGATAGAGTTAATAGTCGACAGTAAAACATTGATGACCGCTTTTTTGTGGTTGATGCTAAGGGGAATTGTAATGTTCTGTTTGGGCGAGATTGGATTCACACCAACTACTACATCCCATCAACCATGCATCAGATGCTCATCCAATGGAATGAGAATGAGTTAGAAGTGATTCAAGCTGATATCGGCTTATATAGGTATGGCCAGTTCAGACACAAATTGGCAACATGAAGAGGCCGAGTGCGTATCCGGTAAAGTCTTGGATGATTGTGATTTCATTTGCATCAACAAAATTGGGATAATTCTGATAAATGTAAGGTTGAGCATGCTTGATCAGACAGGAGAAATTTTACATCGATGGAGCCCAAATAGATAGTAAAGGCTTTATGAGATAAAATGTGAAGATATCGACATACAATGGATAGCTATGAGGCCATTGAAGATTTTCAAAAGATTGAGAAATTAGGCCAAGGTTTCACGTCAACTGATTTACTGAATGAAGTCAACATGGATAGTGGTGATAGAAAAAGACAAACTTTTGTTAGTTCGAAATTAGCAATAGAATATAAAAAAAGTTAGCCAAGCTTTTAAGGAATTATAAAGATTGTTTTGCTTGGGAATATCATGAGATGCTTAGTTTGAGCCAACAGTTAGTTAAACATCGGCTGCCAATAAAATTAGGATATTGGCCATTCAAACAATATCCTAGACGATTTAATCCAACCATATATAATATAATAAAAGAGAAAATTGAGCAATTGTTAGAGGCTAAGTTTATTAAGCCCTGTCGATATGCTGAGTGGGTTTCTAGTATTGTTTCTGTTATGAAGTAAAATGGTAAACTCAGGGTGTGTGTTGATTTTAGAGATTTGAACAAAGCCACACCTAAAGACGAGTATCCGATTCCTATAGCTAATATGCTTATCGATGCTGCATCAGAGAATAAGATTATTAGCTTCCTTGATGATAATACCGGATATAATCAGATATTCATAGCAGAAGACAATATACCTAAGACAGCTTTCTGTCCCCTGGTGCCCTAGGCTTGTTTGAATGGGTGGTAATGACGTTCAGCTTGAAAAAAATTGGTGCAACATACCAACATGCCATGAATTTAATATTTCATGATATAGTCGGTCATATTGTGGAGATTTATATTGATGATGTTGTTGTAAAATCCAAGAAAGATTTACAGCATCTAGCCGATTTGGAGATAATGTTCAACAAAACAGGGGACATGGCTTGAAGATGAATCCATACAAATGTGCTTTTTGTGTATCGGCTGGATAGTTTTTAGGTTTTATCATCCACAAAAGTGGAATTGAAGTCAATCAAGAAAGAGTCAGAACTATAGCCAATACCAAGCCACCAGCCTACAAAAAAGATTTACAGAAGTTGATTAGCAAGTGTAATTGTTTACAACATTTTATTTCAAATTTGTCTGGTCGTATTGGTTCGTTTACCCCATTGCTGAAGTTGAAGAAAAATCAAGAGATTGTGTGGAGAGCTAATCAGCAAAAGGCTTTTGAGAGTATTAAAAAATATTTGTCCAAGCCTCTAGTTTTGGCCACACCAAGGAAAGGAGTCCCATTTAAATTACATATATTGGCTAAAGAGGTGTCAATAGGGGTTGTTTTGGTGCAAGAGATTGACGGCAGAGAGCGAGTTATTTTCTACCTAATTTGATGGTTAATTGATGCAAATACCAAGTATCCTTTTATAGAGAAACTTTTCTTATCATTATATTTTGCTTGCATAAAATTAAGGCATTATATTTTAGCATAAGATTGTAAAGTTGTTCGTAAAACCGATGTTATGAAATATGTGCTATCAGATCTAATTTTGTGTGGTCAACTTGGCAAATTGGGCATACACGCTCATTAAGTTCAACTTAACATATGAATCAGCTAGGGCCGTCAAGGTTCAGGAGGTTGCTGATTTTATAACGGGATATGAAACTGATATGAATGCCGATTTATTATCTATCACCACTTGGCAGTTGTTTGTTAATGGATCGGTATGTCGAGAAGTTGATGGTATCAGGGTAGTGATAATTTTTCCAAAAGGATACAATTTTGAGTTTGCGTTCAGGCTAAATTGCAAATGCTCTAATAATTAGGCCAAATATAAAGTGCTACTCAGAGGCCTACAATTGCTCGATAATATTGCAGTCGACTCAGTTGAGGCTTATGGTGATTATTTATTGGTGGTCTAGCAGATTAGAGGAAAATATAACTATTATGATGAAGTTTTGGTCAAATATTCAGAGCAGTGCATAAATGTAATCAGCTCGTTTACTTCCTTTTCAATTTTCCATATTCCACATGAGATGAATGGCAAGGCCAACTTGTTAGCTCAACAAGCATCAGGCTATAAAGTTTTTGGCCGATTAGAATAGTGCAAGCCAATAGATCATGTGCATTGTCGCAAATGATTAGAAAGCAAAAATAAATTATTATTTAACTGATCCTTCAAGGCTTGCCTATCAAAAATTTAGGAGACAAGATCTAAAATATGCCTTGCTCAATAATGTGCTCTGTTATCATAAATTAGAAGGTTTATTGCTAAGATGTCTTGGTGCTAAAGAATCTAAAGTGGTAAGGTGAAGTACATGAAGGTATTTGTAGAGCCCATTAATTGGCTCTTAAGATGAAATGTCTACTTAGGTGAATTGGATATTTTTAGTCGATAATGTTGAAAAATTGTTTCAAGTATTATATAGATGCCAAACTTATTAGAAATTTAGCAACTTATAACTAGCTCCAACATCATCTTTACATCCAATTATCAAGCCTTGGCTATTTAGAGGATAGGGAATAGATGTAAATGGATCAATATTTCCTGTGTCATCTAAAAGCCATAAGTATATTTTGGTCGTGACTGATTATTTTTCTAAATAGGTTGAAGCAATAACTCTCAAGAAGGTTATGTCGGGATCTGATATGCAAATTTGGACTCTCTGTGTATATCACACTAGTCCTAGATCATGCTAGTGTACACAGGCTCAACATAGATGAATATCACAATCATACACAGTGGAAACATAATAGACTTCATATACTAATTATTAACCTGTTGACTGACCTTACATGAATATGCTATATGCAGGGCTAAACTAAGATTAACAAATTAAATTGTAGTGAAATGAAAACATAGATAAGCCCCTCAGTATATCATAGGCAACTGATAAAGCTCGCATCCTAAACATTCATCTCTTCGGATACTCCTCCAAAACTAGGGAGACTCCTCCTCAACTAGTGATATTATTGTTGGCAAGGGCGAGTACATAAAACACTTAACAAGTTGTGCACAGAATGTAAGTCTGACATACTATATGCATGGCTTGTTTCAAAGGAATGGCTAACATGACTATTTTGCATTAAAGCAGCATTTATACAAGAATACAATAACTAGATTAAATGACAATAAAACAAATAACAATAAGTAATAACTTTTAGCACTTCTCAAGTAAATATAGCACTCAGCCTTAACATATTCCAAACATCCACTAGCACCCATCTTTCCCATCCAAGTTTTCATTTTACAAATTCTATTTCTTGACTATAATTCCTGAACATTGCTCAATACCACGAGTACGACTATTCGAATAGATTATACACTCTGTAGAGGTTATGCACTTTACCCATATGACATGATCATCTCTTATTGCCATGCAATTAACACACATTCTTTGGTATGTCGGCAGAAAAATCATGACAAAGCCTTTATAAAGCTCTGTCTTAACCCAGTACTACCTACTATGGTTTCAACATTGAAGGGATTGGTTACCACAATCAGGGCCCCCTCTTGTGTCATATGAGCTTCATTGTTTGGTTGGATCTCACAACACCACTGGTAGTACCAAAGCTAAGATATTGCAAATTAATCAGCTAGATCCGTCCCATTCCAGACATGTGGTTGCATGTTTGACTCAGGTCCATGATCTCGCTTGTTCTACCGTGAACCCGGTCTATGGTGCCTCAACTACCGCACGTTACATGTGGTAGCACGTGATTGGGCGCGAGCTACTCAAGCGGAGACACCCGCGGCCGAAACATGGATGGACCTCAACTATCTCCACGCGAGATCTGACGGTCAAGATTGACTACAAGACGATGTGGCTACACGGTGCGATCCTGACCGATGGCTGAGGAAACACATGAAGGAGACAAAGCGCGGTGATAGAGTCTCACCAGCAAGAAAGAAGATGATGACTTCATTGGCATTTTGGTGACTTTTCGACAACATTATCACTGAGATCTGGTAGATCTTGACGTGGGCAACTCGATGGTGTGTTTAACGACGATGGCGAAACGAAATGATGGCGACAAAATCCAAGGAAAACCATGATGACTCACCGATCTACTATGGTGAGCTCTTGCACGATGATGATGGTGGCACAGATGACATTTGCTTGGACGAGAGGTGTTGCGGAGAACGGAGAACACGGCATAGGGGTTAACGACTTAAATAGCGTTGGTGTTCTTGATTTACATGGCGGAGAAGTTTGAGCTCACCACAGCAGTGGAGCCTGGAGTCGTCACGAAGACAAATATGACGTGACACGATCTTGACCATCCACGAGGCGATGATCCAATAGTTCGCTACGCACATCTATGCAGCAATTACATGGCCGTTGGACTAAGATCGAACATTTGGCTTCTAGGGTTTTTGGTCGAGAAGGCTAAGTGGCTAACAGCGGATTGGGCTAGTGCAGATATGGGCCGACCTAATGGGTTTTGGTCCAATTACTATTTAAAGCATGTTAAAAGCTTTTAACTTTTAAATTAATTCCAAAAAATAGAATAATTCAAATAAAGTAGTAAAAATATCAGAAAAATTCCTAAAAATATTTTAAGACATTAGGAACTCAAATAAAATACTTTTGGAAAAACTTTATTTAAACTTTCCCATTTTTTAAATAATTTTCCTAATATTCCATATTTAATAATAATAAATAAATCCAAATAAATTCCAGAAAATTCTCAAAAAAAATCCACAAAAACCATATTAAATCCAAATAAGCTAAAAATTGGTATGTTACAAGTTATGAGTGTGGAAGCTATCGGATTTGTTATGGAACATATCGTTTATCGGTTTCGAATTCCTCAAACTATTATGACCGATTAAGATACTATGTTTATGACCGATCATGGTATTGTGTTTATGCCTGATGAGTTTCAAGATTTTGCTAGAAATTTAGACATTAAATTTTTAAATTTATCACCTTATTATGCTCAAGCTAATGGTCAAGCCGAGTCATCAAATAAAACGTTGATTAAGTTAATCAAGAGAAAGATCAAAGAAAAACCAATGAAGTGGCATGTGACGTTATCTGAGTCTTTATGGGCCTATCGAATTGCTTGTCATGGTGCGACCAAGCTATCGCCTTATCAGCTGGTTTATGGATTGAAAGTTGTGCTACTTGTGGAAATTAACATCGACTCAATAAGAATGGCCAGAAAAAATGGACAGTCGACTCGAGATTATAAGGATTTAATGACTGAGAATTTATATGATTTAGCAGAATTACATTTACATACATTAGACAGGTTAAGAAGAATAAGATGAGAGTTGCAAGATCTTACAATAAAAAATTGATGCCTAAGTCATTTTATGAAGCTAATCTCATTTGGAAAACTATATTGCCTGTTGGCTCTAGAGATAACTGATTTGGTCATTCGTCTCCGAATTGGGAAGGATCATATAGGATTCATCGGCTAATGGATGGAAATTCTTATATTTCAAAAATGCTGGAAGGGGAGGTATTTTCTAAAGTGATCAATGGTCAATACTTAAAAAGGTATCACCTAAGTATTTGGATTGGCTCTTCATCGGCTAAAGGTGACTATCGGTTGTGAAAGCCAAATTAACTTGTTGCAGTTAATTTTGGCTATGAACTACAATGATAGATGGATTATAGCTGATTACAAACATCATACTTGAAAGAAATAAAGCATAAATAATAATTTGTTAAACAGCCTATTATAAATATCTTACACAACATCCAAAATAGTGTTTCAGGGCTAGCCCATTACAAACATCAAATATCATCTCTAGGAGAATCAGCTGATTATAGATCGAGAGTTTAAGACTGATGAGGTTGCACCAAGTGTGTCAGATGTCTTGAACCAGCCCAAAGAGAGCAGCTATTGCCTTGGTGGTGGTGGCTTGGATAGCATCCAATATCTTTTGATCAACTTCTTCGGTTCTAAGCACTTGAATGATCTTGGCCGACAACTTCTTAACAGGATCTACTAATGAGGCAATAGAAATCTTCTAGGTCTTAAGGGCTAATGCTCATTTTGTCAACTGCTTTTGGGCATCAACAAGCTTAGCGTTCACCTTGATTAGTTCCTCCTCCAAATATTTCTTAGTCGACTCTAGCTTGGTGTAGGACAGTTTGATGTCCTTTAGTTCCTTCACTTCCACATCATATTTGGCTTTTGGGGCTTTAGCATCGGTTACCAGCTTATTTAAAAGTTCCTTGTCTTCTCTTTTAGCCGATCGAACCTGCATCCTGGATTGAGCTGCTTCTACTGCTTCCTTCTTGTCGTCTAAACAACATGCATCGAGTAAGGCTACAGTAGCCTCCTTTGGAAACTCGGCTTTGATTGTGTTCATTGCCTTGTCAATCAACTGGGAGTTTTCCAGAAGAGAAGCTAATGGGGAATGAAGCAGTTTGAAAAGATGTCTGAGTTTTCTTTGACATCTGGATCTGACGCAACAGTGCTTGATGTGCCCTTAGAAGCAGTGATGATGTTTTGGATTGCCTCAAGAAAAGACTTTGTGCCTATTTTAGGTTCGTCCAAATCCGACAAGTCAAACCCTAACATACCCGTCATGGATTCGGCCAGCTTGTTGGGCGACTGTGCAGCAGTGGTAAAAGCTTGAGGCATTAGCTGCGATGGGGAGGAGGCAGATCTGCTTCTGTTGGAAGATTGACTATAATATCAGCCAAAGATGCCGGTGTAGAAAGTATAGGCTACAATAATTTAAGAAAATCTATTAATTTATTCATTCGATTGGATTTAATAATCTACTTGGTGAGTGTTATACCTAACCCGTACCTAAGGCATGAGGGGTACTTTTGGTCGATTGTTCCTAGGGTTTTTGCCCCTGCTAACTACGACCTTCTTGTTGGGTCTTCCATGTTTATTTACTGTTAAGAAATCAGTTATAAGTGTTTGTTTATACAAAGCTATGAAGAATTTTTATTGTACTTACTTGGCTCTCGAAGCTTTTATTGTACTCAAAAATTGAGGGAGATTGAACTCCCAAAGTTCCTGAAGAATAGCTCATGAGAGAAACTGTGGGGCTGGCCATTTGCTGGATTGGTCGATGCTTGAGGATTGCATAGGTTTCTTTTCTTCCCTACTACCTTAATCTGCACATAAAAGGAAAAGCTGATTATTAAAAAGCTCAAGGATATTTAGAGCTGTATAGAGAGAAAATATAGTTAAGTCGATACCTCGCTAGTTATATTAACAAAACTCATGTTAGTATAGCCCAACGAATTAGCACTACTACTAGAACTCAAGCCACTACTGGTAGAGTTAATAGTCATCAGCTCTGTAGGGAGATTTTGAAAAAATTCAGTAACCACGCTCTATATGGTGCACTCCATGTGATATAACACTGAGAAAATGGCCGACCACTGAGTAGTAAAACTATCTGCCCTCCGAGATTGCAAGGCAAAGTGCGGTAGATTTTTGAAGTTGAAGTTCATCGGCCATGTCCAGGGCAATATTGGCTCTAGATATACGGCGAATCCGATCCCTTGGCCTAAGCCGATCAAAAAGCTGAAAACTGAAAGGAACCTAATTGTATTCAAGCTGCCTAGCATACACTGATGGATGGTATAACTCATAGGACGGTTGATAAGTTCAATTTATTGTATGTAAGCCAATAGATAGTACGCTTTGGGAAATAAAAAATTTGTACAAGTTGAGGGTTTCTTCGAGCATATCATCGCTGTCGACTGCCAAGCGGAGAAATGACTAACAAGGAAAGCTATCGATTGTTGTATAACTAAAAAGGTCATTCTGGCCGAAGTCCATATGATCAAGTTAGAAGAAGAAAGCTAGAAATTTTCTTACTCCAATAGGGGTGAGTCTGGGTTGAGTACAGGAGTAAAGGATAAACTTTTTGCCAAATGATCAGCTATTTCTAAATTCATGCTAGTGTTTTCTAGAATTTCTTCTTAGGGGTAAGGAGTGATTTCAGCTGAGTCAATTTTAAAAGATTTGCTAAATACACAATAAAACTAGACTTGTATGAACCATAATGAACCACCAACATTATCGACTGAGTATTGACCTAGTCCAGTAAAAAGCCGGCTGCAAATCACATGCATCATTTGGTACATTGCCCCTAAGAAGAGCTTTCATGTAGCTAGCTGATGACCCTCAATTAGCTGCTCCGCTAAGAATTGGTATACTTGTGTCGGCCCAAGCGATGCTTTGTAGAAGAGGAATCAGTCAAGCCACATATTTAGGAAAGCAATGTGCTAGTCATCAGTTACTAAGCCAACTCCTTTATTGTTGTTGAAGTATTTGTTCCAGCCCTCTCCCTTAGGTTGGATTAACTTGTGTTAAGGTTTGATGCTTAAAGTCAAAAATATGATCTCCATCAGTTCAGAGACAACAAAGCTATGCCATATCTAAGAGTGTTGGTCCAATAGGGCTAGTTCTGAACATAAAAGCATTAAAGGTGTCTGACAAAAATAACACACCTTGGCTACTAAGGGCTTGTTGGCTTCTGGATTGGCTGGAGACAAAGAGAGGCACTCGACTATCCCCATCCTTTCCCACATTGGCATTTTTTGTGATGCTATCCAGTTATAACAATCTCTCCAACCCATCAACGCTGTCAGCTAAGCACTAAAGCTTTTGCTCCACCTTTTATATTATACTCAAGAGTCGACAGAGGAAGATAGGGAATTTCTTGATCTATTATGAATAATTGATCAAGATTTCCTATGGGACCTAGGTAAAATTGGTCATTACTGTCGAGAATGGGGATGAGTACCTGTTGAGGATCCATAGTTCTCTAAGCCGATTGGATGATGTCAAGCTGATGGAAGACGGAAGGGAAGAGAGCACGGGAAGCAAAAGTGTGAAATTGAGGGTGAAACTGATGGCAAGAGAATCGAGAGCGTGTGCACATGAAAATGACTGCAATTTAGGGGTGGCGGCAATTATGGAGGCGTGGACACCGAGGACCAGAGGTAGCGCGATGGAACGATGCATCTTACGGGCTTGCATCGGAGTAAAGTCCAAATTTTGTGTTTCAGCTATGTAATACGAGTGGGTGCAATTGTATCCACTTGATCTGGAGGAATAGGAAACAAAACACATGTTCAACAGATACAGTGGTATCTACTCATACGATTCAAGCACCACACAGACAACCAAACACACCCATAGTGCATGTGCCTAAACATAGATGGACGGATGCATTTCCAATTAAGGGCAGCACCCCTTTTTCCTTTTGAACTTTGAAGGTTCCATTCATATTTCTATTAACTGAAGTAGGAAAATAGTGTTTACAAATCCTGAAAACCCATGCAGATGTACGATGGATTAAGAGCTACATCCTTTACTGACTTTAAATTGATCGATTTCAGTGCCCAAAACATGTACACCATTACGTACATTCCAATAAACATGACTTTAGTTGGCATGATTGACAGAGGCCAACTTCCGCTCAAAACAGATTTGGTTTTCAACAAGGTGGGATATGATCTTGTATTCACTGTTGAAGAAAGCTCGTTTGAGCCGGCCATGCCTCCGCCTCATTTCCATGATTCAGATAATAAAGATGATGGTGATTCAGGTTCTTATGGGGCTAGTAAAGGGGGACAAGATGATCAAAATTTAAAGAAGCAGAAAAGTGTGCAAGATCCTTCTACCTCCAGTCCAGCAATATTAGGAAGTGGCCTAGTTCCTATGCAGATGGCTAGTGTCTCGCAAGTGCGACGGTCGTGGAGTGCACATAAGAAACTGGCAGAAAAGTGTGCAAGATCCTTCTACCTCCAGTCCAGCAATATCAGGAAGTGGCCCAGTTCCTATGCAGATGGCTAGTGTCTCGCAAGTGCGACGGTCGTGGAGTGCACATAAGAAACTGAGGAGCTTTTCAATGTTGAATATTGAAGAATCGTTGCCTAATATCTTGGTAACAAAAATGCCAGATATGATTTCAAAGGTATTTTCTTCTACTCTATTTACACTTCCTATGTGTGCGAATGATAGTGATGATTTTTTGCAGCATGTGCCAAGTCCACAGGAGGTATTGCCTGGGACGGTTAATCAAACTGTTTCCTTGCAAGCGGATAAGCATGATGGCAAGACTGGGGATCATTGTTTGGTGACCGAAGAGGCGCTGCACGAGATAGCCGGTCTTGGCAGTCGGTCTGGTTCTGGGTCGATGCAGGTGGATGTGCCGGATTCGGCTAAGCAGGCCCGCTGTTGCTCGGCGAGAAGTGCGACGCAGGCTCCAATCCAGGAGACTTGTGGAGTGACGAGTAGTGTGTCGCAAGTTCCAGACAAGGAGCATTGTGAAGTGAAGAATAATGATGGCTTTCAGAAGGGTTTTAGCCATACAAGGTTTGGAGGGGATATGCAGGGGGTGGCCCAAATGGATCATTTGCTGTGTAATGACATGGGGGCGCTAATATCTTCCGATGAAATTGATCCAATTTCTGATACTTGTGGTATAAACTCGATTAATTTTAATTGTATTGATGGTCTTCGTCGTAGCTTACGATGTAATGTTCAGACTACTGACGGTACATCTATGACAGATGGTGATTCTCTTAGCAAAGCCATGCGACGAGCTGCGGTGCGGAATTTGGATGTTGATTCAGGAATCAAGACGGTGGCTCCCTCCTTGGTGAGGCCATATTCGCCTTCGATTTCTTTGCCCTATGAGACTGGTACGTCACCATGTTTAAATTCTCTTTCTTTTGCTGCAATGTCTGATGAGAGTTGCGTAGCAAATCTAGAGAACATAGGCTTTCAGATGAAAAACAGTAGTATTGGAAATATTTTATCGATTAAAGCACTTAAAAGGATAGAAGTCGATAGGTTAACACTGAACCAATCCGTTAGAAAAAAGGTTGCTAGAAGAGCTACGTTAGAAAGCAGGGAGGTTAATCCCTTTGAATCAAGTGATGACGAAGCCACTAAGGCTGATAGTGACTTGCTTGCGCACTTGATCAAGGATGTTTCCGAAGTGGACCTACTGACAGAGGATCTAGACATGAGAATTTGTGATCTAATGGCCTCCTGTCGTAAGTCTCATAGGAATCGAAAATCAAAAGAAAATAAAAGGTCTCTATGAAAGGTTTTTTCTGGAATAGCAGAAGTCTTTCAGACTTGGCTAAATTTTGGTACATCTCAAAGGCTGGTAAAGATAATCATTTGGACTTTATTGTCGTATTGGAAACAGGAAAGAAAGACTTATCAAAATTGAATCTTGCACGACTCTCTGGAGGTGCGGATTTCATTTGGCACTGTCTTCCCCCTAGAGGTAGATCAGGTGGGATCCTTTTAGGAATTAACACATCTTCTTTTGACCTGTCTTTTATTGTGGAAGGCGAATTCTTTATCAAATTCCATCTCATTAATAAGGCAGACAATTTTAAATGGATTCTCATGGCAGTATATGGTCCAGCCCAGGAGGATTTTAAAGCAGCTTTTCTAGCTGAACTGGTGAGGACTTGTCAACAAAATCATCTACCGACTCTTATGGGGGGAGATTTTAATATTATGAGGAAAAGTAAGGAGAAGAATAACAATAGATTTAGTGATCGTTGGTCTTTTTCATTTAATGTTGTAATTGACAGCTTTGATTTGAGAGAGATCGAACTTACTGGCAATCAATTTACCTGGGCGAACTCTTTGTCTTGTCCAACTTACGAGAAGCTAGATAGGGTTCTTATGTCTACCGACTGGGAGTTTAAATTCCCACTTGTTTCTGTTCAGGCTTTGGACAGAGGCATTTCGGATCATACCCCCCTTCTGTTAAACACCGGTGATCCAGCATTTTCTGGGATAACTAAACAGTTCAGATTTGAATCTAGTTGGTTTATCCGAGAGGACTTCCATGACAAGGTGGTGGAAATTTGGAATAAACCGGTGAGAGGAAACAAATCTGTCCAACGATGGAACCGCAAAATGGGGGCTTTGCATAGTTTTCTTCGGGGTTGGGCACTGCATACCAACGATGTTTATAAGAAAAAGAAAAGCGAGTTCCAAACAAAAATTTCTGAGCTGGATATTGCCGCTGAGGTTAGGGAATTGTCTGAAATTGAGCGAGAGAATCTCGCTTAGGCTAGGGAGCACCTGGCCAGTCTTCTTAGAGAGGAAGAACTTAAATTTTATCAGCGGGCAAAGGTGAAAGATGTTTTATTGGGCGATAACAATACTAGATACTTTCAAATGGTTGCCAACGACAAATTTAGGAAGAAAAGAATATATTCTCTGGACCATGAGGATAGTAAGATTGAGGGGCAGGCTAATCTTAAAAGTTTCATCACTAAGTTCTATAAAGAACTTTTTGGGGAACCGGAGGAGAGTCTATTAGACCTCGATGAGGAAGACAACCAAGATATCCCGCAAGTTTCCCAGGAAGAAAATGCTCTTCTTACTACTCAGTTCACTGAGAAAAAAGTTAGAGATGCTATTTTCCAGATGGAACATAACAAAGCCCCTGGCCCAGATGGTTTTCCTACGGAATTTTATCAGAAATTCTGGGATACTATTAAAGGTGATCTTTTGTTTATGTTCCAGGAACTTTACTCTGGAGATTTCCCTCTTTTTAGCTTGAATTTTGAAATAATTTCTCTTATTCCCAAAGTTCAGGAAACAAATGTAATACAGCAATACAGACCAATATGTCTCCTAAATGTGAGTTTCAAAATTTTTACCAAGGTGGCTACAAACAGATTGAATTTGGTTGCGGACAAGGTAGTTAGTCCAACACAGACAGCTTTCTTGCGTGGCCGAAATATCCTAAAAGGGGTTGTCATTCTGCATGAAACTATCCACGAGATGCATAGACAAAAGCTGAGTGGGGTTATATTTAAGATTGATTTTGAGAAAGCTTATGACAAGGTTAAATGGCCTTTTCTGTTTCAAACCCTCCGAATGAAAGGATTCTCATCCAACTGGATTTCTTGGATTAAGTCCTTTATTTCGAGAGGAAGTGTGGCAGTTAATGTAAATGATGAAGTGGGACGCTTTTTCCAAACTAGAAAAGGTCTTCGCCAAGGTGATCCTTTGTCACCACTATTGTTTAATATTGTCGTAGATATGATAGCGGTTTTGATTATGAAAGACCATGTGGAGGTCTATCCTTGTGTGTGATGAGTAATTGACAAGATTTGAGATTGGATTGATTTGAAATTGAGTTTGATTTGAATTGGATCTTCAAATTGAAGCAATTTGAGTGTTGGTTTCTTTTCCTAGTGCTACCGCCTAGGGCGAGTAACCGGACCATTGAGCATAATTATGATTGATTAATGATTTTGTTTGATGCAATGCACTCATGTGAGTGGTTGCATGGATTGACTTTGAGTCAAGTCGTGGACTTGTGCTCGGATGCGTTGTTTGTTTATTCGGTGTGCGGGTGTTGCTCGAGGGCTTAACGTGGTCGATGATGGGACCGAACTAGGTTCATGGAGGAACCGAGGTTCGGACTAGGTTCGTGGAGGAATCGAGGTCCCGTGGTCGAGATGTCATGCGGGACGTTCGGGCTAGAGAAGGTGCACACGAAGGCTGGTTAGTCACGTGAGTCTGGCGGCGGCGAGCCGTCTGCGTGCATGTGTGAATTTTGGGTTGTATGCATATATTGGGCCATGTGTATTGGGCCAGGTGGATATGCATATATGTGTTAGGGTTTTGAGTTGTATAAAAGGACTTGAAACCTGATCAATGGAAATTAGAGGTTTTTCTGGCGGCTGTGGTTGCCGTTTTTCCATGCGACAGAGCTTTTTCCTGAGGCGGCGTAACGCTCGGCCTTTTGTTTATTTGTGTTTTGTTCGGCAGCGGCTAGCGAAGAAAAGAAAAGAAAGACGAAGTCTCATCGTCAAGTTTCTCTGCGTTTTGCTCTGCAATTTGTCCTCTGCTGTCGCTATTGGCAGACCGATGCAAGAAGCAACGACGGCTCGGCAGAGATCGGAATTTCGGTGCTACAGTAACCTCGCGTTGCTACAGTAAATCGCGGGTATAATTCCGTTTTGATTGCTTCATTTTCTTTTAGTAGATTGAATCATTGTATCTTTTTATTCAACAAGTTTAATTTTGATTTGATCCATCTAAAACCTTCTTAGGGCATTAATTTAGTGTTCCTCAAAGTTTTGTTGGTTAATCTTTTGTAGATTGTGATTAATCACGAAATTAGGGTTTGCTTGATTTTCGTTATATTCTGTCACAGCAAGCTTGCAGGATTTATAACTTTTGATCTGTAGATCCGATCGACCTGATTCTTTTTTTGTTAGATGCGTATTGGAATCTAGTTTCTTCTGTTAAAATTTCAGGTCAATCCAACAGCTAGATCTCCGGAATTTACAATTTACCAAACGCATATACTCTGTTTTGTTGAATACAAAGCAATTAATTGAGTCTGAATTAGGGTGAATTTTAGTAGATCAAAATTTGATTTTAGCTTCCGCTCAATCATTCACCCCCTCTGATTGTCGCCATCCGATCCTACAAGTGGTATCGAGCCGGTTTTGCTCTTCCATAGATCTTGACCGGTCTCGAGAGCCATGGCGACAGAACAAGTATTC
The DNA here is from genome assembly GCA_036346375.1 of Guadua angustifolia. Lineage (NCBI taxonomy): Eukaryota > Viridiplantae > Streptophyta > Magnoliopsida > Poales > Poaceae > Guadua > Guadua angustifolia. The sequence continues at coordinate 24,972,559 of CM070513.1, forward strand.
CACCAAGCCTCCAATTTTTGTGGTGTTGATTTTCCTTTTGGAAATCCGGATGGAGTCATACATCACGCCTGGGCTTCTGATATGGCGAAGGTGAAGCTCCCATATGAGGTTCTGCCGATGAGAACGCCACGGCCGCAATATGGTCGACGTTGAGGCGAATGCTAAGGCGAGAACATTCTCATCTGAGGACTCACCAGCATGAGTATGATCGATTTCTCACCTTCGCTCCGCCCACGAGATTTGGGTAACCCTCGATGCTTACCATGAGGGCACTACTCAAATCAAGACCGTGAGGCAGGATCAACACAAGCGCGAGTACAACAAATTTGAACAACACGCTGGTGAGAGTCTTGACGAGTGTTTTGGTCGATTTACTAAAATTTTGAGCGATCTCCGGGCAGTTGGTTGCACATACCCTGACTCGGATAATGCTCGTCACTTCTTGACCGCACTCGATCTTCGTGTTTGGGAAATGAAAGTGACCACCATCAAGGATACTACCGACTTGTCGACCTTGACTCTTGATGGGCTTTATTCCCGACTCAAGACTCATGAGATCGACGTCGTCTCTCGCAAGACGAAATCACGATCGATGGCCTTGGTCACCGATCCCATTGGATCTTCTCTTGATTCTTCATTGGTTTTTCCTCTCTCGCACTTTGCGAGCTAGCGATGACCAAGCGGACAAGTTTCGAAACCGAGCTTGCTCTTTTAGCTCATAAGTTTTCTCACGCCTACAAGAGGGTGAGAGAGAGAAGAGAGGTGGTGGGATCACCGCTTGAATGTGGCGGCCCCAACCACATTCGAGCTTAATTGTCCTAAAGCGGAGAAGGGCAAGAACGACTCCGTGATTCCGCAAGAACGACTACACCGACAAGAACCGCAACAAGAAGCCTCCGATTCATGAAGCCACAAGACGAGAAGAAGTACCGCAACTTCTCGAAGAACAAGAAGCTCTTCCACAGCGTCCTCGCCGCCTCGACGACATCAGCCTCTCCGACATGGAGACATGGAGCGACGAAGGCGAGGATGATCCGCAAGAGAAGAAAGGCGGCGACGACTTCTCCGGCATGTGCTTCATGGCAAACACCAACGACATCAGCGACTCCGAGCTCTACAGCGACTCGGACGAGGTACCTTCCTATGACCAGCTCAATGAAGCTTTTTGCAAATTAGGAAAATTTCATGCTAGAGCTAGAGCTAGGGTTACGGAGTTAGAGAAGGAAGTAGATACGTTGTCTCGAGAGTTAGCTTCACTTAAATCATGTTCCTCCCGAGACTCTGATAATTGTACTCTCTGTGATGGTGTGCTTGTGGAGTTGGAGAACCTAAGAACCCTGCATGATAGTGTGGTTTCTGATCTTGAGGCTCTTAGGTTGAAGGATGCTAGCACATGTTCTATTGATCCTATTCCTATTGATGCTAGTTTTCTTCATACTCACACAACTACATCTTGTGAAAATTGCCCTAAGCTACTTGCTGAAATTGATGCCATGGGTTGTCACCTTAGGAAGATTTCTGCTAGAAATGATGAACTTGAATTGCATGCTTCTAAGGACCCAAATACTCATGTGAGGGCTGTAAGCAACTAAAACTTGACAATGATGCTTTGAATGTCAAGTGTGATCAACTTGCTAAGGATTTACTAGTTAAATCACAAACTGGTTGCTTGCTGTGTGTTGGGGTTAGTGATGACGTGGATAAGGTCCACACAGAGTTTAGGAAGAAATTAGAAGAACAAGTCCATAGGATTAGAGAAGCATCGTGCGTTTCTTGTGAGTCCCTTAAGCTTGAGGCAGCCATGCTAAGGGAGAAAAATAGACGTGCTGGTATCTCTTCTTCTCTTTCTAGTTCTTCTTCTTCCTCTCACCCTGTTCTTCATCGCCTCACTTTTTCGAGAGTGTCGGATCTTATGAGCACTCTTGAGAAATTTGTTGGAGGCAAGAAGAAACTCAATCTCATTCTAGACCACCAAAATTAGCGATTCAATCAAGGTCTAGGATTTGATTACTTGGAGCACGCACGGCGCATCCGCCTTCAGCTTATGCGTGCCTCCAAGAGTGGAGAGATAGTGGTAGCTCCCAGGGTGAGTACCACTGTGTTTAGGTCTGCTGGGGTTGTCCATGGGACTTCTGAGCAGAAGGGTGCTTCTCCTGTCATTCCTGCCTCTAGCAAGGCGAAGTATTCATGCACCTTCTGTAAGAAGGATGGTCACCTAGTAGATTTCTGTTTTAGACGCGCCAAGATCACCAGGCGTGAGCGTGTTGCTGCTCTTAGAGGTATTCAGGGTCATCCCCAGACTCTGAGTGTTCCTAAGGCGCACACTGCTGCTAGACAGGTCAGAGAGTCACCTGTTTTTGGGCAGCGTCCAGGACTCGGTTTTCATGCTGTTCAGTCGAGTTTTAGTCCTGGAGTTGCTCGTGGTCAGTCTTTCCACCGTCCTCTTGATATTCCTCATTTTTCCCATCGAGGTAGATATCAGCGGTGTGAGGTGTTTTCGGGTAGGAGATTTGGACAGCGTCGTTGGGATGGTCCGGCCTTTGCACCACGGCGGGCCAAACCAGTGACAGCTCCTACATCTTCTACTAGAGTTGATTCTTCTGATCTTGTGAGAGTCGAGCCTTCTTCCTCTGTGGCTGGTACTTTGAGACGTCGTGTGATTCAGTATTGGGTTCCCAGGTCCTCACTTTATCCCAGTACTGAGTCTTCTCTCTCTCTTTTGACCTGATCAGGTTCGTCGGATGGGGAAGGGAGATGTTTGGATTGTTGACTCCGGTTGTTCTCGCCATATGACCGGAGACTCTCGTTGGTTCTCTTCCCTAGTCCGAGCCCCCGGTGATGAGTTGATCACTTTTGGGGATGCTTCTTCAGGTAGAGTCATTGCTAAAGGTACCGTCTGCATTAATGAAAATTTTATTCTTAAGGACGTTGCCTTAGTGAGTAAGCTGCAATATAATTTGCTTTCCGTTTCTCAGCTTATCGATGACTCTTTCGAGGTAAGCTTTAAGAGCAATGCTTGTAGAATCCTCGATTCATCAGGAGAGTTAGTTTATGGATTTCTAGATTTGGGAGGGTTTTTCGTCTGATTTTTCTGCTTCTTCGGAGACTCTCTTGGTGTTTGATTGCTTCGAGTCTCGTGATCTCTCCTTCGGCATAGGAGACTTGGTCACATTGGTTTTGATCATTTGACCGAGTTAGCGACCGCGATCTTATTCGTGGTTTGCCCAAACTCAAGATGGTCAAAGACTTAGTTTGCTCTCCTCGCCGACATGGCAAGATGGTTATCGCTTCTCATCCTCCATCCACCGTAGTGATGATGATGCACCAGACGCTTTTACACATGGACCTTTGTTGGTCCAAATAGAGTGCAACGCAGGAGGGAAGTGGTATGTCCTTGTCATTGTTGATGATTTTTCGAGATATTCTTGGGTATTTTTCATGGCCTCGAAGGATGAGACTTTTTCTCACTTTAGGGGATTGGTTAGTAGGTTGTCTGTTGAGCTCCCAGGTGCATTACGAGCTATACGCAGTGATAATGGCACCGAGTTCAAGAATTCCTACTTTGAGAGTTTCTGTGTACAGTCTGGGTTAGAGCATCAGTTCTCCTCTCCATACGCCCCTCAACAAAATGGCGTAGTGGAAAGGAAGAATAGGACCCTGGTTGAGATGGCCAGGACGATGCTAAATGAATACAGTACTCCTAGAAAATTTTAGACTGAGGCTATAGCTATTGCTTGTCATGTATCTAATCGAGTATTCTTAGTGCACATTTGTATCGCACTTCTTATGAATTAAGATATGGGCGAAAGCCGGTGTTTCTCATTTTCGCTTTTTGGTTGCAAGTGTTTCATCTTGAAGTCCGTAACCTAGATAAGTTTGAGTCTCGTTCTTCGATGGTATTTTTACGGGTTACTCGACGCCTTCTCGTAGCTATAGGGTGCAGAGTTGTGATGCGAATAGGATCATAGAGACCGTGGCGTGACCTTTGATGAGGCTAGCCCAGGAGCTAGACCTGATATTTCAGGCTCTTCTTATCCCTCCGAGACCATCTTTGTAGAGGATGAGGATGATGGAGATGATGGTGTTCCACCTGATCCAGTTCCCTCTACACCTGAGATGCCTCCTGTTTCTATTTCTGCACCTCAGGAAGACCAACCCTTGCCTTCGAACTCTTCTTGGTGAGTGGCTCTGTTCCTACCTCTTCTCCTCAAGAGGTAGAGGCCACTCGCTTCAGTCCTCCACGACACATTCAGCGCTTCTCATCCACCGAAAGCAGATCATTGGTGATCTATTCGAGCGTGTTACGCGCTCAAAATCAGGCTTATCTTCTTTCTGCCTTCACTCTGCCTTTGTTGCCTCTTTTGAGCCAAAGGATGTTACTCATGCATTATCCGATGAATCATGGATTAATGCTATGCATGAGGAACTGGAAAACTTTGAGAGGAACAAAGTTTGGCAGCTTGTAGAGCCCCCATCTGGTCATAATGTCATTGGGACCAAGTGGGTGTTCAAAAACAAGCAGAGTGAGGATGGGGTTATCGTTCGCAACAAGGCTAGGCTAGTTGCACAGGGCTTCACTCAGGTTGAGGGTCTTGACTTTGAGGAGACCTTTGCCCCTGTAGCTAGACTAGAGGCAATTAGAATCCTGCTTGCATTCTCTGCATCCCAGGGCTTCAAGCTCTATCAAATGGATGTCAAGAGTGCATTTCTCAATGGCTTCATTGAGGAAGAGGTGTATGTCAAGCAACCTCCAGGATTTGAGAACCCCAAATACCCGAACCATGTCTACAAGCTTTCCAAAGCCTTGTATGGACTTAAGCAGGCCCCTAGAGCTTGGTATGAGAGGCTTAAGTCCTATCTTCTCAGTCATGGTTTCAAAATGGGTATTGTAGACAAAACTCTATTCATCGACACCGAGATTCTCATTTTCTTCTCGTCGGTTTATGTGGACGATATTATCTTTATGGCTCATCTCAGTCTCTTGTGTCTCATTTTTCTGAGGTGATGAGCACAGAATTCGAGATGAGTATGTTGGGTGAGTTGAGCTACTTTCTCGGCTTCCAAATCAAGCAGTCTCGGGAGGGTACTTTCCTGCACCAAGGTAAGTATACTCGGGACCTCCTGAGGCGGTTTGATATGTCTGATGGAAAGCCTTTGATGACTCCTATGGCCACCACTGCTGTCCTTGAGCCCGATGAGGATGGTGAGCCTGCTGATCAAAAGGAGTTTCGGAGCATGATTGGCTCTCTCTTGTACCTTACTGCCTCGCGGCCGGACATACACTTTGCTGTGTGTATGTGTGCTCGCTTTCAGGCTTCTCCTCGCGTCTCTCATCGCCAGGCGGTGAAGCGCATCTTCAGGTACCTTCGAGCTACCATTGATTATGGTATTTGGTACTCTTCTTCCTCTTGTCTATCCCTTAGAGCCTTTTCCGATGCTGACTTTCTTTGGTCAGAGGATAGATAGGAAGAGCACTTCGGCACTTGCCAATTCATTGGCACTTCTCTTGTTTCTTGGTCATCTAAGAAGCGGTCAGAGTCGCATGATCCACCGCCGAGGCCGAGTATGTTCTCACAGACCGATTCTTTGTAGCAGTGCTCTGGATGAGATCGACCTTGCGGGACTTTGGGTTGGAGATAGAGAGTGTTCCACTTTTACGTGATAACACTTACGCTATTTGCATTGCCAAGAACCAGTCAAAGACTCTCCGGACCAAGCACATTGATATTAGATATCACTTCCTTAGAGACCTTGTGGAGAAAGGAGACAGTGCTTGATCAGGAGAGTGACCACCAGTTGGCGATATCTTTACCAAGCCTTTGGATAGCTCTAGGTTTGTTGCCTTGAGGAGTGAGCTTGGAGTTGTGTGCCCTTACGGCCTTCGTGAGGGGAGCCGATCTGATATTATGTATTATATTTTATTTCAGTTTTACTTTCTTTTGTATTGCTCTGGGTGCCTATGGGTTTTATTCCTTAGAGTTATGAGTTCACTTCACTTAGACTTCGGCATGTTTTGCATGGACCTCTCATCTTGTGCTTTAGGTTGCTATCATGCTTTAATTAGTTTCTCTCTTCTCTCTAGGTTGAGTTCCCTCACGCCTTATAAGTCTAGCAGTGTTGGGCCCCTGGTAGACAGGTCTGTGTGCACTCCTTAGTTTGGGATCTAGAGGCAGCTTTCCTATGTTAATCATTGTGAAAATGAGAGCGAGTCGAGCCATAGTGTTCTCTACCATCTTTTCTATACTCTATAGCCACCCAGTTCATAGCTTGACTTCTTCCCTCCTTTCTCGTGTTTCGGCTTTAATTGAGTTCTTTTCGATCTTTCTTGAGCTTAATCTTGCTAATAACTCAATTTGAACCAGATTTGTGCTTAAAATGAAATCACATGTTGAGGGGGAGTTTAAAAATTTGTCTCATGCATTGCATATAGACTTGTTTTTTTTATGAGCTTTGTCTATTATGCACATGATCCATGTTTCATTTTATACACCATGCTATATTATGAAGAAAATTTCTTGCTTAGATATGTCCAAGTTCATTTATCTTGCTAAGCTTACAAAATTGAAAAATGAGCGTTAAAAGAAAACCTTGATAAAACATGTTGCGTTTACTTGCTAAGTTTCTTCTCTAGGTGTATTTGCCATGATTTGTGAAATTCGAATTCTTTAGAGTCCCTATAGCAACTTGGGTGAATCTTGTTTGATCCATACTTGAGTCCTTCACTAGCTTAACATGAAAATGCTAAGATGAAAGTGAAGCAAAATTGACTTTTTTGTGCGATTAGACTCAACACCTCACATTCACAAGACGGCTTCTCATTGCACTTGAGATGAACTTGGAATGTGTTGTGTATGACCAAGATCATTCTTTTAAGAGTTCCTCTTGAGATGATCGATTATGGCTTGAGTCAATTGCTTTAACAATGCAAAAAAAACATATGTGGGTAAAGAATGCAAATAATGTCAAACATTTGCACCCGCTATGTCTTTCAAAAATTCAAAGAAAAATTTGCATACAATAAACAAAAAGGCTCAAGGACCTTGTGTGCACTTCTAGATTCCCCAAAGTGTTGAGTAGGTTGAACTCTAGGTTTTCCGTTTGATCCTTTGAATGGCTTTGCTTCTAGTTTTGAAACTAATGACAAGTGTTGCTCATGTTCAATCATGCTAAAAATGACATGGTTTTAATTAAATCTTGCTAGCAAAATGATTATTTGCACTTGGACATGCCTTAGCTTAGTCTATTTTTTTTTTCATAACTTAGCTTGGTGTCATAACTTGTCTTGTTGATCACATGGATAATCTTCAAAGCTCCCTTAGGCTGCATTACTTGCATAAAAACAAAAAAAAAGGGGAGAAAAGAAAATGTCACCTTGATGCCTATATTGCCAAAAGGGGGAGAAATCGTGGAAAATGCATCATTTTGCACTTGATTCTTCTTTCGTATGATCTTTGTTAATCTTTGCTATCGTTCATAGATCATAAGTTGCCAATTTGGTCATGTTCTTCATTTCTATTTCTTTGATCAAGTTTGGCTTTGCATTCAAATTGCTTTCTTCTCTTTCTTCAAACTCAATACTTATGCCTTTTCATGTGTTTGTCAATATACTCATCAAGGGGGAGATTGAAAGACCATGTGGAGGTCTATCCTTGTGTGTGATGAGTAATTGACAAGATTTGAGATTGGATTGATTTGAAATTGAGTTTGATTTGAATTGGATCTTCAAATTGAAGCAATTTGAGTGTTGGTTTTTTTCCTAGTGCTACCGCCTAGGGCGTGAGTAACCGGACCATTGAGCATAATTATGATTGATTAATGATTTTGTTTGATGCAATGCACTCATGTGAGTGGTTGCATGGATTGACTTTGAGTCAAGTCGTGGACTTGTGCTCGGATCGTTGTTTGTTTATTCGCAGTGCGAGTGTTGCTCGAGGGCTTAACGTGGTCGATGACGGACCGGAACTAGGTTCATGGAGGAACCGAGGTTCGGGACTAGGTTCAGGGAGGAATCGAGGTCTTGGTGGTCGAAGATGTCATGCGGGACGTTCGGGCTAGAGAAGGTGCACACGAAGGCTGGTTAGTCACGTGAGTGCGGCGGCGGGCGTCTGGCGCTGCATGTGTGAATTTTGGGTTGTATGCATATATTGGGCCATGTGTATTGGGCCAGGTGGATATGCATATATGTGTTAGGGTTTTGAGTTGTATAAAAGGACTTGAAACCTGATCAATGTAAATTAGAGGTTTTTCTGGCGGCTGTGGTTGCCGTTTTTCCATGCGACAGAGCTTTTTCCTGAGGCGGCGTAACGCTCGGCCTTTTGTTTATTTGTGTTTTGTTCGGCAGCGGCTAGCGAAGAAAAGAAAAGAAAGACGAAGTCTCATCGTCAAGTTTCTCTGCGTTTTGCTCTGCAATTTGTCCTCTGCTGTCGCTATTGGCAGACCGATGCAAGAAGCAACGACGGCTCGGCAGAGATCGGAATTTCGGTGCTACAGTAACCTCGCGTTGCTACAGTAAATCGCGGGTACTGTTCACAGGCGAGGTTTTGCTACGGTAATTCCGTTTTGATTGCTTCATTTTCTTTTAGTAGATTGAATCATTGTATCTTTTTATTCAACAAGTTTAATTTTGATTTGATCCATCTAAAACCTTCTTAGGGCATTAATTTAGTGTTCCTCAAAGTTTTGTTGGTTAATCTTTTGTAGATTGTGATTAATCACGAAATTAGGGTTTGCTTGATTTTCGTTATATTCTGTCACAGCAAGCTTGCAGGATTTATAACTTTTGATCTGTAGATCCGATCGACCTGATTCTTTTTTTTGTTAGATGCGTATTGGAATCTAGTTTCTTCTGTTAAAATTTCAGGTCAATCCAACAGCTAGATCTCCGGGAATTTACAATTTACCAAACGCATATACTCTGTTTTGTTGAATACAAAGCAATTAATTGAGTCTGAATTAGGGTGAATTTTTAGTAGATCAAAAATTTGATTTTAGCTTCCGCTCAATCATTCACCCCCCCCTCTGATTGTCGCCATCCGATCCTACAGATTAGAAGAGCTAAGGAACAAGGGCAAATCGGTGGGGTAGTGCCTCACTTAGTTGATGAAGGGTTATCTATCTTACAATATGCAGACGATACAATCTTATTTATGAAGAATGATCTGGATAAAGCTCGTAACATGAAGCTATTGCTTTGTGCGTTTGAGCAAATCTCGGGTTTGAAAATAAATTTCCATAAAAGTGAGTTAATTTGTTTTGGTGAGGCCCAAGATTCTTTAGAACAGTATTTGGATCTGTTCGGTTGTAAGAAAGGAGAGCTCCCTCTGAAGTATTTAGGAATACCTATACATTATAAGAAATTGCGAAATTCAGATTGGAAAAAGGTAGAAGAGAGATTTGAAAAGAGACTTAGTAGTTGGAAGGGGAAACATCTCTTAGTTGGAGGCAGACTAACACTTATCAATTCTGTGTTAAGTAGTCTTCCAATATAGATGATGTCTTTTTTTGAGATTCCTAAAGGTGTTCTTAGAAAACTTGATTACTTCCGCTCTCATTTTTTTTTGCAAGGTGACGAGGGTAAAAGAAAATATCGTCTTGCCAAATGGAGTATCCTTTGCCAACCCAAAGATCAAGGGGGCCTGGGGATTCACAACTTAAATGTTAAAAACATTTCACTTCTGAGTAAATGGTTATTCAAACTTTTAACATCGGATGGTAATTGGCAGCAGCTTCTTAGAAATAAGTACCTTGGATCTAAACCGTTAGTACAGGTTGAGTGGAAACCAGGAGACTCGCATTTCTGGTCCAGTTTGATGAAAGTAAAACGAGATTTCCTTCGTTTTGGAATCTTCAAAATCAATAATGGGTCACATGTGAGATTCTGGGAAGACATCTGGCTTAGAAGCTGCACCTTAAAAGATCAATATCCTGGGTTATATAGCATCACAAGGAAGAAATAATCAACCATTGCTGATGTTCTCACGAATTCTCAACCAAACATATCCTGGTGACGGTCATTGATTGGAGCTAAGTTGGTGGCATGGAATAATTTGCTTTCACGTATCGCCAATTTTCAGTTAACACAGGATGAGGACGAATTTCGCTGGAAATTATGCCAATCTGGACAATTTTCGGTGAAGTCTCATTATCTGGTGTTGATTAAATGTGATGTTCCTAATTTAAACAAGCGCTTATGGAAGTTAAAAGCACCACTAAAAATCAAAGTGTTTCTGTGGTATCTTAGAAGAGGGGTCATTCTGACTAAGGACAATCTGGCTAAACGTAATTGGCAGGGTAGTCAAACTTGTTGCTTTTGTCATAAAATAGAGACAATTAGGCATATGTTCTTTAATTGTCGATTTGCTCGTATGGTCTGGGACTTTTTGTTCCTAGCTTTGGGTATTGGTCGACCTATTAGCGTTTCTAATATGTTTGGAAGCTGACTTGTTTGTTTTCAGAAGGATCTTAAAAATGTCGCTTTACTAGGAGCCGCAACCATTTGTTAGTCTCTTTGGTTAAGCAGAAATGGTATAGTCTTTGAAAGGAAATCCAATTCATCCCCTTTGCAGGTTGTTTATGCTGTTTCCCATTGGCTACGTACATGGGCTGTGCTGTAGAAGCCGGATTTGCGAACTATTATGCTGGAGGCTATGCAACGATTGATGCAAGTGGCCAGGGACTTCTTTTCCCAGGTGCATAGGTGGCGGTCTAGTCTTCGGATTGCTAGTCACTAGAGTGTGTGTGTGTGTGTTTTTCCTTATTTTCTGGACTGTGTGCTTCTTGTTAAGCAGAGGTCAGAAGAATTTTCAAGATCTTGTATCTTCTCAATGTAATGTTCTTGAAATTAATAAAATCTTTCTTTATCCAAAAACATTCCAATAGACATGGGTCGGTATGATATTTGGAACATATGTACCACCTATACTTATTGAATTTTTTTAAAATAATACACCTGGACTGGAGATAATCATATCTGTACACATGACATCTTATATATCTCACTGCATTGCGACCCATGACATTGGAAGATGATAGTTTCTAGACGATTGTCCTACGGTAAGAACATTTTGCAGCACAATCAAGAAACATAAATGTTCATGCAAACGCATCCAGATAAGTTGGTCCAACAGATCCTCCCCTTCTGCGTTCCATAAAACGGTTCTAAATTCCGAGTGAATCGGTTAAACATTTCTAAAGCCGAGGTGAGCCATCCAATCCTACGGGAAGGACAGGGATAGGGGTGAAACGGTCGGAAAACACTAAAATCATTTTTGTTTTCATATTTTTTTCTCGGAAACGATATCGGAATCGATAACTACGGAAACGAAAACGGCATCGGTAATTCGAAAATATCGGAAACGAAAATTCGATACAAAATATATATCGGTAACGATCGGAATCCGAAAAAGAGACCGGTAACGTCGTAAGGACATGTACCACCAATTGACTTCAAAAAATTCACACAAATAGTACATCCACATAGAAATTAGTAATTAATAAATATTCACAAATTTACGATGAACACACATCAAATTTTAGACTTGAATGACTACATTAGAGTTTTGTTTTTATGATATTTAAAAATATCTATGATTGGTTAAATCATGAAAATGGGTGAAGATTGTAGCCCTCGTGATAAGCTTCGCATAGAGTCCAAAATCACCTAAATCGGAGTTCGGAGTAAAAAGTTATGGGCGTTTTAGTGACCGAAGGAGTGTGATTTGTAGGCTGGAATAATTCCGGTAATTACCGACGGAATTTACCGATTTTTTCTGGATATCAAAGGAAACGGTCGGAACCGATCAAAACCGTTACCGTTATCGTTTCCGACAAAAATTACCGATTCCGATTCCGATTCCGAAAATTACCGATACCGACACGTCCGGTTGAAAATTTTCGAAAACGATTTTCGGAATTTCGGGAATTACCGATACCGTTTTCACCCCTAGATAGGGACCTGGGATCAGCTGCATCTTTCTCTTTCATATTGAAATAGTAGTGCGGTACTGCGGTGAGCATGAAAAAGTATAACAATCGCACTAGTTACATCAGCCAATTGAATTCAACACGCATAATAACATGCATGGCAGCAATCGTTTAGAATTATTCATTCTACATTCAAGATAGCATGAAGTCCATAAAACACTCTAAACTTTGATCGAATGATCATCCAGCACCTTACACTATGAAATCAGACATTTGACCACTCATACTTTATAATATGGTTTAAATAACTACTTGCTCTAGTTTCACATAGTGGTATTACTATATAGCACAACGAGTAGACAGTTTTACCATATATGATGACATGCTGACCAAATTAGGTCAATAACAGATAGGTCTACAGATATTTCTTCCCCACCGAGCTTCCAATCATGCTTCCATAGCTATCGACCCTTATAACTCCCTCCCTCTTGTCGATGCTTAGGACCTTGAGTCTCTTAATCGAACTTACGAAATAATAATGGTGGGCTCTTAATGAACAAGATGATAGAAATGATATATGGGGATTGCTTCTTTACTAGCCAAGCAGCTTAACGGAATATACAAGTTACAACATTTTTGAGACTAAAAGTATGAGTACAAATCGCTCCTTTCTTCTTTGGATAAAATCCCTATTTATAATGGATAAAGAAGTGGTAGTTGTTCTTCAGAGGGACATCGCGTAACCGAAAGATTTCTTTCCGTCAAATGGTGCCTTTTCCAATGATAACTTCTAAGTAGTTACGTGTATCTATTAAATAATTGTCCATGTGAAAACATGTGCGGGTATAACCACTTGTTCCCGACTAGTCCACTGATTGGGGATGAACAATGTGAAGCAAATTTATTGATCACATTGGCTAAACTTGTCGGAGACTTAACTATCCAGATAAACTTGGCCTTTACTCTATATTATGAGCTCTATATTTGTAGGCCCATAAATAGAGGATAGTCACGGATAATTAAGGGTTTAAATAAATTAATAGATTTTTAATCATTGTCACCTCTTTATTTTGATTTGGAAGAGAAGTCCGTATAAGTCACACCTGTCATTTAGCTAAATTTGACCAATGTGCCATCCTATGTGGCAAAATCGTCCACTCATCACGCCATGTCAGCAATACTACTATACAAAACTGGGTCAAAGTGTTATTTAAACCGGATTGCAAAGTTTGAGAGATCAAATATCTGATTTCATAGTTAAAAGTGCTAAACAGATTTTTGAGTAAAGTTTAAAGTGTTGTATGAACTTTTTCCTTCGAGATAAAATTCCAACGTGAGGACGAACTTTAACGTTGGCAATCAAAACTGACAGAGAAAAGCAGAACAAGAGGTGAAGCGAAGCCCCAACAAACAAGCCAAACAAAAGGGATGATAGGCTGTTCGTGTACGTAGCCACCTTGTGTGGCAGAGTTCGTAATATCAGCGATTATCTATCATATTAAGCCCGTATATTATACTAGTTCAATGCCCGTGCGTTGCTACGAAAAATAAAATTAGTAACGAAACATAAATGTCAAGCAATAAAAGAAAATTGTGCTACAAGATCAAATATCTGTTTCTCCTGATTACAAAAGTTTTTATGGTTACAATGAGCTAGTGATGCAGCAACGGAACATATAAATGCACATCTGTTCCTAGTTCACTATAGGCCCTTTCCTCTAACTGCACAACTGTTCCCACATGCATAATATATGCCAAATCAAATAGTAGACTTGAAACATAAGATAGGGCGTAAAACAATTATTATAATATTAGCTCTATAGACATAAACATCACACAAATCAGCAAATGGGAACTGCTCCCAAATCCGGGACTAAGGGCAAGAATAAACCGGGATTTTGGCTTGGAGTTGGATTCGCGTTCGGTATTCTGGGCTCTCCCTTCCTCTCTCCTCCCTTCTTTTGCTTTGCCGCGTCGTACGGGTCGAAGAGAGAGAAGGAATTTTTTCTTCCTTTGTTTACGAAATATAGAGTATAAAAGGAATGATTGGCCGGCTATTAATTATCAGCACTAATCAGAAATTTTGCTACAATAATCAGCTATATTTGAAGAGATATGGCTAGTTGTAAATTAAGAAAGAATAATTAGCTATAATAACCGGTCATTATTGAAGATTGGGGGTTGGGGAAGAACGGACCGCTGCCACCAAGTACTAATTAGAATAATAGAGATAATGCTGACTAAGAATCTGTACAGAGAATGATTTTCAGGATACAAACACACCTTGATCTTTGCAGGATGATGCGGTTCTTTGGATATTCACGAATCAAAACCGAGAGTGGCTCCTACCATAGAAAGAATCAGTAATTCTACATGTTTATACTACAAACCATAAATCTATTTGTTATGCCTATATTATTTTCTCATATAGTGATACAGAACATGGTCATAGATTATTTTTTTCCTCTCTGGTTATTTTTTTCCATGTGCAAGTGCTAAACAAATTCGAGCCTACCAGTATTATATCCAAAGAACCTAGAAAATGAAACAAAGCTTCATAACGCAAAATAAAGTAGTGCAACAAAGTTGACAGCGGAACTATAAGGGCATCTCCAATGGTGCTAGCTATAAGAAATGTCCATGTCATCTATAGATAGCTTATAGACAATATCTTCAATGGATTAGCTATAACATTGTCTATAAAATTAAATATTGGCCCACATGTAATAGGTAATAAGTGCCTTGGAATCAGTTATAGCCTGACTATACTTTAGTAGCCGGTCTATATCTCTCTCATTACTTTTTCCCTTCCACCTAAGCAAAATGCTGAGATGACACCCTTATAGCTAGCTGAAGTGGCACCATTGGAGATGCCCTAAAACAGGGGATTCATGTTTAGTCATATCCGGTATTCTTTAAATGATGTGTAAAATTAAGTTCCATGCAAACCAAGAAAGCAACTATATTATCACGAACATGAAATAGTAAGTCTTTGAAACACCTTCGAAGCTCAGGATAAATAGCTGTAAATCTTTTTCTAGTGTAAGACGAAAAGGTAAGTTTATCATTTTCCTTTTGGTCTTCCAGATATTGAAGGTATTGGGAGTAACCATTCTCAAAAAAATCAGACAGGGAAGATAGGCAATGTCTCCATCCAGTCAATGGCGCAAAGCAGCCAAGAAGTTTTCTCACACGATCATGTAAATAAATCTCTTTGAGATCACCATCAACACACATGCCCTGTTTATTGCCAAACAACAGAACATCTCCTAAGCAGCTTGTATCCAAAGAATGCTCTTTGATCAACCTCAAGAAACGTGAAGCAACTTGTTTAACAGCAAGGTTTGTCGGTGCACATGTACGTATACCATGTTTTATTTCTCTCATTAACCATAAGAGCACACTGATTGTCTTTGTCTTTCCTGTGCCAGGTGGTCCCCAGATAAGGCTAAAACTGCTGCCGCCGCCGCCGCCGCCGCCGCCGTTGCAAAGCATTGCTGAAATACAATTCAAGACGGCGTCATTCTGAGAATTGTTAAGATCCATTGTAGACAATTTACTCCATATTTCCATACTATCAATTGAATTAATACCCTTCGTGTGTTTCTGAAGGCTATCTGGAACCTGGAAAAGACACAAAATGGAACTAATCAAATTACCTGTTTCTTTACAACAACCTAAAAGCTATCAATAATCAGTTTGGTTATGATTTGAATATTGCTGGACTCAATAACACCGCCAAGAACTCAAAAATCAGGAAACAAAAGACATCACACCGAACAGGTCCAAGGAAGCAACATTATTAATCACCTCTTCTTGATCTCCGGAGGCAGGCCGCCATGGCCAGGCGGACACGCAGAGTGGAGCGGGGCAACAAGCGGAGGAGGCGAGGTGAAGGCAGAGGATCGCGCTGGTCTAGCCACGGATAAGAACGGGGGGAGGACAGCGCGTCGCTCGGAGTGTATTCATGCAATGGAGGCCGCGGCGGGGGAGGAAGTTTCTCGCGAGGGGCACGCGGCGCGTGGGAGAAGGAGCAAGCGAAGCTTCTCGCGCCATTGGGCGAGCGCAGCGCGGGCCACGCGCGATGGGGAGCCAAACTAAAAATCGAAACTCACCGGGGTGCTCTCCGCACAACCACCGACGTAGCATCGCTGCATGGCCGGGAAGTCTACAGAGCACTGGTGAAGCCGGCGGCGCGGAGAGCACGAACCGGAAAAAATGAGGAAGAGGCGAGATGGGGAAGCAGGCGATAGTGCCGAGGCACTGGTGGGAGCGGAGACGCACCGGCGCAAGAAGGATCGGACGGAGATGGACGTGAGCGGCGCTGCCGATGACCGCTGGCGACTTGGTCGAGGATTGTGCGGGGTGTGGGGGGAGATCTGAAGTGATCTGTTTCTGGGCGAGGATTGCGGCAGATGCAAATTTCCTACCGGAGCGGGTGGAGGGAGCGATCGATCGGTGGAGGGAGGAGGAGATCTAGCGATCAGCGTGCGCGGAGGAATAGGGGATGCAGCGCGTTGATTCTGGAGCGATTGTTGCATGGGATTGGGGGCGCGGGGAGGAAGACCGGGAGAAGATCACGGGAGAGGAGCGCATCGCGGGGGTTAGGTTGGCGAAGAACGGACGTATCATCACCAACTCAAAATTAGAAGTAGTAGAGATAATACCGATCGGTAAATGATTACCGTAACTTTTGGAACTTTAATTTACAAGATATTTTGGGTTTTGTTATTCCGTTTTTATATATTTGGATAACTCGAGATTTTTTAATTATGTGATTATGTGTTTAGATTTCTTGAAATATGTCATTCCAAATTTGTTTTGCAGTTATTTTAGAATTTTGATTTTCGAGTTTAAATGCATTTGGATGCCACGATTATCGTAGAAATTGTATTTCCGAAGTTAGAAAGTGTTTGTTCCGCCCTGCTGTGACTTCGTTAAGCTTCTGCACTCCCTAGTACGATAGAAACACGTGTCACCTACCGCACTCGTGGTGAGGAAGGGATCAAATTTATAAATACACACAAAAAAGATCTATATTTAAAGAGATCAAATTTATAAATACATAAAAAAGATCTATATTTAAAAAATCAAGAAACAAGAGGCTAGCCAAACCACGGCTATTATGTCATTGCTCCTCAGCCCGTCGTGAATACTACTACATCGCTTTTGATAACACCGGTAGCCGATGATCAATCACCAAAGTCTGGCACCTTCATCTCCGTCGTTTCCATCGTGGCACGGGTTGCAGTTGAGTAGGTTACATCAAATGCTACAGTAAATCACGTGCACCCGAGGCTTTAAATTACGATTTTCACAGCTTCACGGTAAAGTCCTAAAAAAACTACGATAGCTATCGCTATCTATCATGAAAGCTATCCTTTGTCGTGTTTTATGTATTGAAAAAAATTAAAAATTAAATATATGTATAAAATATAAGTCACCTCCAAACAAATCATAAAATCATTGTACTTTAGAATGCATTAATATTTTTTATAAAAAGAACATAAGTCAAGTCCAAAATCAACAATATGCTAATATATGTAAAAAACCACAACTGATAACAATATCATAATGTTGTTAACAACAAGTACTTAATTACTAAGAAATATGAATGCTAGATTATTCAAAAAGGGCAAGATAAGGTATTTTACTTAGGTTTTCTCACAGTTTAGATTTATAAGAGATGTGTCTGTACCTTCTAGTAATATTGGATTTCAAAATAGGTCCAATATTTTGGCTCATGTATAATATAAGATAGTAGAGCTATCGCTAACTACAAGCTATAATATATAGCGAAACTATTGCTAGATATAACGATCATAGCTAACAGGGTTCACAATATCGATATCGCGATAATCAACCATATCAAGATTTTTGAAAATCGGAAAAGTTGGGTAAAAAATCAGTAGAAATTGACTGTTTCGAAATCAAAGTTTTTGAAGGGAAAATTAAAAAAAATCAATTTTCACCGATAATCGCTCGATATGTCTTGATAATGGATCGAAATTTTCTGAGCAATTTTGAGAACTTGTGTTCTTCGATGATCAATTTTATGAGCAATTTTCACTTGATATTCATAAAAAATCGAGCTATATTTAGCGATATTTACAACACATAAATTTTTTTGAATTTTTGAATTTTTTTGAATTTAGCCAATTTACTGACCTGTGTTATATACCATACTAGCTCGATATGGTCAATAACCATGATATTTGAGAGATTATCGATAATATTGTGAACCTTGGTAGCTAACATAGAGGAACATTCGTCTGTAAACTTCACGTTTGAGGTCTAAAATCTATAGCTGTAACAGCCTGAAAAATATAAAAATAAACAAAAATGTAAATTTTAGTTGGAATTATGATTTCATTCTGAATATATATATTTTCTATTTTTTCTTGGACTTTAGTCTTTAAGAATATCCTTTTTCATTAATTGAATCTTTGTTTTACAAATTGTGAAGACCAAATTCACATAAGGATAAAATCTAAATAAAATCTATTTAAATCCAAAGACAACTCCAGAACATTCATGAAGAATTTTAGAAACATGTGAAAGCATTTAATGTTGTTAGAAAATCAAAACCAACATTTAAAAGTAAGGAACACAAAAATACTGTCAGATTTTTCTAAAAATGCACAAGTATGACCATGCTTGGAAATTTTAATGGTATCTTCTACAGCACTAAAGGACCTTACAGAATATAATCTTATGGGCATTTTTGAACTGTTTTGGGCCTTGAGAGTTTGTTCTTGGGCTTTCTGAGGTGGGTTTTGACCCAAGTAGGAGGGGGTTTTCTTGCCCAAATCCTAGCCACTCCTGCCACCACTCCCCTAGCCTCATAGCCAACCCCTCCCTGTACCTCCCCCTTTTCCCTCCCCCTTGTGCAGCAGGCGCCCCTCCCTTCCCCCTCTAATCCTCGTGCCTGAGCTTTCCCTTGCCTTCCCCTTGCAGCTACTCTTACCCCTACCCCTCCAGATCACTGTAGCTGCTAACCCTAGTGGTGGGAGGAGATTTGGAGGGCTTTGGATAGGTATTTGGATCGAGTGCTAGTGGGGAACACACGATCCAAATAGATGGATGGGAGTGAGACCTACTTGTAGACCCCTCCAATGGGATGGAAAGGAATGAGAGTATAACATCGATGATTGTGCACTCAGCTATACCTGTATAAGCTATAAAAGGTGTATTTTGAGCATAAAAGCATGGTGCATTGCATGTTTGAAGAAAAGAGAGTTTAAATAATGATGGACCGATGCCTATATGGTTTGTGTAGTAAGTGTATCATACTGTTTGAGTAACTACATGTCTTATTATACTTGTATGATATACTTTTGCTAAATTTTGGACTCACGCTTGTTTACTTAATATTTTAGTTACTTTGAAGCCGACATGTTGGGAATGGGAGTAGCACAGATACGACACATATCAATTGCTCCACTGTCATGATATTGTTTAGCATTCCAGAATATACTTCATTAATGAATAAATAAACAAACTTATTCTTCGAATTCTTTAGTATGTGCAACTTGTAAGGATTTACGTTATTTGGTTAAGTTATGTATGTGGCTTATTTATATAACGTTTTGCATGAACTTCGTTATTTACTATGGTCATTTCTTACTATACCTTGCAATTAAAATTTGGCCTAGATGTTAAAGTTGGTGCTTCCTAAAATTGTGATATATATTGGTTAAATAGTATGGTGGATGTCATGTTTAATGTCATTCTTTATTGGAAATATTTTAAGATTATTGTATAGTGTCTAGTAAGTAAGTATGATGTTGCCGAAATTTTTTATTAATGATGGTTTAATACTAGTGCCAAGACATGGTTAAGTGATATTCAGGGCACATAGGTGCCGGGATGTTACAGTTAGTATCAAAGAGGGTTTTAGGTCTGTGGTGCATGAATTTAGCAAATTACTTTAGAGTAAATTAAAATTTTGGCATAGGAAAATTATAAACATGATTTAGGTGTAAACTCTTTAAAATTTTGCCATAGGACAATAACTTTAAAAAATTTGACATGATCTGGAATTATCTTAAAATTTGATACAACCTGGTGTACAGTAGGAAGGGTATGGTAAATAATTGCATTGTGCTTATGTTTTATTTGAGTTATAATTATGGATGTGAATATGATTATGTATTATGTATTGCTTATGGGTGATTTGATTATATGTATGTGTCTATTTTGTGTTGTAGCTAGGCCAAGGGGCAGACGTCGATCGTGGACACCGTGGCCATAGAGTTAGTGGCCGGGGTGGAAGTCAACCAACTCAGTAGGTAGTAGAGTTAGTCAATGTGGGAAGCAACTCACTCAATACCGCTGATTCAACTCAGGGTAGGGGCAGAGGCCACGTCTATAGCCTTGTTGCAGGCATTCTAGAGAGAAGTTCAGGAGCTATGTCAGTAGGTCTGGGTAGTTCCTAGAGTTGTGCCTCCACCTACAGCTATTCCTATTGTTGCCCCAACAGTGCGGGAGCCTAGGATGAGTCTCCGGGAGTGCATGTCTCTCTGGTCCAAGAAGTGGACTGGTTGCGTTGCATGGAGAGGTAGTTTAGAGCTCTCGAAATGATCTCTCTGTAGAAGACTCGCTTTTTGGCCTTTCGGTTGAAGGGCCAGGCGGACATCTGGTGGGAGGGGGTGCTTGCTGCTAGGACCCTGCCCATGGTGCAGTCACTTGGGAGGACTTTATTGAGCAGTTCTGGGCGAAATTCTACCCAGAGTCATCCCTAGAGAGGATAGAGAACTCTCTGTCCACTCTCCCAAGAGAGGAAGACTGTGGCTGAGTATGAAGTGGGGTTCAAAAATATTGTTTGCTTTGTACCAGCCGTGGCAAACGATGACCGTGAGAAGACTCGGAGGTTTTGGAGAGGCCTTAACCAGGAGTACAGAGTTGTCCTCAGGGAAATTGTCTTGTGTGACTTCAACTCTGTGGTTGAGCAGTCCAGGGGCAATATGCTTCATGATATTATTCAAATTTCATCCGAAATTCTAAAATATCATCAAAATTTTGGATTTCGAAAGGTGACGAGACGCGTGAACAAAAACGAAATTTGAAACCTTAATCCATCCAACATTTTCTCACAGAAGAACTTTTTTTTGTCGAAGTGCGAATGTTGAAACATCAACTGTGGATGGTAAGGATAGTGCATGTGCTCGCCGAGCAGGTGAAAGGATGCATTTCCCACTCAGGGCAGCACCTTTTTAGGCCCTGTTTGTTTTAGCTTTTGATTCTGGATTCTGGCCCTAAAAGCAGAATCAGAAACAAACAGCCTGATTCTAGAATCTGATTCTCACAATCCAGCCCACCTATATACACTAGAATCCACAATCTACTTCATATGTGCTTTTGGATTCTAGCTTTTAGAGAATCAGCTTCTCTACAATCACAATCCAGAATCAGCTTTTAGAGAATCCAAAGCTGAAACAAACAGGCCCTTAGTCCGTTGCGGCGATGGTTACGCATGGATTCTCTGTCTCGAGCGCACAAGTTTACCTCGAGCTCCAATATTTTACTGCACAGCGGCGCGGACACAGAAATAAAAGTTTCAAGTTGACAAGTTTATAGGACGTATTTTTTAAATAATTTTATCCACAATATAGGTCATATTTTTATTCTAATATAAAATTAATGTTCTATATCTCTAATAAATGTCCACCTTTATTTTATATTATCTATATACATGTATTGGATATAGTGCTTAGTGGAAATAATTATGGATAATCTTGTTATTTTTAATATCTTTTTAATCTATATACCTAGAATAAATATATCTTCTAAATTTGGACGGATGGAATAGTTTACTACTGCGTCTCAGCGAGTGCAGCTTTTTTTCTCACACTTCTCTGTACTATGGATGAATATCATATTGAAAATTTGCAGGTACGTATTACATCTAACGTGGTATAAATACTTTTATATATATATTTTTGGAACAATGGATCATGCAGGTTTTTTTAATATTTTTCAAAGGTGGAATCCAGCTTGATCGAAGATCCCCTGCTTATGCATCAAAGCCCAAAGCTGAAGCCAATGATAAATATGAAAAGCAAATCACCTTGTTGGGATGAAATGGCCACAGTTTCTCAGAGCAAGCTTTGTTTCTAATACGCTAAACCCCTAACGCAGCGCAGGTATACCCAAACCCACACATGCAAATGATCTGTTTCCTTACTTGTAAATTGTAATTGAAAACGACTTGGGATCAAAGAAAAGAGAGAGAAATGATGGTTTTTACTAGAACAACATTGATCAGCAGCATCTTAATTTGTTGAGTCGAGCAGGCCGGCATCTAGTGCTACATTTATCTTCGTATCAACAAACAATGCATGGCTGCAGCCACTGCCATCGTGATTCGTGACGCTGGACAAGACGAGGCTCTGCACGTTATGGAATTCATGCATCTAGCTAGCTATACGTGAGAAGGGCCATGATAAAAAGTTAAACCACGATGATTCTAGATTTCTCATCCAACAAAGCTATTTGCGTGCAAGCAAGCCTAATCGATCCCACGAAACTCTGCGCACAACGAAATGATCCAAATCTCGGCCGGTTTCGCAAAAGTGCAGAAAGAAAATAAACGTAGCGGCCGGATCACTAGCTAGTTTTTCCCTAGCTAGGAAACACTCCAACCCACAAAGGAACCCAGCTTCCATGAGCATTCCAAATTCTGTTCCAAAAGCCTACAGATGCATGAACTATCCTCCAAATTAAATTCAGTTCCATAAGATTCCATGCATTAACCTGCAGGCATAGCATTTCACAAAGCCAAAAGCAAACACATCACTTGCCCGCTTTACTCTCTACCGATCTTGGCATGTGTTGATCCTATACGTGTAGGCGGTGTAGCTAGCCTACCTGCCAACCATATAATCCTCCATTAGGCTAAGGAATTAGACCAACGACCAAGAATGGCATCGAACCGCCGTCTCCTCCTCTCGGCTGCCGTCCTGCTCTCCGTGCTCGCCGCGGCAGCTGCCAGTGGTGGGGATCAGTGCCAGCCAGGGCTGGCCATCCCGCACAACCCGCTCACCACCTGTCGCACCTATGTGGTCAGCCGGACCTGCCACCGCGGGCCCGGCCTCCTCGCGATGGTGAAGGAGCGCTGCTGCCGGGAGCTGGCGGCCGTCACGGAGCGCTGCCGGTGCGAGGCTTTGCGCATCCTCATGGACGGCGTGCGCACGGCGGAGGGGGGCGTGGTCGAGGGCCGACTCGGGGACCTGCGCGGCTGCACGAGGGAGGAGCAGAGGGCCTTCGCCGCAACACTCATGACGGCGGCGGAGTGCGACCTGCGGACCGTCTCCGATGACACGCGGTGCTCCTGGCTGATGGACGGTGAAGCCCCCATGTACTGAGTTGAAGACCAACCAAGACCATATATGTGCCATGCAGACATGTAATTATATATATAATATAGACCATTATACTTCGTTAATTAATAAGTGCTAGCTGCTTCGGTGGGTCAAATGGATGCAGCGATGCGTTGAATAATAATAACATTGATCATATATATGCGACCGGCGTTCTTGCTCTGCTAATACTTTTTAGTCCTGTGTTGAGATGTTAGTTGCATAGCTAGCTTAGATGTGGGCACTCGGGCCGGGTTCTTTTGGGTCAGTCCGAGGCACGACGAACACGATATGGTATAAAATCTAGTCTAGTACGAACTGGGCCGTGCCGAGCCGACATGACACTATAGCACGGACTATATCGGGCCCGATGACTCAGGGCATGAGGAAAAAACTCAGTACGAAGGTCACCAACCTACAAAACATAAGCGTTATAGACGTACCCAACAGCATGAACTCCACCCCCACCACCGACACCTGAGAGAGACGGGTCAGTTATCTCTCTCTCTCACCCGTCTCTCTCAATTTCTCCCTCGCTCATCCGTCTCTCTCAATCTCGATTGCTTCTCTTCCTCACTCTCTCGTTGCCCTCTCTCTCGCTCGTGTTCAGCACATCCCCCTCGTTCTAAGAATAAATAAATTGTCCGTATTTGGGCTCGTCGAAGGTGAGTCGAGCCAGCCCGGCACGACACGGCGGGCATGACGGACCATCGCGGCCTGGTACGATTCATGCACGAAATATGATAGACCCGTGTCAGGCCGACTCGGCACGGTATGACGCCTAGCTGGAATGGAAATGCAAGTTTCCAATTCTAGTCCAAGTTGACGTGTGTCTTGTTACGTACAGTCCCAGTTTGCATCTTTGTTTCAGTGTGTCAAAGCTGGGATGGAAATATAGCAGTTAATGTTAGGGATGGCAATGGGTACCCGAAACCCGATACCCGATGGGTATTTACTCCATTAGGGTGCAAATGTGGTCCAATAATCATACCCGTGGGTACGTTAATGGGAGAAAACCCGTACCCATCGGGTATGACGGCACGGCACGGGTACTTCCACCCGCACTGCTACCCATTTACCCGTGTATATTTTAACGCGGCCCAAACCCAGGCCCAGTTGACGAGTGACGACTAGACTCCAAAGTCCAAATCGACTCCAAACCAATTCCGCCTCAGCCAACTAGACTCCTCACTCGGTCACTCCAAAGTCCAAATCTCCAATTCAGACATTCAGTAGAGAGTCTCGAGAGACCCTAGCCGTCGACTGCCGTCCCTAACCCTAGCAAACCGGCGGCGGCGCGGGTCCCAAACGCCGGCGAGCGGGCGGCGCAAGCGGCGGCGCAAGTTCGGGTGATCGGGTCCTTCGGAATCTGAGGCCGTGAGGCGGTCAGGCGGGGCTGGCTGCGGGCCTGCGGCGGGAAGAGCACTGGAGCGGGCGTTGCAGGGCGACCGGCCGAGCCGTCGAGCCGTCGAGCGGGGTCTCTGCCACAGCTCTCCGGCGACTCCGCCTCTCCCTCGCCGCTTTCCTTCCTCGCCTTTCTCACGCGCCGGCGCTGGTACGTCATGACTGTGTGGTACGTCGTAGTTCTGGTTCTCTTCTGATTTGAGTTATTTACATTGGACCTTTGGGATTTGTCCAGCCATTTTAGTCTAGATTTGCTGACATGGAATGATTTTGATATGTTTATTAATTTCCTGCACGTCCAATTCAAAATAACTTTAAGCTATCTTCAGATCCAGCTATTGGCTGACACAAATTGGCAAACTTGATTGCTTATCAATAGCTGACAGCAATCCCTTCTATGTGCAGAGGAGATGATAAGAGGTCTTACACAAGTACTGTGGGAACTTGTTGATGTGAGCTTCCAGAAAAGTAGTCAAGGATTGGTTGCACGTAACACCATCCAGGTGTGATTTTCTTTCCAATCTGCAATGTGTATTTTGAGTAAGTTTTGATGCCATTTAGTAGCATGGCATCTGAACAGGATAACTAGTTTGAATTTTGTGCTTTCATCTAGTGGTATCTGAACTTTGCTTCTAATGAAGCTAGGGGTGTAGCACTAACTGATTTTAGTGTTTTGTGAGTTGCATCTAGTGAAAATGTTCCCTGATATGATTATACCGAAAAGAACTTGCATGTAATGACCTATTTCATGCACCCAAATTACTATAGCCTGGATATATTGATAATCACATTGTTATATATTCAACATGAAAAAATAACTTATATAGTAATTCAATACAAAAACAAGAAAATAAACAAAAATGTCAAGTGAAAAATGGCGCTGGTATAGGGAAATATCTTCTCTTGCTTGCAGAGATACCCTTTAACTAGCTTATTTGTGTAATGTAGTGTTTACTGTATTAAACCTACAAGCCCAGTAAATAATTTTAGTAGGTCCTTTCTGTATGGTAGAACCTCACCATTCACCAACATTAAAAAAATATGTCTCTAATCCTGGGATCATCAATAAAGTGTTCTTGAAGTTTTTGAAGCTCCTGTCCTAAAAAAATCCTGGGTAACTATTATTGATATTCTTTTATTCTTGAAGCTGTTGAAGCTAGGTTAATTCAGAATATCATGGTCTTCCGCAACAGTTTTTTTTCCTCAACATTCTGGATACCCAATTTCATTGCCGAGCAGTATTATAGGCCGATGCAACATTACTTACATTCTGATAATCTGATTCTACTTCCTTTACTCATCAACGTCAGGTGAAGAGCTATTGGCTAAAATTGTGTTCACTAAATTTATAAATTCTTTGCTGCTGTGAGTCGAATCAATTCTTTATTTTTTAATTTATGCTATGCACTTTAGTAAATCGATTCTTTATTTTACAATTTATGCTATGCACTTTAGTAAATCAGTCTTGCATCAAATTACCTTAGCTACCGATACTGACTTTTCTCTTGTGTATTTTGGTATGACTGATCCTTTCTGATGCTTTGAATTTTTTCCGCTAAAACATATCTTGACAAAGAACATCCTGTAAAGGAATTACGGCATCATGAGTAGTTGACCATATTTGATTTGGCTGGTGCGGGTGACCCATCGGGTGACCTTTACCCAGTCGGGTCCAGGTAGCAGGTATGGGTGACCCGGCGGGTAAAAAGGACCCGAACGGGGTGGGTATGGGGAAGAAGTTTTACCCGTGGTCGGGTACGGATAAATTAACGGGTGATTTTTTATCTGACGGGTACAGGTATGAGTGGCCGATACCCGGCGGGTATGTACCCATTGCCATCCCTAGTTAATGTACGTTTTTCAATACCCAGTAGTTGTGTGGGCTGTTGGTAGCTAGCCCCTGTTCCAGTTCGCGTCGTGCATTTTGAGTTTGTTGGACTGGTTGAAAAAGGTGTCTATTTTTTTTCTGGAAATAGAGGCTAAAGGGTGGTTTTGCCTCCGTTATCTGAAAACAATCTTTGTGAGTCGACATTTCAAAGTAGGGACGGTAGTTTTATCCGTGGGTTTAGGTTCTCGTGGGTACTTGACCCGATAAGAGTGGGTATAGGTAGCACTTTAGATTCATGGGTTTACGGGTTTGGGTATCCGATAAACCCATAGGATAGGTGTGGGTGTCAATTTGTACTCATAGGTACCCAATAGGTATCCTATGACATATAGGTCCACTTTTTTAGAGGTATATTAAAAAAATAAACTCCCTAACTGCTCGGCTGAGTCGGCTCTTTCCTGATTCCCCTCTCCCCCATCACCTCCCTCTCCTTGCCCCCATCGCCTGATTGCTTCGGCCTCCCTCCCCTCGCCTTTGTCTCTCTGGCGGCCGACGCTTGCTCCTCCCCTCGTCGTCGGCTCCTCCCATAGGCTCCCTCCGGCCCGGCGCATATAGTGCCCAAAAGAAGAGAGAGAAAAGAGAGGTGAGATGGAGATAGAGGGAGAGGCGACCCCTACTCACCCAAAGCGCATTGCTCCCCGCGTGTACCCCCGAGGTCTAGTGTTCCGACGGACCGAGCCATGGCCTAGGGTATCTGCGAGGGGGGAGGAGCATGCGGTGGCTATGGCGCCCCCACCTCTCCGCCTTCGCCTTTCGGTGCTCGCGCACAGATTTGTGCCCATGGATACCCATTGGATTTGGGTTTGAGCATAGATCTGTGCCCACAAAGCTTAGTGGGTTTGGGTTTAAGACAGTGGTACCCGGAGATACCCACTCGATTGCTATCCCTATTTCAAAGTAATATGCTATCAATCAATAAACAGTTCATTTTTCAGATTTCTTTCATGTTGATTTGGTGAAACGTTTTTCATGTTTGCATCAAACGGATGGTTTTCACTGGTAGGTTTTTTAACATCCTTAGGTGGTAGCATAAGGTACCAGTAAATTACTATTAAATTTTTATACATCTAAGTATCTTTACCCTTTAAACTTTGTTACCTTTTGATATTATGTCAATGTTTATTACCTCCAAAGGACGGAAAAAAAGTGTCTTTCACTAGATATGTCGACCCATGTTCTACCACTCAGTGGAAACAATTATGCGTGATGACTGATGAGGACTGTAACATTTTTTTTTCTCCTTTGGTTTTTTCATCTGGGGAGGACGGGCTCGTCCCACTCTGGGTCTGGACAAACTTGCCGTGCAAATAAATGCAATATATCCTGTGTACATAGGGTTTTTCGTGTACACACCGTACACACTAACTAATAAAAGTCATGAAAAATTTTGAAAAAATTGTAGATGTACTTCATAGATTACTCTACCTATATATAAAATTGTAGGTTCAAATTTATTATATATCAAAAGTTACAAAAAAAGAGAAAATTCTGACAAGTTTAAACTATTTAAACTTGTCAGAATTTTCTTTTTTTGTAACGTCGATATATAATAAATTTGATTTTGAAACTTCATACATAGGTAGAGTAATCTATGAAGTACATCTACAATTTTTTTTCAGGATTTTTCATGATTTTTATTAGTTGGTATGTACGATGTGTACACGAAAAGCTTATGTATATAAGATATGTTGCCGCAAATAAACCCCACAAAAACAAAGACCAAAGCCAGCAAGAAGAAGCTTGGGCCATTTCATCTTAAAGCACCTTGTCGGAATTCATCTCACCCGTTCCACATTTAACCGAATTTTTTTTTAAATAATACATTTTTATTCAGAATTTCAAAAATATACCACGGGAAAAAATTACAGAAATATACCCCTGTCGCCCGTTGGGGCTAAATAGCAAAAATAAACGGGCGACAGGAGACCACGTTACCCCCGGCCTCCTGTCGCCCGATGAAATGACGACAGGGGCTAATTCAACCCCTAAGTGGCCACGATTTTCGGTTTCATGGCGCGTGTGCCCTGTCGCCATTTCATCCAAGCGACAAGCGCCAATTTTAGCCTCGTCGCTATTTCATTAGGCGATAAGGGCTAATTTGATTCTGTCGCCTAGGCGATAGGAATCAAATTAGCCTCGCCGCCATTTCATTGGGCGACAGGAGGTCAGTGATGTGGCCTCGTCATTGCTTATTTTTCGCCCATCCAACGGGCGACAGAGGTATATTTCTGTAAATTTTTTTTCGTGATATATTTTTGAAATTCTGAATAAAAAATATATTATTTTTTAAAAAAAAATTCATTTAACCTCCCAACGCAATTGTCACTGGAGCAAGAGAGGCCCCACTTCCGAAGGTAGAAGCATATGGCTAGTCTGTGCTCCATTGTTGGCCTGAAGATGACCACAACATCGCTGACATCTGCACGATTGTTCCCCAAGCCAGAGTTCAACATCTTTCTTAGGTGCTTGACGGTGCCGATCCCTCGTCACCACCAACCCCACTGTCGTGATGCCCTCCTCATCAGAGAAGACCCGAGGACTTGGGTGTGATTTGTTTTTCTTAAGGCCCTATTTAGACGAATGGTAGTTCTTTGAATGGTTTTGGAATTTAGTTTAAATTTAAACTAGATCTTAAAACATTCCAATGAAATACCCCTAATCTAAAAGCTGCCCTATGCCTGTTTTCCTTTGAAAAATAAATAGTGTTGTTGATGAATCAGCCAGAGGGCTATGATGCTGAGTCAACATGCCTCGTGAAATGACACATTAGCTAAAGACCAAGGGTATATTTAGTTTGAAACTAGCTTTACCACGTCTAAGCTTAGGTATGATATAGATTATTAGCTAGATGTTTAGTTCATTATAACAACTTTAGTCTACCGTACTTTCTTAATCTCGTGTTCTATACATTGTAGACTTGGTTTTTTTTTAACTTTACCATATTTATAGCGCCAAATTTTATTTCCATAATAAATATAGCAAACTATATTTGACTAAAATTAGTTATTGTCAAGTTACCTTCAAATAAAACAAGCCAAAGTTAAGCCTATTTTATAAAAGAGCAAGGTGACCCAATTGCCAAAGTCCTCTGACAATTGGTCTTTGACCCAATTTCGAAGAATGGCTTTCGGTACATAATGCAGACAATGATGTTTTCTTCTACCTGATTACCGTGCCTGAACCCACGTGGATGCCATCACCGGTATGTCAGAAACAGGTGACAAACAGATCTTAAACTACAATACAGCGTCCGCGTCGGCAATTAGCAAGAAGCGCGAGAAATAGTGAAATACTATAACAATCAGTTGCGTGATTGTAGCACTAAATAGGAAAGGATTAACTTCAGCCATAAAATTCCAAGTACAAAATACTGAAAACGTCAGCATAAGCTGTAGCAAACTGCAAACCACCTCCTGGGTAATTCAAGTACAAACGGAGTCAAACAAAAAAATCTCCAAGAGTTTGCAAGGCTGTCGCTACTAAAAAGTAATTTTTGGCGCCTCAAAACTGCAGATTCTCTCTGTTAATCTCACCGAGGTGCCTGCTGTGCTGCTGCTTGTGCTGGCTCCACAATGTTCTTCGCTAGCAAGTAGGTCCGCATGTTAAGATTCTTCAAGCTTTCGATAATCTGTTCATGGCTGCAAAAGATTGTTTTTCCCCGTAAATGGACCATACAGAGGAACATATTACTATTCTAGCTATAAACAAATGATATGACTAGATCACATTTTAAACTAGAAAGCATGTAGGTGAGATCTTGAAATCAACCAAAACTTGGATGGATAAATAAAAACAGAATATAAATTGGCATAGGATTGAGTATGTATGGCTGAAGCAACTTACACATTAACATGATTGGTCGTCATGATAAGAGTTCCCGACACTGAATCAATCTTGGCATCTAGTTTTGAACTCCTAACCAAGTTCATTATCCACAACTCCGCCTCATCCTGGCTCATGTTCAGCTTCTCAGCAAGCATGCTGCTCATTGCAAAACATCAGAAAAACATCTTAGATTTGTGAACAATTGAGTTCCTACATGGTCCATCATGCGGATATAGATATAAAACATAAGCTCCTAAACTGAAAGGTTGTTGCAGGTTTGAACGCTGAGAATGCTATAAGTTAATATTGTTCTTAACAGGTTTAGTTAACAAGCTAATTCATGGTCTCTGAACTGAAGGGATGACAGCAGATACACAAGGATGCAATGATAGTTACTATCCAGTAAGACATGAAAGTTTTGCTGATGTTAACAATGGAGTCTTTAATACAACATGGAGCATCTAGTTACATACTGACCGAAGAATAATTCAAGTAAAGAGCAGACATAGAACCGGCAAAGTGACAAGTAGTACATAAGTAGAAAGTGTATTGAAGGTCTGATCTAGTGAGTTGATACTTTAAAATTGCAGTTCCCTCCAACTGATCATTATAATTGAAATTTCATTGTTCATTAAAAGTGAGCAGAAAGCCAGAAACACCCACCTGATATCGATGCAACGATGAATACGGCAGTAAGTCTCAAAAATAAACAGACGAGCATTTTCAAGGAATTCATCTCTCAAAGGAACAGTGATGAAACTTCCGTCTTCAATACGCTTTCCCAAAAAAGGATCATTCAATATAACCTAGAAAGGCAGCCAGTCAAACAAAAGAGCCATAATACAGCAAGTTCTGTAACATAATAGTACGATAATTATTGACAAAAGGATGCTATCATATGTCATGTCACATTGATCACAATTTCAAAAAGCTGAACACATCTAAGTACAGATAAGCACTCTTAAAGAAAAAATAGCATACACAGTAACAAACATAAGACTGTCAATTGAAGAAATGTGTGCATACATATGATACATCTAAGTAAGTAATAGATAAAGTTTGACTTGTTGAACATAAAACATTTTAATCGAGCATCATATGAAAGCATTAGCGGGTGAGGACTCCTATTGCAAAGGGGGTTTTGCCAACAAAAGAAAAGGCAATGCATTGTTTTTCACTATTTCAACAAGTATAATCGAAGCTCAATAAATAGGACGAACAGGATGCCCATGAAGATTGTTAAAAACAACATGAAACTTACCTGCTCACACTCCATGAGTTTCTTTTGTGCACCATCAAAATCATAGTTAACATACAAGCATTCCAGGAATTCAGTTATGGGATCCTTGTAGCATTGCTGCTCCTGCTGAATGACTTTAATCAACTCTTTAAGCATATTCCTTCTCCTTTTGTTCACAACAACTGCAGTAGCAAGATATCTAAGAAGGTGGTGTGCGTTTGTCTGAATAGCATTCAAGTACCTAAAAAAAAAGAATGAATGAGTTGGAAAATCAGTTGATATAACCTGGACATCAAAGAAAAATTAGTTTTATTGTTGAACTAGACAACGGAGACCTCCGGAGGCACCAGTGCATAGCGGCATCATAAGACGCGACAATAATGTGAAGAGAGGTAGGGGCCGGCCAAACTTGACTTGGGAGGAGGCAATCAAAAGGGATTTAAAAGGATGGAATATATCGAAAGAGTTGGCTTTAGATAGAAGTGCGTGGAAAGCAGCTATCCACGTGCCTGAACCTTGATTAGGCTTTATGCCACGTTTGGGTATAGTTTTAGGCTTTATTCTACTTCCTCATGTCTCTCTTTCTCCCTTTGTTAGCGGATCGTTTTGGGTTTCAACTCTAACCTACCTCAACTTGCTTGAGACTAAAAGGCTTTGTTGTTGTTGTTGTTGTTGTTGTTGAACTAGACAACACAGCAGGAAAGAACAGATTTTCAAGCAAAACCGAACTTCCAAAACAACTTATTTCAAAACCATTCTTCTTCACAACAACTGTTTCTATGCATACCACACAATCACATTTGACATTTCAGAGAAACAATTCGTTCATATGAAACAATATAAACAAATACTAATTGCTTAGTTAGCAGTTTTGTTTGCCTTTATCCTCAAATTTAAATCATCAAAGAAATTATTGATATCTTGCTCAAAAGAAATAACACATCATTTTTATCGTGACTTTTCTAATGCCATTGCTTATTCAACTTTTACACTGGATTATTACAAAAGACGAGAGAACTAAATCATTCTGAGCTTTTAAAAGACAAACCTGTCCTGGAAGAACAGATCAATGATCCCATTTCTGCCATTTTCATGGTTAAAGAAGATAAAGAGGCTCCAATGCATCAGCCATATCCTATTCTGGAGCTGATTTAGAGGTGATGAGAAGTTCTGCCAAAAAATTAAAGGAGAAATATAGTTAGCTATATAAACTACGTTAACAAGAAGGGACACACTATGAAGCATTGAGAGGCAAACCTTTGAATCAATAATCTCCTTCAACCGATTGAGCTCCTCCAGTGCAACATCCCAGTTCTGCATCAAAATCTCTGCTGCCAGCTTTCCCCACAGGGCACTCAAGCTCCTCTCACTGTTTGTGCACAAAGCACGATACTGATACAGGTAGTCAGAAGCCCCTGAGTAGTTCCCACATTCGAACTGAAATTTAGCATACTGATACAGAGCCTCAATCTGATCAGGGCCAATCTGCATTGTTAACAAGAATTCAATTAGTTGATTAGCACATAACATGCCATAGGCCCATAACAATACAGTGTGCCCACCTCAACATTTGTTCTAAATTCTAATCTTACTTATCATGCACGGTGATTCAAAATTCTTCTAAATTCACATCTTAGTTATTATGCACAGAGCTTCAACAATTTATCTAAATTATAATCTTAGTTATTATGGACAGTGCTCCTTAACAAGTAAACAATGAGAGCAAAGAGGAAAGCTGTAAGTTGTTCCTCACTTAAGGGATGCATGGATGCAAAACCTTCACAAACCTCCCCAATCTAGCACATTCACCAAACTTAACAACAATTTGCATCATTTTAGACACAGTCCACAGAAAGATTATTTTCAGAAATATCTAAACAAACCTCGCATGACGCTACTAAGCATTACATATGTCCACAATTTCAGGGCACCTACATCCCAATACCTCACATTCTCACAATCCTAGGGTCGCCGGCTGCAAACCGAAACAAACAGTCAACATCTCTACAAAGCTAACAAAAGACACATGCTTGTTCTACATAAAACACCATCTAAGATCATCAACACAAGTCTAACACTAATGTAACCACATTTCACCCATCATTGCTCATCATGGTTATCATGGCGTCCGCCTAGACGTCCAGGTATCGCGGTGGCGCAACTCAGCATCCGGTCCAGGCATCGCGATGGCCAATTGGACTGGAGGCCGGGTGACATGAGGACGGGTGTCACGGGCCATAGCTGCCAGCAAAGCATTGCGTGGAGAGGACAGGAGGCTGAGTAACCCTAGAGCCCCACAGCCAGGCCCACCACCTCCGCAGCAATCCTCCTCTATCTATCCTTCTATATCAGCGGCGCCGGCAAAGGGATGTGTACAGTACCACTAATCTGATGCACGACCAGCAGGATGCTTTTCTAGTCGCCAAGAAAGATCACCGAATTCTGAGATAATTTTTCTTCACACAAGAACACGACAGGTCCACAGCCCACAAATGAAGAATGAGATCAGTCTTGATCAGCACACGAATTCTGGCACCATAGCCAGAACCCTCGAGCGCAGATGAAACCCCAGAGGAATCACAAGGACACTATAGCCAACTTGGCCACAAAGAACATGGCGATTTTTCTGGTTACTAAAGTCACATAGAAAACCGATCTGAGGCTTCTCTAGCCTAAGGCCTCGGCCCTTATACACGAACACACGCACTAGAGACTCAGACTAGAATACAATATGGGCATGTTACAAGAGAGTAGGTCGCTTTCCCTTTGATTCGGTCACAGCCAGGGAAAAACAAAACGATGTGGAAATTAATCTCTAACTTAGGCTCAACAAAAGGAAAAAGACTCAAACAAATAAGCTAATTGACTCAAATATTGATTCACATAGGAATTAATCCGATCCAAACACATGCATGATTCTTTCCAGGCCCAGATTCTTCATGTGTTTCTTCCATTTCTAGCTCCAAGCACACACCATCCTGGCTCCTCTCTAGCTTACCTTCTGGTTTAGATCGTGTCCAGCTCGGCATTTTCTCCTGTCTTGCACGCATGCAGCACTCCTGCCCAAGAGCCTGCCTGCTTTGCACCACATGCCCACATGTTACGCTCATCACTCGTCCTTCTGCTGGTTCACGCACTGCCATGCGCAGCCCCAACCACTAGCATATGCACTCACGCGGCCAATGTTGTGAACATGCCCATGTACACAATTAGTATTTTCCTCCTTCCAGCCTGCCTCCCTCTCCTTCCTCTCAGCCGAAGTAAATAGCTCAGGCCCATCTACATTTACTAGAACTAGAACATAAGAAGCACACCACAAGCCTAACGTCACAATTGACAAACATCACCAACCATTGCCCAAATAAACAGACCAGGAGCAAATCAAACAACTCGCAACACGCTCTTAACTTCGAAACCACACCTTGCATCACCAAGAACCTCGAATTCTACCCAAACCCACTAAATCAATAACCGTAACCTGCATACTCCAAGGCGGAAATCGTCGGTATAGGATCAAAACTGAAGGAAGGTGGTAGGAATATTTTAGATCACGGACCTGGAAGCGCTCTTGGAGCATTTGGATGTTCTGCTGCTTGTCGGGCCTCAGCTCCTGCACGAGCTGCGGGTTGCTCAGGAAGGCGACGAGCGGGGCGGCGGCCTCCTCGAGCGACCTGAGCCTGGCAACAACCTCGGCGCGGCGGACGACCATGTCGGCGGGGACGTCCTCAGTGGCGTAGAGCGACTTGTGGATGTCCATGGCGTAGTCGACCATGTTGGTGCCGCTGAGGAGGCGGATCTTGGCCTTGAGGATCTCCTCGTCCGCGTAGAGCTGCCGCTCCTGGAGGAACTCCAGCAGCGGGAACACCAGGTGGCGGTCCAGCTGCGCAGCCATGCGCACCGTCAGGTCGTTCTCCGCCATGGCTGCTCTCCCCCGGTGGCCTTGGCTGGGGCTAGGGTTTTTAGGGTTCGAGGGTGGCGGCGCGAGGAGGGGGGAGGAAGAGGGGGAATAGGAGAGGGGGTTGGGTTGGCGAGCGTGCGGGGTAAGGTTATTGCGGTGCGTTTAGCGGAAGGTTTTTTGGGGATTGGTCGATGACTCGATTCACTGTCGTCCATTGTTAGAATCGGACGGTCGAGATAATGAGAAACCATCAGATTCCTTTTTTTTTCATCACTTCGACGGTTGTTCCTATCGTAGTATTGTAACATCTTCTTACAAATAAAAGAAAAGAGGGGTATGCCAAAAAATACATATATGCTATAGAAGTAAATAGGGTACTTACAATTTACACAAGGATGAATGCTATTGTGATGAATACTTATACCGGGGGTACCCCACAGCAAGGCTTCGACTATGAAGTTGTCAATACAAGCGAAGATATCAGATGGGCCTACTCAAGCCCAACCCAAAACTGGGGGTACCTTCAAGAAGCGGAGGACCATCGGCTTTGGTCGGCCCACAGTTCGACCACATCGCAGTCTCTGAGCCACCATCGCCCCGACCAGCACTGTCGATCCGACCGGGTTCCGACCACGCCTATGATCGGACGCTACCAAGATGCCCCGACTCGTGGATCCGCCGGAATCCCAACGGGTCCCTATGGTGGGGTCCCCGACGACCGACCTAGGGCCTTCGCCACCACCGGCGGATCCTAGTCACAGACTGTCTCGCCAGACTCGCCAGCCTCACTAGGCGCAGGTGGCACCGTCCCGAGGCGCCCAAGGATTGTCAAAGTCAAGCAAGCCGTCCCATCGCCTTGGCCATGCACAGAGGGAGACGCGCCTCCCGAGGCAATCTCGGCTACCACGCCGACGCCAACACTGCAAGCACACAGATAGCCGGTACGCCATTTCCCGAAGAAACGGGACGCCAGCACCAACCCCATGTGTCTACCGCCCAGATGGCAAGGATTATCAACGGACAAGCGCCGAGTCCGAGACCGGACTTCAA
Organism: Guadua angustifolia; assembly: GCA_036346375.1. Lineage (NCBI taxonomy): Eukaryota > Viridiplantae > Streptophyta > Magnoliopsida > Poales > Poaceae > Guadua > Guadua angustifolia. The sequence goes on from CM070513.1 coordinate 25,009,146, forward strand.
GATCAATAGCTCACGCTTAGGCATAGGGTTCAACTCCCTGGCCATAGCATACCCTTCTTGTTTTTTCATCTCCTCAAGAGCGCCAGGTAACTCGCTTCCCCCACATGTATATAAAGGAGCAGGTCTCATGAGGGGATCGACGGAGCCATTCCAAGTCACCCAACCAGAGAGTCCGTTTAAACATCAAAGGGCCACTGTCGGACCCCTTTGAGAAAATCAGAACCACTCGCGCCACCAGATCCCCAAAGAATACAACGCCACCACTCGAATCGACGTAGGGACATTCACCAACCAAGATAAACCTTGGACCCTCAGAGTCGACCATTCGAGGAACGGAAGCGCTGCCCCTAGACTTACAAATCTACTTGCCGGTTTTATTTAAACACCGGCGCTTGGCGCGCCGTAGGGGCCTCGCGGTCGCCATCTCCGGATTCCCGCTTGTTTCCTTGATGGTTTCTTCACCACGCCGACGACGGTTCGAGGGGCCGGATCCTGTTGCCCTCGACTTGCCGCCACACCAGCTGGAGAGCTCACGCCGCTTCGCCGTTTTCCGACCAGCCTCTCCCAGGCCCGAGCTTCGCCGACATTTTGTGAATTTGCGGCTCAAGCTCCGATGGATCATGGAGCCCGCAGAACGGTGTGCCGCCCCTAATGGTAGCGCGCATGCGTTCACGCGGGTAGAAACGCTGCCTCCCGCCGGTTCACGCTTCGTGGCAATGACCGGCTATGCGCCGGCCTCCGTCCACGAGATACTGGAAAGCTCCTCCAAAGAAGGACTCCAGCCCGACACGCAGCGCTTCCCGAAATCATTGCTACAGGTTACATGGCCGACGCCCGCCCAACGGCCGAACGGCACGAGCCACGATTCCCACCTCCGGCGACGACGCTGGCGAGGGGGGGGCCACAACAAGGCGCAGAGGCCCCAGTTCACCCCTGTCAGACCCCAACAACCAGATGGGGACCGGCGGCCGAGGGTGAGCTTAGGAAGCCAGTCGCCCGGGCGAAGTCACCACTTCGAGTACTGTGAGCCACGGGCGAGCCCATCAGTACACCAAGAGAATAATGGAGGGCCGAAGGCGCCAGATTTCTTCCACTGGGAATATCGCTGCCGCAGCCCCGCTTCGTGGCATCCTCGAACCGACGAGCCAGGGGCCGTACACCTACCAAAACCTTCGGTCGGTAGAGTGTGTCATTGCAAGACATGCCGCCCCAGTGCCCCATCACGGCACCCTTTCGGCAAGCAAAGCCGTGTTCACCGTAACCCCGCTAAGACGACGCAGGCCGGAGCGCCCTAAGCTCGCAGACACCGGCCACCCAATACCGCCAAAACCACGACTACCGTGACACCCTTGACGCAAGAAGGAGGCCGACGGTCGCGGCGTCTCGATCGCAGGTCGCCGACAATGCGGCCAACGACGCGATCACAGTTTCAAATTTCGACGGTCCAGTACACGCTGCTCACGCGGAGGATCCGCAACGCCGACTTTCCCGCCTTGCCCGCACCATTCAATATAGCTAAATACACGGGCCACGAACCCCGGTGTCTGCTCGAGGATCACGGCCGCTCGTCGGCCGGGCGGAGCTACGGATGGCCTCTTTATCATCCAAGACTTCCCGATCACCTGGCGGACTCGGCCGAGCTCGCTCGAGTATTTGCCCGCCGACTCCATCGAGCTGGTCGACCAAGGGCGCTTCGTCGGCAATTTCCAGGCACTTATAAGCGCTCGGGAACTCTCGACTTGAAAAGTCAGAATACAGCCCAGAGAAACGCCCGGATTACATCCAACGCTTTCCCCAAAGAAGTAACGAGCTCCCGACAGTCGACGCCGACGCCGTTGGGCGTTTCATCTACGGCACCACGGCAAAGCCTTGGTGCACAAGCTGGATCGCCAAGCCCAAAACCACCAAGGAATTGCTCGACATCGCCACTCAACCACGCCCGGTGAGGAGGCCGGGGCCATCTTCAACAAGGAAGGCCAAACGGAGTCTAGCGCCGGCCAAGAAATTTCACGATCGCTCCGACAAAAGGAAGCGGAAGGGGAAGCAGTCCGCAGCGACCACGAGGTCGCGGTAATCGACGCTTCGCCAGCAAAGAAAGCGCGGCAAAATTTCTGGCCGACCACTTCGAGAAATCGATGGAGGCCCGTGGTTCAATCACGGGCACTCCGTCAAGCACAAATACAAGGAGGCGAGACTCAAACGCTTCTTCCGTAACCCCACGCGGGTAAAGGAAGAAGCAGACCCGGCACCGATGCCGCCCAGGAGGCGACGCCGAGTTCCTAGAACCCGACGGTTGTCTCATGATCTTCGGTGGACCGGCGAGCTACGCCGACAAGCGGCGGCTCAAGCTCGCCCTATGTGAAGTTCACGCCGCGGCGCCCGCCGCGCCGAAGTACCTCCGGTGGTCGGAATCGCCGATCACCTTTGATCGGGCCGATCACCCCAATCATGTCCCATAGCTAGGGAGGTACCCGCTGGTCGTCGCCCCCGTCGTGGGGCCGAAACGCCTATCCAAAGTGCTTATGGACGGTGGCAGTAGTATCAACATCTTGTATGTTGATACTCTCGACACCATGGGGATTCCTCGCTCGCGCCTCCAGCCAAGCAAGGCGCCTTTCCACACATTGCCCCGCCAACAGCCTACCCGCTAGGGCGATCGACCTACCACCACTTTCGGAGCCCGGATAACTTCCGGACTGAGACCCTCACCTTCGAGGTCGTAGGGTTTCGCGGTTCCTACCACGCCATCATGGGGAGGCCATGCTACGCCAAGTTCATGGCGATCCCCAACTACACCTATCTCAAGCTGAAGATGCCGGGGCCGCAAGGAGTCATCACCGCGGGTCAAGATCTTTCCAAATTTCTCCACAACAAGGAAGCGCAGAGTTGTGAGCTCGCGTCGGAGCTCATTGCAGCCGCAGAGCTTAGTGCCCTCCGCAAGGCGGTTCTCGAGTCCACCCCCGATTCCAGTAAATCAGGGGCGGGCTCCTTCCAATCCGCCGAGGACACTAAGACGGTCGCGGTCGATCCCGACGATCCGACCAAGACCGTGCGGGTCGGAGCTACGCTCCCCGCCAAATAGGAAGACGCGCTCGTCGACTTCCTCCGCGCCAGCCGAGATGTCTTCGCATGGAAGCCTCCGATATGCCGACATCCGCGGAGGTCGCCGAGCACTCCTCGAACATCCGCCCGCTCAAGGCCGGTCGCCCAACGCTTGCGCCGCTTCGACGAGGAGAAGCGCAAGATCATAGGAGGAGAGATCGCCAAACTTTTGGCCGCAGGGTTTATAAGGAGGTGCGCCACCCGAGTGGCTTGCCAACCCCGTTTGTAAAAAGAAGTCCGCAATGGAGAATGTGCGTTGACTACACAAGCTGAATAAGGCTCGCCCCAAGGACCTTTTCCATTGCCTCAGACGACCGTGTCGTCGACTCGACGGCGGATGCGAATCCTCGCATTCCCGGATGCCTACTCAGTTATTGCGATAGCGATGAAGGAGTCCGACCAGCCGCCACCTCCTTCATCACTCCGCTCGCCTCGCTTTGTTACGTGAACGATGCCTTTCGTTAAAAACGCGCGCCACATACCAAATATGTATGCAACGGTTTCGACGACCGATCGGCCAGAATATCGAGGTATATGTCGACGACCGTTGCCAAAACCAGAAGGTCGATGACTTAGTCACGACCGAAGAAACTTTCGCGAACCTCCGACGGTTCCGCATAAAACTCAACCCCGAGAAGTGTGTCTTCGGGGTCCCGAAAGGAAAGCTGCTCGGCTTCATCATCTCCGAGCGCGGGATTGAGGCCAATTGCGAGAAGATCTCGGCGATCTTGAAGATGGGGCCAATCGCCGACCTAAAGGGGGTCCAGAAGCTGACCGGATGCCTTGCAGCCTTGAGCCGTTTCGTGTCCCGCCTTGGCGAACGTGGGATGCCGCTCTACAAGCTGCTCAAAAAATCCGACCGGTTTACCTGGACCCAAGAAGCACAGGAAGCCCTCGATAGGCTGAAGACTTTCCTGACCTCACCTCCGGTGCTGGTTGCCCCGGCGCCAGACGAGTCGCTCCTCCTATATATTGCCGCTACGACCTAGGTCGCCGCCAGCACTCGCTAGGAGCGAAAGGTAAGAAGGTCGTGCACTCAAGGTACAGCGGCCGGTGTACTTCGTCAGCGAAGTGCTTTCAATCCAAAACCCCAGATCCCTGTGTACAAAAACTGCTCTATGCGGTGCTCATCGCAAAACGGAAGTTGGTCCGTTATTTTCACAGGCATCCTATCCTCGTGGTAACGTCCTCGCCACTCGGCGAGATCGTCCGCAACCGCGACGCGTCGGGAAGGATAGCCATGTGGGCTCTCGAGCTCAACAGCTACGACATATCCTATGTCCCCCGGACGGCGATCAAGTCGCAGGTCTTGGCGGACTTCATCGCCGAATGGACCGAGGCCCAGGCGCCACCCGTACTCGAGGACCCTGAGTACTGGACGATGTACTTCGATGGGTCTTACACGAAGAACGGAGCCGGAGCTGGGGTCATCATGGTCTCCCCACTCGGGAACAAGCTCCAGTACGTCATCCGACTACTCTTCGACGCCACCAACAACGTCGCGGAATATGAAGCCCTCGTCAGCGGTCTCCGGATCGCTGCCGACCTCGGCGTGCGCCGGCTCTACGTCCGTGGTGATTCCAAGCTGGTCGTAGACCAGGTCATGAAGGCGACGGAGCCTCGCGACTTCGCATGATGGCGCTTCATCGTCGTGAAGTGCGCAAGCTCAAGAAAAATTCAAGGGTTTCGAGCTCCATCATAGCTACCGACGTGATAACGGCGAGGCCGACTACCTCGCCAACTCGCGTCCAAAGAAGGGACCACCCCATCCGAATTTTCATCCTCGATCTTCACTACCTTCCGTCCGATTGACCAAACAACCGAAAGCAAGAGGACACCCCATCGACGCAATTCGCCCGACTATCGGCAATGGACGCGGCGTCGTCCAACCAGTCGGGCCGTGCTAACAACGGACTCGACCGAGGAAACCCTTCGTCGACCGACCGACGGACGGATCACTCCGCCGACCCGACCGAGGCCCCAGACTCGCTTCGGCGGGCCAAGTCATTCGCTCGCCTGAGAAGACCTCTACAAGCGAAGCCCGCTCGAGTCCTACAGAGTGCATTCTCACCGATCGCGGGAAGGAGTTGTTGCTCGACATCCACGGCGAATTTAGGCCACCACGCCGCCCCGCGATCCCTCGTGGGAAAAGCTTTTCAAGGGTTCTATTGGCCAACCGCCGTGGCCGACGCCCAACAAATCGTCCGCACCTGCGAAGGATGCCAGTTCTTCGCCCGCCAAACTCATCTGCCGGCGCAAGCCCTCCAGACGATCCCCATCACCGCCGTCATGGTCCGGGACTCGACTGCCCTGCCCTTCAAAAGGCTCCTGAGGTTTCACCCACCTTCTCGCTGCGGTGGACAAGTTCACCAAGTGGATCGAGGCTAAACCGGTTGCCACCATCACATCGGCAGCAGTACCAATTTCTTCCTCGACATTGTTTATCGATTCGAGTCCCGAACTCCATCATCACCGATAACGGACACGCTTCACGGAAATAATTCCTTGAGTTCTCGTGGACGACTTCCATATCCGCTGCGATCCGGGCGGTAGAGCCCATCCGCGAACCAACGGCCAGTCGAGCGAGCAAACCAGTATGATTCTCCAGGCTCAAGCCCGTGATTTTCACCGATTGAAGAAGTTCGCGGACGATGGGCGCCGAGCCGCCTCCGTTCTTTGAGCTCGCGACTACCCCAGCCGGTTGACCGGTTCAAACCATTCTTCCCGTGTTCGCGTCCGCGCAAGGTTGCTAACCGACTTGGAGTATGGCGCCCCAAGGCTTCGAGCCTTCGACGAGGCACGGGCTCGGGCACGCGAAGACGCAATGATCAACTCGATGAGGCGCAAGAACGTGGCCGCCCCATGGCCGCCAAGTATCGCCAGAAGCGCCCGCCGCTACCACTTGGCCGCCAGTTCGAGGATCGCCTTCAACGCAGGACTCGTCCGCGCCAGTCCACCCAACGAGGCAAGCACAAGCTTTCTCCTCCATGGAAGGTCCTTCACCATCGCGAGGTCCTCCTACCCAAGACTTACCGACTTAAGGATGCCGCAGTAATGTCATCCCAAACGCTTGAATATCGAGAAGCTCAGCGATTCTACCCCGGCCTTCGCTTCCCTCGCTTTCCTACAACCTCCGAGCTCTGTAGCGCCTGCTCACTCGGAGGGTATGCATCTCATATGAAGCCCACGATTGGCTGCTCCGACCGGTCTTAGGTCCCTCCCAGCAAGGACCTCCTCAATCCAAGTGTCACACCCACACCAAAACTCCCTAGCTTTGCTACTGGCCAAGCGGCCTTCTGAAGGGGAGAGGAATCTGTCGGCAACTAGTAGTCGGTCGGAAGAGCCATTCGTGGCCAAGTTTTTGCTCCTCAGATCATTACCTCGGTGTCCACGCCGACCCACGCCAATAACCCCAATGTTTCAAGAGCTACTACGCTTAACATGAGCCCTAAGACGAAAGGAAATGTAAAAATCAAAACATGGAGTAAACTTGACTTCCCAAATATTCATTCCCTTACATCATTTAGAAACACACAAATGCGCACTGATCCTCTACAACCTACCTTACATGAGCATCGTCTAAAGCTAGAAGATTAGCGGATCAGGACCTGTTGTTGTGCAAAAGAGGCATCACGAAGGCGGACCACCGTCTTGGATAAGGAGGACATCCGCCACTACGATGTATCTAACACTCGAATCAAGAGCGACCACCGCTCTTCGCGAGTGCAAGTGTGGCTCAAGAATCGCAAGACACCTAACGCCGCTCAAAACGACTTCGCCGATGAGCGGTCCTAAAAGGCATCACACAAGATGCCGCTAGAAGGCGGCGCCGGCGTTCGAGCCGCCTGGCCCACGGGCCTGATGCTCCAAAGAAGCACCACACAATGACCCCCAGATTGCGCCCCCGCCGGAGGCAAGTTCCGACGCTTACCGGGAGCGCCCTAAATGGAGGTTTCCCAGCCAAAGGAAGGGCCGACTGGACCGGCGCCCTCCTCCCCATCGGCCTCATCATCTGAGACCTTGAGGCGCACTCGCCTCGCTACCATCTCCGCTACGCCCCGCACCCTGGCCCGCGCCTGGGCCGAGTCACCTTCGATCCTGGCGACGGTCGCCACCGCGTCACAAAGAGGCGCTGCGGCCGGGCGCAGCAGTAAGCACGCATTCGCCACCACCGAGGCGATCCTCCGCCTCAGAGCAGAGCGCCCCGCAGGCTGCAGGCGTGTACGCCATGGACCCGCCATTCGGGCGAGGCACGAGGCGCATCACTGGTGGTGCGCCCGAGGGCTCGCCCAACCGCATCCCTAGAGGCCTCATGCTCCCGCCCATGCTCTCGTGACACGGACGGCACGGAAGGAGAACTCGTGCTCTCGCGATCCGCAATCTCCGCTTCACCGCCGCACACGCCACGCCGCCTCCGCTGCTTTCGGCCTCGGCGCGCGCAGCCAGCGCCTCCACCTCAAACGGCCAAGGCCCGCGAGAGTCACCACCAAAGAACGGCTTTGGTTCCCTGCGGTCCCTGCTCCGCTCGAGGAGGAAGGCGAGGGCGCTGCACCCGCCAATTGAGCCGCGAGAAAATACAAGAACATCACCATCGATGCGAGGAGACAAGGTTACGCCAGGATTTAACCTATAGAAACTTACGGCGGGCGGGTTCCAGATGGAGAAGGTCGACGAGGGTAGCACAAGCTCACTCGTCGCGGATGTCCCGGCTGGCCCACGCGGGCCTCTTGGGGTCGGCCCCCACGAAGTCTCCTCCGCTGCCGCCTGCTGGCCCTCTCACCGCCCTCACCACCGCCGCCATCTCGTTCGCTTCAAACCTCCCCACAAGATGAGATTGGCCGGAGGAAGGATGAAGGAAAGCGCACACGAATGCCGAGCACAATGCTACTCGCCTCAAGACCTCGCGATAGGCAAAGGCGCGGTACCGCAAGCGACGCCGCCCACGACGCCAAGGCATCCCGTCTGGCCCCACGCCGATGCGAGGAGCCATCATGGCGATTAAAGAGCCACGTCGCTATTGGCGGCGATGGACGGACGGCGAAGGACGCCATCAAGACGCGGGCGATCGGGCGACGCTGATCTCCGCCTGGGGCGCCCGTTCGCGACCGGCAGCCGCTTCGCCACGAGGCATCAAGACGCCCGGTTGGTGCAACCAAAGCCCAATGCCACCCCGCTCAGGCGCGTTCCGGCCCAAAGGCTGAGGTAATCCCTTTCTTGACACCACTTACATTCCCTTAGCGCCTTAGGGTCCCATGACGGCCGCGCCCTGTTCCCCGCAAACACACGGGGGCGGTTGCTTCGTGCACACTTAGTGGGAATAGCGACCGATTCATCGTTGTTCTTCCGGATGGTAACCCATGTCGACCTGCTGCCACGATCTACGCCCAATGGCCACTAAGCATTAAGTGGCGCCATGAGAAGGGCATGCCCATGCGGAACGAACGACGACCTTCCGGCGACGCTCTCCTCCCGCTCAAATGCATGCGAACGCACTGCAAGCCCACCAAGGCCGATGACTCGGCTAGCTGTTGGTTCTTCCCGGTCCTAATCCCCTTGTTCCGGGCACTATGGCCTACGCCCTGGCGGCAACGGTCACGAAATAGTGCTTTGCAAACAAGGGAGGTACCCACGCGGCATAAACCATAGCTGGTCGGGAACATTCCGCTCCCCCGTGAGTGCGCTGCCGCTTGCGCCCAATCATCATGGTGCGCTTTATGTCTTCATCTACGCATCAACGCCCGACTCCACGCTCAAGGGTCCCAGAGACCCCGAGGACAATGGTCGTCCGAGCAAAAAGCATCACGTAAGAAAATGCAAGCGCAAAGTCTAGATTATAAAACACACCAAAGAAAGTGTCCCAAAAACATACAAACTTGATAAAAAAGCATCCTGCTTGGCGCCGGAGGATCACCCAAACAAGTCGTCGCCGCCGCCATCATCGCCATCGAGCCGCCGACCTCGGGGCCCACGGTGACCACGTTTAGCCCTCGCCACGCCGCCGCTAAGTTCTGTGGCGCAGGTTTCCCGTCAGCAGGAGACCGGTCGAGGCCACAAAGTGAACGACAACCGCCATCTCTCGCGTCGGTGGTGGAACCAAGCCCGAGCCGTAAGCGCTTAGCAAAGGAAAGAAGAGACCTCGCGTCAAGAAAAACAAGATAAAGGCAACCTAACGCCGATCGATTTAACCTCGCCGATTGGGGTTCCCGACACGAAGACCGACGAAGGCGGTGATCTTGATCTTCGCCGCCTCGGCCGAGGGTCCAAGACCGCAAGACGAGACTTCTTGGGGATCGAACCGTGGTTCCACCACGCCACTCGCTTCTCGCCCTCCGATCATCACCGCCACCGCCATTTCGCTAACTCAGAAACCGGAAGAAAAGGCGAAAAGACGGCGCAAGTAAGGCGCACCTGGTCAACGTGGTCGCTTCGCCTCCTCAACCTATTTATATGGGCGAGGCGACGACCAAAGAAGGCGACGCATCGGACGGCGCGACGCGTGCATTAACTCCGCACCCAGAGCGACACAACAGGCCCTCGCCACTCCCCACTTCCCGCATTAAATGCAACAAGACCTGGCGCAGGGCACCGCTCCCAACAGAGGCGAGGCACAACTCTTCGGTTCAAGCTTCTAGGCCGCCACAATCGCACCGGGCATCATGGAAGCAGGCCCATCGGCTGAAGAAAACCGAAACACCGGATACCAGCTAAGAAAATTCTTCCCTAAGCTTGCTTTCTTCCTCCCGAAGCTCAAGTCTCGATGGCGTCGCAGATATCGCCCCCACGCATCACTCGGGGGCTACAACACCACACGCCCTCACGGACTGGTGACCCGACTAGCCACTTGGATCTCTCTAGCGGCAACCCTACTGACCTGAACGCTACGGTTTACGCCCAAAGGCTACTGGCTATATAGCGCTTTATGGAAGAAGGAAGTGCCCGAGCGATGAGAACCATGGTCGGTCAGAAACATTCCAATTTCGCCGGCAGTAACCAAGCAAAATATCTCAATCCTAATATGGTTATTTACGCCTCCTCCGAACAATGCAATAGCGATCGACTTACGCCGTAACCTTCGCGGTTCCTAAAGCTACAATGAAGGCACTTGTCGGGGGCATAAATAAGCAAAACTGATTGATGGGCCGATCCGACCAGCCCAAACAAACTTTAATCCGACGCATAACGAAGTCTTTACATCAACAAAAGCAAGAGCAATTAATTTTCTCCTCATCCCGATGGAGGATATCCCGCGCGATATCCTACCGGGCGATTGTTGCGGCGACGGGTCAATCCGAAGTCCTCGCCTCGACCGCTTGCCGATTTGGTCTGCGGTGACCCCGCCATCGATGACCTCGTCAACGCCGCATAATGGGAGGCAACGAGGACAAGCGCCGAGGTAACCCTAAGCTTGGCTCCCACGCCACCGAAGGCCGACGTGTTCAAGACGCGAGCCAAGCCATAAGGCGAAGCGAAGCTTAGGCTCGCACGGCGGCCCCGAAAGCACCCGATTGCCGCCTCTGAGGGCTATCACTCGGCAATCCGCGACGACAAATCCTCCTCCGCCAATTTCTTCTCCGCCACTACCTCACGCGACGCGAAAAGTCAGATCACGGCCTCCACGGCCAATTTCGCTCTCGCAAAGATCACCAAGTCTCCTCCGCAACTCCCACAGCCGCCATAAGCGCCGAGGCATACCAAACAATCTACGATAGCAAAATCTTCAAGCTAGGATCGGTGGCTTCCGTCCGCAGAGGCCTCCGAACGCTGGAGATCCTTCTTGCCTTGGCCGGCCTCCTTTCATACTCGACGCCTCCTCTCGTAATCAAGCTCCTCCCGACCGATCATATTCGATCCGAGGCGGGCCGCTCGACAATGCTGCCTTCCGCATGGCGACGCAGAATATCCTCGGCCATGGCCTCCGCCGAAGAGACTCAAATTCGCTGCGTCTCTACCACCTCCGCCTCGCCCACGCTCCAGTATGCCCAGAGCACAGAAGCTCAAGGCGAAGACGGCTGGCTTCCCTCGCCTCGACCATGCGTAACTCGAGGAACCTCGCTTTACTCGCCGAAGTGAGCTTCGGCCTCGCAAAGCGACACTTCATCGACTCATCGATCGCCGAAAACAAGTCGAGATCGAAGCTAAGGCCCCGACTCACCATCGCGCCGATTGGGACGCCCACCTCGAAATCACGCCGATGCCTCGCCGACGCAGCCAAGGGCAAGAGCTGCTCTTTCGGCTCGATCCACTGAAGTCGCGACCGCCGCTTGCCGCCTTCGGGGTCCTCCACAACTCGGCCTCGCGTCATTATCCAAAGACAAACAAAGGCTCACGGCTGGGTCACGACCGCCCAGTCAAGACAGGTCGGGCTCCCGGGCAGCAGAGATCGGCCCGACCTCCGCTGCAGACTTCACCACGGCCGCATCCGTCGCTGGGCCGCCCTGGCGAGTCCGCGGCAATGTGGGCGGCCGCTTAGCGCCGGTCCGCAATCTCGACATGGGTCCGCCCTGCCGCCCAAGCGCCAGAGGTCCTGCTGGCGGCGACGGCGAGGCCAACTAATCGCCAAGATCATGGGCGGAACGGCCCGCCGGCGGTGGCGGAGGTCGCCTCCCCATTTCGACCTCCGCAAGGCCTCGACCTCAAGCGGTGCCGGGCCTTATATTCCGGATCCTCCAGACTGCTTCTTGCGCCCGCCCAAAACGAGGACCAAAGATTTGGTCAGAAACCCCGAACAGCTCTCCGACCGCCGGGGCTCAAGAGACTACGGCAAAGGCCACAAGACTCAGCGAAATTAGCTCAATGAGCTCAAGGACTCGCCAAGTTTCACAACTCGCCGGGGCTCGGATCGAACAAAGACCTCCCGTGACACACCCCTAGGCTCTCACCAACCAAGCCACCAAATCCCGCAAAGCTCGTGGGCCATCAGAGCGCCTGCTTGGCCAATCACTAACAACTGATAACCCCCAACCAGCCTCCGACCGCTTGGGGCTCAAGTTACACCGGCGGGCGCCACGCCAAGACTCAGAAAAGATCGGTCGACCAAGACGGTCGACCTGTCAAAGGCGACGGATCGCCCAGAAACACGCACGTTCCGGGGCGACCCCGGGGGCTACTGATGAATACTTATACTGAGGGTACCCCACAGCAAGGCTTCGACTATGAAGTTGTCAATACAAGCGAAGATATCAGATGGGCCTACTCAGGCCCAACCCAAAACTGGGGGTACCTTCAAGAAGCGGAGGACCATTGGTTTCGGTCCGGCCCACAGGCTCCGACCACATCGCAGGTCGGAGCCACCATCAGGCCCCGACCGCACTGGCCTGATCCGACCGGGTTCCGACCACACTATGATCGGACGCTACCAAGATGCCCCGACTCGTGGATCCGCCGAAATCCCAACGGGTCCCTATGGTGGGGTCCCCGATCGACTCCGACCTAGGGCCTTCGCCTCACCACCGGCGGATCCTAGGCTGCGCACCTGTTTCGCCAGACTCGCCAGTCTCACTAGGGGCAGGTGGCACAGTCCCGAGGCGGCCCAAGAGATTGTCAAAGTCAAGCAAGTTGTCCAATCGCCCGGTCATGCACAGTAGGGAGACGCGCGCCCTCCCGAGGTAATCTCGATACCACGCCGACGCCAAGACTCTAGCAAGCACACAGACAAATGCAGATGCCATTTCCGAAGAAACGGACGCCAAAGACTAACCCCATGTGTCTACTGCCCCAGATGGCAAGGATTATCAACGACAAAGGCCGAGTCCGAGACCGACTTCAAGATCAATAGCTCAAGCGCCAGGCATAGGGTTCAACTCCCTGGCCATAGCATACCCTTCTTGTTTTTTCTCTCCTCAAGAGCGCCAGTAAACCGCTTCCCCCACATGTATATAAAGGAGCAGGTCTCATGAGGATCGACGAGCCATTCCAAGTCACCTAATCAGAGAGTCCATTCTAAACATCAAAGGGCCTACTGCTGCACTTTTTGAGAAAATCAGAATTCACTCATGGTCACCGCATCCCCAAAGAATACAACGCCACCACTGAATCGACGTAAGGACATTCAAATTAACCAAGATAAACCTTGGACTCTCAGAGTCCGACCATTCGAGGAACGGGAAGCGCGCGGCCCCTAGACTTACAAATCTACTTGCCGGTTTTACGAAACACCGACATATTGTTTTTTATAACTATGAATGCTATCATGTAAAGATGCATTGATCTATTAAGATATAAGTCCGAATTTTTACAGATTAAAGAATGAGAAGAAAGTGAAGCTCTCTCTACCATAGCTCACGATGGGGAAGTTAGGCTTGGGAATTTTTTGTGCTGTCATTTTGTGAAGGCTATATCATTAAAACGTGTCCATGCTTCTATTTCTTATTTAGTGGCGTAAGGGATAAATGATAATGGTTTAGTTATAATTACAAAAGTATCTTACTTTTGGGATAATATAAACCACTCAAACTTTGTAATCTACTTCAAATAACACATTGGTCCTATTTTGCATAATATTATTGTCCGCTTGACGTGATAAGTGAATTATTTTGCCACATAAGACAATACACTAATCAAGTAAGTCAATGACAAATGGGTTTTATAGAGTTTCTTCCTCCCACCATGCTCCCAATTAGGCTTCGAGGCATATGTAGCTTCCTTTCTCTCTATTTTGATTCAGGGAAGAACCCATGTGAGATTCATCTATCATTCACCTAAACACGATATGCACTTATCACGTCAAACGGACAATACTATAATAGAAAATTGAGTCAAGTATTATTTAAATCGGATTACAAAGTTTAAAATGTCAAATATCTTATTTATAGTTTAGGATGCTAAATAGACTTTTATTTATAGTTTAGGATGCTAAATAGACTTTCAATCAAATTGGACATGGACTTTTTTTTTTCTTTCATCATATTTTTCTAGTAACTCAATACTTACCACTGAAGAACGGAGAATGGCACGAATCACGATAGTACGATGATAATATGGTGAGCATCACAGCAACCAAGCCCAAAGTCCGAATACAGTAGAGAATAGAGATCACAAAACCAGAGTAGACCGAGGCACGCTGACCTCTTCCTCACTTCCGGCCGAACAGGGAGAGACAAGAAAATGGCGGCGGCGGCGCTCCGTCCGTCGATCCTCCGCCACATCCGCCTCTCCCCCTCCCCGGCGGCCCAGCCCGACGCCCTGGCGAGGTGGCTCACGCGGCCCATGTCCTCCCACGACGCCCACCTCACCCGCGATGAGGTCGTCGACCGCGTCGTCGACGTCCTCAAAAGCCACCCCAAGGTCGACCCCTCCAAGGTAATTACAGCACCAAACCTAGCGCCCCCAAATCCACATCGCGTCGCGCCGGCGTGGTGCCCTCCAAACCCTAACCCTAAGAGAGAGCACGGCTCTTGGTGGTGGCAGGTGACGCCGGAGGCGCACTTCGAGAAGGATCTGGGGATGGACAGCCTGGACACGGTGGAGGTGGTGATGGCGATCGAGGAGGAGTTCAAGCTCGAGATCCCCGACGGGGAGGCCAACAAGATTGACTCGCTCCCGCTCGCCATCGAGTACGTCGCCAACCACCCAATGGCCGCCTGAGTTGGGTGCATCCGAGGTGATGATTTTCTTGGGTGTTTTTTTTCCGATCGGGGGATGAATAACTGGCTGGAGTGGTTCAGGAAAACTGGTCCCTGGTGCTCCGTATTGTGTCACAGTGGACGTTGATCTTGAATGGAACATTAACATTTTGTTCTTGTGACGGTGCAATGTTAGATTCTTGCTCTTGCGTTTGTTATATGGTGTGTGATGCTGTTGATGAACTAGTTTCGCTGGTCACAAGCTTGCCCTTTGTTGCATTGTGCAAATTGGGTTCTCTAACGCTTGTCATTTAATTTTATCAATTTTCTTCCATCTGTTCATGGGAGCCAACCCAAAATTTGTGAACAAATGATGGCTCGTTGCTTTTGGAAATTGATGTAGGAGATTTCAATTTTCACAGTTTCATGACAGATGTAATTACTCTTATTTGTAATATTGATGTTTTTAGTATTGTTTTTTGTAACAAAATTGTAGTTAGGTTAAGAGTTCAATATCAAGGCTCAAAATCCCAGCGAAATTTCCGAAATCTCGGCCGAGATTTCGGATTTCAGTCAGGTATGAGATTTCAAATCCCGGCAAAATGAAAATTTTCAAAAATGTACATCATAGACGGTGTTTTGGCTAAAACCATCTGTGATGTGCGGCAATTTTTGATGAGATCTCAAAATCCCAGTCCAGAAAAAGCCAGATTTGAAATTTGCTTTTTGGATTTCGTCCGGATTTTGTCCGAAATTCCGAGATCTCGCCGAGATTTTGGATTTTGTTCACCTCCGAGATACGACCCGAAACCGAAATTTGAAACCTTGTTCAATATGGCCTTTCAATTAATCACACTGCCCTAAAATGCAGGAAGTTCATATATACAAGCTTACGATGTAAGAATTTACAACAGAGGTTTCAGACTGTACTAGTGTACTTTGCACTTACCCAACCATTCAGTGCCTTAATCAGTGTTTTTGGAGCCATTGTGTTGTTTGGTTACTAATCAAATATGCGGACTATTTTTGTCATTTTGAACTCCACAATTATGGTCTACTATTGTGACGAAATTTATATTAGTTGTTAGTCATCTGTGTGACAGCTACAACTAAGTAAGCAAACCAAGCTAGATTGGAGCATTGCTTGATATACTAGCACTTACCAGTTTCCACTAGTTCACCAATATTACTTGCTGCTTATTGAGTAATTTTTGTAGTACTGGCATGAACAGAAAAGGCGAAAGCCCCATCTCCTCTTCCATTATAGCTCACAAAAATGCTATCTTAAACCTTTTTGTTTTGTTTTTCATGAACATTCAAAAAAAATTATATTTTCATGCACCTTGCATGACTAGTGAAGAAAACACCCAGTCTCGTATGAACTATTTAATTATTCGTACTTGGGTTTGACTTGGTGCTGAATCCATAAACTGGATGCCATATCCAATGACCAGTGGTAATTGAGATGCCGCCACTGAGAGATTATGTATCTCGTTTGAGGTGTGGTGGCCCACATTCACCATTGCTGATCAACCATTCTGTTGTGCTCTTCCTATCCATATCTAAGCTATGGTTTTATTAAAACTTTTTGGTAGATGAACCTTCTGTGTGTATAGTTGCTTTTTCACAAGATTTTTTCTTTCTTTTGTCGTCTCCATCACCTGGCTGTCACTTAGCAAAGGATTGGTTACTACACATCGTCTTTTTATTTGGATATATGATTGCCCATCGTTCAAAGTGTGCTTTGGGAGGGCAATGTTTTTGTAAAAAACTAGTACGTTGCTGTGGGCATATCCAAAATTTTAGGAGTTGGTACAGCAATGGTGATGTTTCGATATTGTTTGCCATGGAGAATATAACATGAAGCACCACGTACCTTATTACCTTTTCTCCTCTGAAGGATTCTTATCAACCAAATTTGTGCCATCATGCAGCTACTCTTATTTTTAACGTTAGATGAAAATCCAGGTATTATGTCAGTTTGTGTTATGGCACTTTGGTTATGATGGCTTAAAGCCCTCAATATGTTTGTTAGCTGCTTTATTGTGACAAATATATAATGCTTCCGGTTGGATTCATCGATGTTCCAACTTTAACAGCTCAATTCTTTCCTGTTCTTTCCCACCTGATGAAGATATTCTGGAGTCTCTGAGGTCTGGAATGCATTTACATCAGTATTAAACATTTCGTTAGATGGATTATCGCAGGCTTTAGGGATGCTCCGTAAATGCAAGGCCCAATCTATGTCCAGTCATTGGCATACATTTGGTTGTGTGACATGAAAAATTAATGTGCAGAAGTTCCAATTGATCTCAATAGTTTCATTAGCCTCATTTCAAACTGAACCATGTTGAAAGGCTTCCCTAAGAACCAAAATATCATATTTCCTGTGTTAGCGTTTTGCTGTTCATGTAATCCGCATGTAGCTGCGTTACTCATTGGCGTTGTTCGTTCCAAACCTTTGCGTTTATTCTACCTGTTTTTTCCTTGTACATTATGCCACAGCCACGATGGAAACAGTGTCGAAAAGCTGTACATTGAATTGTCATGATTGATGACTGATGATTTAGAGCGTGAACTGTGATGTGTCTGATAGTGAGAATTTACCTTGTTCCATGAGAATCGGTTCGTGCAAAGTGCTACCAGAAGTACTTGCAGTACAGTTTTGTGCAGTGAACAGCCCGCAGATCTCAATGTTTTCTTAACAATCTCCTAGAACAATTGCGTGCAGCCACTAGGGATTCAAATTTCCTTTGGGGAAAAACACAGGCATGACTAAAATCCGAAATTTTGGCGAAATTTTGATATTTTGGACGAATTTCGGCTGAAATTCAAAAACTAAAATTCAAATCCAGTCCATTTGCCACCGAAAAAATCCGAATTTCGGTGAAATTTATCGAAATTTCAGGCGAAATTGCTGAAATTTCGGTCGTTTTGCACCGGCTGAAAAGTGGGCCAAACGACGATGAAACATTTTGAAATTTTTTCTGAAGAGTCTTGGCACATTGATGATATTTTCATAAAAATTTCAGATGATTATCGAATCTGAGGAATTTTTAAAAATTCAAACATTCCTACTGTCCTCATAAAACGCTGACCAACAAGTTTGAACCGAATGAAAATTTGAACAAATGAGGTTATAAAATTTTGAAATTTTTTGTGGATGATCCTGACACATCCATAATATTCTTATAAAATTTTCAGATGATGATCAAGCATCATGAATTTTTAAAAATTTAAACAGTGCTATTGTCTGGTTAAAAGGCTTACCAGCAAACTTGAATGAAATGAAAAATAACAACGTTATAAAATTTTGAAAATTTTTGTAGACGGTCCTGATGTAGCATTAATGGTTATAGAAAAGTTTTAGATGATGATCATGCTTAAATAATTTTTAAAAATTCTGACAGTGCTACATTATGATAAAAGTCCGATGATCAATACATAGATTTGTTTTAGCAATCAAAAAAGATTTAAAATTTTGGAAATTTTACAGAAGGGTGATAAGGAAATTCTTAATTTCTCATAAAAATTTTGAATCATGATCACGCTTCAGCGAATTTATAAAATTTTTACAAGGCACAATACCATTTATGTTCTTTTTCTTTTTAATCTTTGAAATATAATATAATAAATGAAGTTTAGTGTTTACATAGATTTGATTGAGCAAACAAACAAAGTTAGAATTTTTTGAAAATTTTATATAATGGTACTGAGGCAATTCTTAATCTCTCATAAAAATTTTAGATTATGATCACACTTGAGAAAATTTATAAAATTCTGATAAGGTAACTGTCCTAATTATGTTCATTATGTTTTTGATTTTTTTAAAGATAACAAATGAAGTTCAATTATTCTGAAATTTTTTTCGTATGATCCTACACTGCTCAAGATAGTATCATAAAATTTTTAGCTCATTATCAAGCTTGTACATTTTTAAAAAATCTAACAGTGTTTCTGCCAAAATTTTAAAATATCTTAAAAATTCGGTTTTTCAATAAATTTTCATAGAATATGACTTTCTTATGGGTTATTGGACCAAATCTGGTCAAATCTGACCCTAAAAGTTCAAAATCTGACCAAAATTTAGGAAATTTCGCCAAAAAAATGAAATTACTGTAGCATTTTCAATTTTTTAATTTTTTTTATTTAGCCGGTAGTTTGGATTTCGTAGAGGAGAAAAATATGAAATTTCAGCGAAATTCGGTGAAAATTAGAACCCTTTCTTGTACGAACTATTAGAAAATTATAGATTTTAGCTTTTATTTTATAAAACAACATATTTTAGGGGAACTTATTTTGCAAGACTGCATGTTTCTTATACAAATTATCAGAAAACTACATATTTTAGCTTCTATTTCAAAAAACTACATATTTTATGAGAACTTGTATCACAAAACTATATGTTTTAGAAGAACTTGTTTCATAAAACTACAGGATTGGCCGTTTCTTGTAATGGGTTTGACAGTGTGGGCTCACATAACGGTCTCACACGCCCTCATTTCCCGTTTCACTCACGCGTGAGGCTGTCATGTGGCTCAGACTATCAGACTCGTCATAAGAAACGATTAATTTTAAAACCTGTAATTTGTGATACATGTTCTCTCAAAATATGTAGTTTCGTGAAAGAGAAACTAAAATCTATAGTTTTCTGATAATTTGTGCAAGAAACCTATAGTTTTGTGAAACAAATTCTTCTAAACTCTGTAGTTTTGTAAAATAGAAGCTAAAATCTGTAGTTTTCTGATAGTTTGTACAAAAAAACCTGTAGTTTTATGAAATTTACTCTTTACAGAAATTTTGCAGAAAATAGTTCATTTCCCCTAGAAATAAAAAAAATTCCGTATTCCAATCCGGCCCTAACGGTACAAAATTCTAGATATGCAAGAATGTCCAAGGCCTTATTAAGGCTTCGTACAAGGCCAACAACTGCTGAACTTGTTTTGAGTTCTGACTAATTTCATAACGTCCTCTAAAAAAAGACTAATCTTATAACAGAACTGCCGAGATTTGGAGTTAAAGTGCTAGAAACCAGATGAAGCACCAAAGTTAGAAACTTAGACTTAATAAGGTGAACTAGGAAGTATCTGGTGCTAAGTGTATCCTAAGCGCTAACATGATGCTAGCTCCATCATGAGCCTGTGCGATCAAACGTGGGGAGGGATTATTATTTGTTTTTCAATCTTTGGAAGTTGACAATGTTAAGTGTTCCTAGAGACGTTGACAAAAAATAAATTAGAAAATACCATCGTATATCCCAAGTGCCATTCTTTTCAAATGACTCCATCTCATCTTGCATAGCGGTCATCTAATTTTTGCAATCAGTAGAAGTAATAGCCTCAACATAATTAGAAGATTCTGCATTATTTTCAATTTCTTCTGCAACACTTAAAACATAAGAAGTAATATCACATTCTTCAATGAACCTTTTAGATGGATTAATAGACCTCCTAGGTCTATCAGTAACAATAGAATATTGTGGAGGCTGTACAACTGAAGAAGAATGCTCAATAATATTTGAATCATCAATAATAGGTGCATCCTGAACAGCAGTACTATTATCTTCTGGTGTATAATATGAGTCAATAATGTGCTCTACCTACACACTAAGTTTTGTATTGTTTCTCAATAGGAATATTTGTATCCAATTTATCATTTAACATAACAGATTTATTAAAAATAACATTTCTATTGATAACAACCTTTTGTGTTTGAGGATTTCACAATTTATAGCCTTTAACACTAGATTTATAACCAAGAAAGATGCACTTAATAGCTCTAGACTCCAATTTACCATTATCAACGTGAGCATAAGCAGTGCAACCAAAAACTCTCAATTGTGAATAATCAGCTGAAGAACAAGACCATATCTCAATTGGAGTTTTCTTATCAATAGCAATGGAGGGTGATCGATTAATAAGATAGCAAGCAGTGGAAGCAGTCTCAACCCAAAAACGCCTATGCAAACCAGCATTAGACAACATACAACGGGCTTTGAGATGATAGTCCTGTTCATACGCTCAGCTATACCGTTTTGTTGTGGAGTATGAGGAACAATGTAGTGTCTCACAATACCTTCAGACTTACAATATGAATTGAATTCATCAGAACAGAATTCCATTCCATTATTAGTGCGAAGTTTCTTTACCTTCTTTTCAGTTCACCTTTCAATCATAACCTTCCACTCTTTAAATGCTGAAAATGCTTCTGATTTATGCTTCAAGAAATAAGGCCAAAATTTTCTAGAATAATCATCAATAATTGTTAACATGTAACGAGCACCTCCAAAAGAAATTTTACAAGATAGCCCTTATAAATCAGAATGCACATAATCAAGAATGTCTTCTATAGTATGAACAGAAGTGTTAAATTTCACCCTTCTATGCTTACCAAATATGCAATGCTCATAGAAATCCAATTTTTCACCATTGTATCCATCAAAAAGTCCTCTTTTACTCAATACTGTCAAACCCTGTTCACTCATATGTCCAAGATGCTAGTGCCAAAGATTAGTAATGTCGGGGACTAGAAAACCCCTGCCCGGTCAACAGGTCAGTCAGCAAACCCCTAGCTCGAGCCGTGAGGCCTCTATCTGCGTCGTTGACCACGCAGCTCCCACACGACCTCGAGTTAGGGGGTAAGGAATCAACTCCCGCTCGAAGGGGTCGAGCTCGAGGTTCCAGATCGAACATTCACGCCGACGGTTGCCAAGATCCTTAAATAATGGAGTTAAGCCAGACATGGGCGACAAGTCCGGGGCGGTTATGATCCAGCTTTAATGCGCATGAAGCCACTCTCCCGGGAATCTCTCCTGGCCGTTTTTGGTAACAGACAGGAGAGGCATAAAACCCCCTTCGACGAGCACAGAACAGACACTCAAGCCTTGCAAAACACATACACAGTCAAACTATAACAGCTCGAGCTAGAGAGCATTCCTTGTACTCAAACATAGTGAAATTCTCCCCCTCCGGGCAAGACTGGAGTAGAGCTATTACCTGTCATAGGGGCTCGAACCAGTATAATTCTCGGTGTCTCCCTTTTTTTTCTCTTTCCTTCGACCATCGGAACAACGAGTTTGTTTCCTCGGTGAGTGAAGCCAGTTTCGGGTCCTGCATTCACATTAACCCCATTCACTTCTGTGTTCGACGATCCCGATCGTCAACAAGTAACATCAGGTAATGAGTGTGAAGAAACAAAAGCATCACCTATAATTGTAGTGCCTTGTAGACGATATAAATTGGCAAATTTCAAATCTCCTTTCATAACAATAAGAGAACCTTTTGATACCTTTAAAATTCCATTACCACCAGAATACTTATATTCTTTAAAGTCAAGAGTACTCAAAGAAATGAGATTCCTTATCATACCTGGAACGTGCCTCACATCTGTCAAAGTTCTGATCATACCATCATGCATCTTGATTTCAACTGATCCAATGCCAACAATAGGACGTGGCGAATCATCACCCATCCTAACAGAACCGGCATCTTTAACATACTCATAAGTGATGAGCCAATCTCTATTAATGCATATATGAAAAGAAGCAGCTGAATCAATGATCCATTCATCACCACTACTTGCACATCCAGCAAAAGCAACAAGATCTCACCATTAGAACTACTATCAGTAGAAGCAACAGAAGCTTTACCTTCCTCATCAATTTTACCTTTTTGCTTGTAAGTACCGTTCCTTTTTTTTGTTCTTTATCTTGTAACATTCAGATATGTCATGATTATTTTTCTTGCAATACCTGCAAAATTTTTCTTTACCTCTTGACTTAGAACGACCCCTTTAACTGCTTGAACTTCTGCCTCTATATCCATTATTTGTTTTCTTTTCCTTTGTCCGTCCACGAACAGACAAAGCTTCACCATGTGAACTGGAACTTTCAGAAGACACCATTAATTTCATCTTTTCTTTTGCATGTAAGGCCTTATAAACTTTAGCAACGGTTAATGTGTCAAGACTATATAAAATAGTGTCTCTAAAATTTGAAAATGATAGAGGCAGGGAACACAAAAGAATAAGGCTTAGATCCTCATCATCAAATTTTACCTCTATGGATTCAAGATCACACACAATCTCCTTGAAGGCCGATAGATGATTCAATACGGAACCACCCTCTTGAATGTGATGCTAGTGGATTAGGTATTGGATATGTTTTAATGCAAGAAAGAAAACCAGTTGCATATTTTAGTAAAAAGCTAAGTGGTACACAATTGAATTATTTTGTGTATGATAAGGAATTATATACTTTGGTGAGAGCTCTTGAAACATGGCAGCATTACTTATAGCCTAAAGAATTTGTAGTGTACTTTGATCGTGAAGCTTTGAAACATTTGAAAGGCCAAACCAAGCTGAATAGAAGACATGCTCAATGAGTAGAATTCATCAAAACTTTCCCATATGTTGTGAAGTATAAGAGAGGCAAAGAGAACATGGTTGCTAATGCTTTGTCTCGTAGACATGTTTTATTGAACCAGTTGGAAGTTAAAGTGTTGGGACTAGAAAGTTTGAAAGATTTATACGCATCTGATTATAACTTTGAGAACCATATGATAAATGTAAGGATGTGAAAGGTTGGGATAAATAACATTTGCATGATGGTTTTCTTTTTAGGGCTAACAAATTGTGTGTTCCAGATTCTTCAGTTAGGCACTTGTTGCTGGAGGAATCACATGCAGGAGGATTGATGGGTCACTTTGCCCATGAGAAGACTTATGAGCCATTGGCCAAAAATGAGAAAGGACGTGGAGAGATTTGTCCAGCGATGCGTCACATGTCACAAAGTTAAGTCAAAAATGAACCATCATGGTTTATATACTCCCCTACATGTTCCAAATGCTCCTTAGGAAGATATTAGCATGGACTTTATTTTAGAACTTCCTAGGACTAAGCGGGGAAGGGACTCAGTGTTTGTAGTTGTTGATAGGTTCTAAAAAATAACATATTTTATTCCATACTGTAAGAACGATGATGCTTCACATGTTGCTAATTTGTTTTTCAGGGAAATTATGCGTTTGCATGGCATGCCAAGGACGATTGTCTCAGATCGTGATGTGAAGTTTTGAGCTACTTTTGGAAAACCTTGTGGGCAAAGCTTGGAACCAAGTTGTTGTTTTCAACCACATGTCACCCACAAACTGATGGTCAAACGGAGGTGGTGAACTGCATGCTTTCAGCCTTGCTGTGGACAATGATCAAGAAGAACTTGAAGGAGTGGGAAGAGTGTTTGCCCCACATGGAATTTGCTTATAATAGGGTGGTTCACTCTACAACTAGCATGTGTCCATTTGAGGTGGTCTATGGATTCAAGCCAATTACACCAATCAACTTGCTGCCACTTTCATTGCAAGAACAGAGGAACATGGATGCTTTTGAGGGTGCTACATATGTGAAGAAAATTCACGAGAAGACTAGAAAAGAAATCAAGAAGTCCAAGTACCATGCAGCAAAGGCAAACAAGAATTGCAAGAAGGTGACTTTCGAACCAGGAGATATGGTTTGGGTACATCTACACAAAGATTGCTTTCCTGAGAAGCGTAAGTCCAAGTAAATGCCTTGATGTGATGGACCATTCAGAGTATTGGCCAAGATAAATGCAATGCTTACAAGATCGAGCTTCCAAAAAATTATGGAGTGAGTTCAATATTCAATGCTGCTGATCTATCACTGTGCTTTGGTCAAAAGGATTCAGAGTTAAGGATGACTCCTTTTGAAGAGGGGGAGGATGATGAGGATATCCCTAATTCACCTTATTCATAACTCCTTCACAGGATAATTCTACATGGTTGCAAGTTGAACCTTCCACAAAAGAGACTTATTTGAGACCTATGACAAGGAGGTGTGCCAAACAAAGAGAACAAAAGGTGAATGCGTTCCTAGTTGAGTCTAATATGGTTACTAATGAGAATTATATACTGCTTAAATTAAGTGTGCTTCTTGTGCTCAGGTTCATACCAATGAAGATAATTCAGCTGAGGATGCACATTGCAAGGGTCAAGACTTGGCCATCGGTGTGCATTGCTTGACAACATCCACATATGACCCATGCATGGAATCAATGGTGCAAGATGGAAGCATGTCTAGATGCCAAGAAGACTAGCAAACAGTCCAAGTTATCAAATGTGATATCCATGTCTCCAAATTTTCGTTCCTCCAATTCCCAACTAACCCCAATTTATTTTGGGAGTATCCAGCATGTCTAGAGGACAAGATTAGAAGGGAAATCAAGTCCTGTTTCCAACACAACAAACGATGCATCATTTGGAGGCTTGAGTCAAAGGATATGCAAGTTTCAAGGCAAGCTATCCAAGGCATTCATTGATGCGCGAGGCTCCACGTTTTTGCCTCCTCTCCAGGTAGGAGGTTTGTTCCTAGTATAAGTACCCCCACCCCCACTTTCTAGAGGACTCTTTGACAATCTGATTTCCCCAAAGGATAGCCAAGCCGCTATCAGGAATTTGTTTGAGAGTTCTCTTCCCTTTTCTCTTGTAAACTTGCCTTGTGAGATTACAAAGGCGGTCATTTGACAATAACCTTTCTGTGCTTCCAACTTAGTGTGTGATTAGGTGAATACTTGTCACAAGTCATTATATCGGCAATGGTTGGCCCCAAGATCGTCGGGTTGCACTGTTACCTTGACTACTCATTGTTAGCTATCTTCGTTGCATAGTTCCTACTTCGTGAAGATCGGACAACACCCTCTGCATCACCAATTGACCAAATCGTGTGAAAGGAATGTGGGGATTCGGCCGGTCTAATCATTTTTGGAACCAAAGAACCGAACCATACATTGAAAATCGAAGTAAAAACGGAACCAAAAACTGAAAACCAAAAAATTGAAATATTCAGTTATATCGTTTCAGTTCGTTTTTTTGTTTCGGTTTAAAAATACTCATCCCCCTTCATCACCCTCCCCGCTCGGCAGCTGCCCACTCCACTCCAGGCCCCTGTCCCCCTCCAGCGCCCTCCCCAACCGGAGGCCTCCCCTCCAACACTCCCTATGGCCCATTCGCCCCTGTAATGGCACCTTTGGTGCCTACCACCCATCCACAAACGCCGTTGATCAGATCAGATCCCCTCCCCTCTTCTCTCTTCTCTGCCCCATTGGACCTCCATTTAGATCTCACTCGATTCTAGTTGCTATGCTGCAGACACCTTCTCATCCAAGGTCGGAGGAGGTGGAGCCTGAGGTGACGACATTGAGGGGTCAAACGCTGGCCAGGCCGGCTGGTTCCAAATGTTCTTCATGGTGGTGTACAAGCCCTACTTCAACGTCGACACCTCCAACATCATGGAGAGGATTTGGGAGTTAGTCTTCCTCTTTTGCGGAACCTTCACCAAGATAACCTCCGAGAACCCCGACCTGTATGCTTCAATCTCCTCTCCTCCTATTCAATTTGGCTTCATATTATTGTAAAGATCCGCATGCTTAGATATCAACTGCGGTAAGAGCAGTGATAGGTTGGAAAGGTTTAGGTGTTTTGCTGGGAATGATTCTTGAAAGGCCGACGATGAGGATGATGAGTCATATGGTTTTAATTCAACATATATTACTCTATATATACGTGCATTATCCGTATATCTTTATCCATTTTTTGACTCGAATATGTCACACATCTGTCCCGTATCTGTATCCCGAATAACCCGGATTCGTATCCATATCCAGGTAGCCCATATCTATTTTTTGAATCCAAAAAAATGAGTTAAACTACAAAAAGAGCAATATCTGCCCATATCCGATCCATTATCACCCCCTAAATCTAAGCTAGAGGTGGCCAGATGGGTCAGGCCAAATGGCTGGCTCGAGGCACAGTACTGTTGGCCTGACCCAGGCATGGTACTATTGGCCTGACCGAGGCACAAGATGGCCCGGCCGGAACGAGTCGTCTTTAAGACGGCCATGAGTCTGCAGGTCATGCTTGGGTAGGCACCCCAGCACGGCGGACCAGCACGACACAACCCTAGCATGGCACAACCCTTAAGCGGCCTGGCACATTTAGAGGCGGCGTGGTCCGTTTAGCCCGGCACACCTGTTTGGCTTGTTTAGTTTGAAAAATAGCCGTTGGAGGTATAAAAATTCAAAAACAAATCTAAAAAAATTCCAAAAAAATCCTGTATTTTTTTCTATAATTAGGTGGCTTCCCTCCCTCATTTTCACACTAGCAATCTTGCATTCTCTTCTATTCATTCTCTTGTAGAAATTCTTTTGCTCTTGGTGGTAATTTGGCATAATTCAAAATAGTTTTGCCAAAAATTTGAAATTCGGCTTTCGGCTTCTATGAAGAAATCAAGGTAATAATTGTGATTTATTTTTTATTTTGTTAGTATTTTAAATCATATTTTAGTACTAATAGCGCAATTATTTCTTGCAGTTTTCTTTATGGAGCATAGGGATTCTTCGTCTTTCCCAACTTCTGATTTCAGAATTTCACCCGAGGAGCCTTTTGCATCCTATGAAGCTCAAGAAGCTGCAGCACCTGTACCATATTCAGACTCTACAAGTGCTACTGTGTTGGTAAGCACCGAGGTGAAAAGATCAAGACGCAGTATATTGGGAGTTTGGGAAGATTTCGAGCAGATTTTTAAGACATCAGACGGTATCCAGAGCAGGTATGCTATTTGTAAATATTGTATGCACAAATTAACTACGAAATCTTCAGGTGAAACAGGGTACTTGAAGAGGCATGCTGAGAGCTGTAGAAGAAAAGCGGGGATGGCTTTGAGATAGACGCAGCTGCAGTACAACCCCAACTGCACGGTACGTAACTGGGACTACAATCCTGAGGTACTTTGTGAATCTCTTTGTTGTTTAATCACTTCTTAAGATCTTCCTTTAAACTTTGGTGAGTCAACTGTGTTTGAAAACTACATTAGGACCTCTCATAATCCTAGGTGTTTTGTAGTTTCTAGACAGACAACAACTAGAGATTTGATTAAATATTATAACAATTATCATAATAAGCTAAAAAAGAGTAATTTAGTACATGTACTTTTTCTGTGTCTTTGACATTTGATATATGGAGTGGTAGATCTAAAGAGAATTACTTTAGTGTAATTGCTCATTATGTAAACAATGAATGGCAACTAGAAAAGAGAATTATAGGATTCAAATTAATTGATATAGCACACACCGGTGAAATAATGCTAATTGTATTGTAAAAGTTGTGGAAGATTTTGGTCTTACTGATAAGATTTTTTGCAATAACATTAGATAATGCTTCAGTAAATACTTCTGCCATAAACATTCTTACTCCGCTTTTCAATTTGTATACTGAATCTTTTTTATTACATTAGCGTTGTGCCTACCATATTATTAATATTATAGTTAAATTTGATTTGAAGAGGTTAAATTAGTATCTTGAACCTTTTCACACTACAATATCTTTATTAAATAATTCTAATCAATGAGTAGCAACATATAAGACTTATTGTATTGCAATGAATGTGTGTCCGCATAAGTTTTGTTTAGATATACCTATTAGATGGAACTCTACTTACTTGATGCTTAAGTCTCTCATACCATATGAGAGCACATTTTCTGTTTTTATTAACACGTACTATTGTAGGCAGGATGGTCAACCGCTACTCACAGAGCAATATTAGTGTATTGCTAAATACTTGCTGTCATGTTTAGAACTTTTTTGATTCCACTGTTGCTTTATCTGGAGTTTGTTACACAACCTCTCCTTTAATTGTGCACCATCTTTTAGAAATTGCTACTCATTTAAGGAGCCACGAAAATGATAATATCTTGCGTGAAGTTGTTTATGCTATAAAAATTAAAATTTTGAAATATTGGTAAGAAATTCCTATGTTATATGCATTTGCATTTATTTTAGATCATAGAGCTAAAGTTCGAGGATTCTCTAATGTCCTCTCACTTCTAAGTGATGCGGTAGGTACTGATTATTTTAGTTATTTTTCAAATGTCCATGCTAACTTAAGTTTATGATAAGTATGATTAGAAGTTTGCTGGAGTTCACATACAACAACCTCTACCAGCACCCACAACAGGTAAGAAGAAAACTGCATGGGGAAAGATATGGGGTGCAGGTAGCTCTTCCTCAAGGAGTTCGACTACAACAACGACAAGTGTGGATACATCAAGTGGTAGGAAGCTAGCTGCCTATCTCAATAGTGACACTGTCAACTACTAAGAGCAGTAAGAGGAGGATTTTAGCATTTTGCAGTGGTAGCACGAGCTAGGGGTGAAAATGGGTCGGGTACTACCCGTCAGGTATCGGATACGGGTAGTGTTTTCACCCTTTTTTTCGGATACAAATTCGGGTATTTTTTTCTCGGGTCGGATATGGATAGTACCCGGATAGCTGAGCGTCGGATTTGGGTCGGATTCGAAGCGAGTACTACCCAGCAAATACCCGAGAATCTCGGGTCGGATACGGATACCCGGGGTTCGAGTACCCGGGAGAATTCATGCTGGTTCTATTTTCTTCTTAGTTCCTTTGATCCATCATTGTTGGGGTTGTGACTGAGCAAACAAGGCTTTGTTTTATGAACTAGAAATCCTCAAGTATTTGAGGTGAAAATTGTATGGTTTATAGAAACATTAAGAGGAACGCACTTCATCTAATTAAGCATTAGAAATGAGTAAAGAATTATATTCATGAACTAGAGCTCAATCTTGATAAAGACTGAGAGGTCCTGTAGGTGATAATTCTACAGGATCTTGGTCTTTCAATGAATTTAATCAAGTGCTACAAGCAAAATAAGTTGGTAATTGACTTAGGGTGATGTGGTTGTCTGAAACTGACAGCTGAAAAATAAAAGTTTGCTAGCAATCAATTGGTTTGTCAAGTCAAAATGTAGGATTTTTTTTCACTACAAAAAGAAAGATTCAAATTTTCTTGTCAATTGTATAGGTGCTGAGGATATTACACAATTTAAACTTTTATGCAACTTATACCAATCACTGAGTTATAATATCAAAGACTTTGTTACTTACATGTACATCTTGCCCTTTTGTATTTGTTTATTTACTTATTTAATGCTCACTTTTGATATGCAATAAAACTGTAAGAGGTTGGACTTTCGAGAATGTGTTGAATTATGTGTGATAATTGGACCATATGTGTTAGTTAAATTATTTTTATCACATAGTTTGATCATAGGTAGTTTGCGTATTATTCGACTAAGTATCCGTTATCCGTATTATACCCATCCGTATAATATCCGGTATCCGTTTTTTACCAGTTTGTAAATACCCAGTATCCGTATCCATATCCTACCCGATTTTCCACTACTCGTACCCGGACCCGTATCCAAAAAATAATAATTAGGGTAGGATACAGGATGACCTACTACACGACCGTATCCGACCCGTTTTCTGGTGCTTTCTATATTAGCACGGGATGTGTTAATAGTTCCTATCTCCACAATTTCCTCGGAGTCTTCTTTCAGTCTATCTGGAAGAATAATCGAAAAGAGAAGAACAAATCTGACAAGTGAGATGGTGAAAATATTTTTCATTGTGAAATATTAGGAACAAGCTAATCAACAAGCTCAACATACTGTAGAAAATGCTGAACTGGCAAAGACGTTTGAAAATCTTTTTCTAGATAATGGGAAGAATAATTGTAATCTTCACTTTTTTCCTTTATCACTGAGCTATCGACTGTACTCTTTTTTCTTTGCCAAGGTTTTCTCATTATTAATTCCAATTATTTGTCTTATTTTAGAATTTATCTCATATTTTAGCTTTTTATTAATTTATATATATATTTAACAAGTTTTTTGTACATCCTCCAAGTTTTTCTAATTATTCTAAATTTTTCCTATTTTTTCTGATTTTTGTACTTTTTCATACTTTTTCTATTCTTCTAACTTTTTTCTGTTTTTTTTATTTTTTTAACGTTAATGGGCTCACAGACCGACCCGGCTCATTTCGACCATCAGATCCATGCCGACAGGGCACCACCCGTTAGGTAGCCGGGCAGGCCGGACTGTAACGTGCCGTGCCGCCGTTTGGCCCTCTCATTCTAAGCCTTGCAACCAGCAACACCATTTAAATGGATCTCAAGCCATTTATCCGAGCTAACCAGGAAGCTAAATCCGCAAATTTTCTTCCGGAATCGTCGCTTCTCGAGCAGATCAGGTGAGCCCTCTCCCCTTCCCCGATCTAGGGATCTCTTCTCGCCTTTCCGCGGCCCGATTACTCGCGCGGTGGTATCGCCGGATCCGCTCTTGGATCTCAGATGGTTTGCGAATTTTGGCTTCTTCTGGGCTGATTCGTGGATCTCGACGAGTTCCGGTGCGGTCTGCTCGACGATTGGATTAGGTTGGGTTACACTTTGCGGCGTCAGGGCATGGATTCGTCGCGATTCGCCATTGATTAGGGTTCGTGAGCCTTGTGGCTTTCGGACATCTGAACAAGGAATGGCGTGTACGAATTGCAGGTGAGCGTACAGGGAAGATGGGGCTGGCGTTCGGGAAGCTCTTCAGCCGGCTCTTCGCCAAGAAGGAGATGCGGATCCTCATGGTCGGTCTCGATGCCGCCGGAAAGACCACCATCCTCTACAAGCTCAAGCTCGGCGAGATCGTCACCACCATCCCAACCATCGGTAATATATACGTACTACTCGTTGCATTTGCATGCCATCTCCTCGAATTGTTCTGGCGGTTGCATGTTGTTTAAATTCGGTTCGTTAATTCAGTTGGGCAGAGTTGTTGGTACGATGTTCTAGGAAAATTGTGCATCGTTAGTTTTTCTGTTTGCAAAAAGAAACTGATATTTATAAAATGAGAATCTGATGGATCCAAATTTGATGGAAACCTGATTGTTTCACAATCCAATAAAGATCTATTGAGTGCCAATGGGCTTCAACAGGTTTGTGAGTCCCTATAATTCTAGGCACTTTCTACACATGGATCGTACAGTTTAGCTCCCATCATATCTGATATAAACAATACTTGTGTCTCACGTTGCACCTGATCTTCACATTTGTACACAAGCCTATTTGACTCACTGTTCAAAAAAAATGGTACCAGTACATGATCGGCCACCCTACCTTTGATATGGCCTAACTGGCCAATTTTTGAAACATAAATTCAACTGAAAGATCTCGTATTTCTTGCTAGCGAATATAGATCGTTTATCCAGCCAAGTATTATTGAACGCCATGCCAAAGCACATGCTACAGAAAAATACTTCCTGAGCTCTTGTTCTTAGATGATGTTGAATGCATGGAAATATAAAACCAAAGGTGCTAACCAATGGCTGCCAGCTTTTGAGTAGGCCAATACTTTATTGAACTCCTGTGTAGTGAATAGCATTCTCAGTGTTCACCAAGGCGCTAGACCCGCGCCTAGTACCTAATTGCTGATTAGGTGGGCTAGGTGGCCGCCTAGGCTAGATAAATCGGCCTAGGTGGCTAGGCGGGAGGGTGGAGCCTAGCAACTGGGTGGCCACCTAGGGGAACAGTGTTCTTGCTTGAACTATTGTTATGCACCTCAGAATTATGTCTTTTTAGAAGCTTAGAGCAGTTGATGAACATAGTGGCATGTTGTTTTCTGTATGTACTTGAGAACTGATCTTTGGTATGTTAAACTGATGGAAGGTTCATTTAGGCATTTTTGTGGTGGAGGTCAAATCAACAAAAGCTGGGTTGAATAATATGATGGAAAATAATTTATATAAAATGGGGCCTCAGTTTGGCATTCCATGCGGCCTCTACTATTATATAATTGACAGAGGAGCTCAATTATATTTATATGTGTTCAAATCAACAAAATTTCAATAAAAAAGGCTTAGTTGAACTCAGCATAAATGCATAGTGAACGGGCCTCTATTTTGATATTTCTTATGCTTGATTTATGGCACAACCGTGATGTTTTTGATTTGTTTTTACCAAGATCCTTTAAAATACAGGGTTCAATGTTGAAACTGTTGAGTACAAGAACATTAGCTTCACTGTTTGGGATGTCGGGGGTCAGGACAAGGTACAAGCAACTGCAGCGTTTGATATTCCATATTATTCACTGCTGTAATCCATATTTTTCTTATGCTTGAGCTATGGCCTAACATCTTTTTTACCCCTAAATTATCGACAGATTGTTCCATCGTGTTTTGGCTGATTTTGTTTTTTGTGCTTGTGAAAACAGATCAGACCTCTCTGGAGGCATTACTTCCAGAACACACAGGGTCTTATCTTTGTTGTGGACAGCAATGATAGGGACCGTGTTGTTGAAGCCAGAGATGAGCTCCACAGGATGCTGAATGAGGTAAATTTCTCCCGGGTTACTCTATAATGTCATCCATGCATCCATGTACTATAGCAAGAAATTGATGAACCATTCCATTGTGTTGAAATACACATTCCTTTAGTTTGACATCTGCATACTTCAACAAGTTATTGACAAATGAAGCAATTTCTTTGACATCCATATGACGCAACACTTATTTTACATTACCTTAAACTCCCTTATTATTTTTCTTTATTTCCTTTTCAAGAAAACTTCTCTATAGAATATGTGAGAGAAGACCTGTTTCAGGATAATACTGTTCCGTGGCTACTGGCTAGTAGTTATTATATGCTC
The DNA here is from genome assembly GCA_036346375.1 of Guadua angustifolia. Classification (NCBI taxonomy): domain Eukaryota; kingdom Viridiplantae; phylum Streptophyta; class Magnoliopsida; order Poales; family Poaceae; genus Guadua; species Guadua angustifolia. The sequence goes on from CM070513.1 coordinate 25,042,367, forward strand.
ATTTTCTTGGAAATGTGGCATTTTTGTTGTGAATGTTCTCTTGGAAAACCATCATAGAAGCTTTTTCTTTGAAAAGATAATAATTTTGTGGAACTGCATTTAATGAAATTCACTTGATATTGATGACAGGATGAGTTACGCGATGCTGTGTTGCTTGTCTTTGCCAACAAGCAAGATCTTCCTAATGCTATGAATGCTGCTGAGATTACTGATAAGCTTGGATTACATTCCCTTCGCCAGCGACACTGGTAAATAAGGACTACCTGTTGGCTCTTGCTTTCCTTTTGTTTTAGATAATAGTTTTGAAATCCACCTGTAAGCCACTCATGAGCTTTCCTTTTGAATTATAGGGATACTTATATCCTGTGACTTGATAGTTAGAGATCATCATCTGTGACATTGATGATCTAACTTGTAGGCTTACATTTTAGTGAACCCTTAGATCTCAATCTGGTCTTCATTCTGACAGGTACATACAGAGCACCTGTGCTACAACTGGGGAGGGTCTGTACGAGGGCCTGGACTGGCTGTCGAGCAACATTGCCAGCAAGGTATGCATAATTTATTCTATGTTTAGTTTTAGAAAGCTTTATGTCCTGCAGAGTCGAAGCTTATTAGCATTCTTCTATTGTAATATTTCTAGGGATAATTCTACTGCATATTTCTGGCAATAATTTGCTTCCATGCTAGCAAATAGCTTGTCTGTTTAATATTTCTATTGCACACTTGTTTCCCTTTGACTGTCTTCATCCATTTTTGGCACTTTTAGGCTTGAGCCTTGAGGTTTGGAATTTCGACTGCGAGCTGACTAGGAGCTATGGATGTATCATTGATACTTTAGGATGATGGAACTTTTCCAATCTGTTACGCGTCTTCGGCGAGCTCAATATTTTTGTTATGATGTCTCAGTTAAATGTTTCCTGTACGTTTGAATGTTCTTTGTACTTGTTTATTTTTCAGATGGTTTTCCAATATCATATTTCTGTGGCAAGTTGTGATATACTTGTCTTAATACTGCTAGCTCAAATAGCCAAAAAAAAAAACACTGAAGTTGGTACGGTGGAACGCCAATTTGTTGTATGGACGGCATCCTTGGTACAAGGTTACAGTTCGTAGTACCCGTAAATGAATGACTTCCATGCTGAAGTTGAGGCATTTGGCAAATCTTGTCCTGAAACAGAGAATTTTCACGCGAAATAGTTTAATTCCAGGGAACAATTCTAGTGCTTCAAATGGGCCAACATGCGAATCTGACCAGATATTCACAGGAAAAGAGATTGGAAACAAAGTTAACTTGAAGCATTCACGGGAAAATAGATTAGAAACATAGTTAACCTGACCAGGCATTCACAGGAAAAATAGATCCGAAAAATAGTTGACGTGACCAGGCATGGAATAGGTCCGAAACAATGACCAGGCATGGAATAGGTCCGAAACATAGTCATCATGTGAGGAGTCTCCAAAACTGAGTGTTGATCTGGCAAGGAAGAACAATGGCAGCATAGGAATCATAGGATGAAGATGAACGGAATAGGTACTCCAATGCCGGACAACAGGAACTTGTATCTGAGTCATTCAACTATGCGAAAGATGATCTTTGTCTGTTTGATCATAGAAACGCTAGTAACAATGCGATTTTGTATTCTGCTATTAAGAAGGTTCCTACCAGTTAGTGCTCGATAACAGGCCCTAGAATGTTTTTTTTTTCCTGAAGTCAGGAGTTTGACGTGTCCTAGAACGCTAGTAATGGGTTTAAAGATCTCACATCATTTCAGAAACTAAGTAGCTGATGACTTTTCTAACCTTACCTTGTTTCTTCTAAATCTAGTCTTCTCCACCGTGCTTTTGCGTTTCCCTACCACAGAAGCTGCCCTACCGCGCCTCAGGAGCGTGGCACATAGCAGGGGCTGGCCAGTGAGTATGGAAGCTTGCGCTGCCGCGACAGTTAGTGCGGGAGGCAGGTGAGCACAGGGGAGCTGGCCTACCGTAGCAACAGGGCACGGAGGCGACTTGCCACGGCCAGTAAGAGAGGCTAGAAAAGTCATCATTTCCTACACATCTCGCTTGATGACGTGTGTAATCCACATGCCAATAAGATTGTTTGTTTACCACTACTGCATGGTCTGGCTTGTTGAGACTGTTGGCTGTAATAGATTTAGGTTTTTTAAAACTTTTGGACAAAATTCATGAAGTTCTATTAAACAATACATTAAAAGTGCATTTCTTTGATAGTTTTGTGTGTAGTTCTATGAAATTTTACCTTTTTTTTTGATAAAACAATAAAGAGACTTGAGAATGATGAAGTGATCACTTTTCCAGCCATCTTTCCATCCTTTTCTTTTCTTTTTCTTTTGCAAAAATGGCTCCATTTTGAAAGAATTTACAAATCTAGCCCCCTCCTTCATAGTGGAAGGCGTGGCACGCCTGCGATATGCGAGCACGGGAGCGAGGTTCCGTGTCTAACTTATGCGGGAGCGGAGGCGACGTGCGTGGGTAGGGGTGTGAATGGGTCAGGTATTACCCGACCCGTACCCGGATGCAAAATTACCCTAATGGAAAACTATTTTACACTACCCACCGGGTACGGGTACGAGTAGTACCCGGGTAGGTTAGGTTCGGATTCAGGTTCAAGTCGGGTACGGGATCGGCAATACCCGGTGGGTACGGGTTGGATTCGGGTACCCAAATAATTCTCACAATCCGGGTACCTGGATATAATCACAAGGTGTCAAGGCCCAAGCAATGATAAGAAGATGTCAGAGTTGGATGTGTATATGAGTGAGGGACTAGTGAAGTTTAGTGATGAAGATGGAGAACTTGGTGTGCTCTCATGTTGGAAGGGGCAAATGACAACTTTTCCTATTCTTCCATGTCTTGCTCGTGATGTGCTATCTATGTAAGTGTCTTCGGTTGCTTCAGAGTCAGCATTTAGCGCCGGTGGACGCGTTATTGATCCATTTCGTAGTCGTCTTGATGCCGACATTGTTGAGGCTTTAGTTTGTACAAAGGATTGGATGATTGTTTCACAAAAAGGTAAATTTTTATTTTATTTATGTGGCTTCGCTAATGCATTAAGGAAATGTCTTGGTTCATAACTACTAATTTCTTGTTTACCCATTTCAGATTCGAAGAACAAAATAGCAACCTTAATTGAAGATCTGAATGCTATGGAGACGAATGACGATGTTGAGACTTGAGATCTTGATATATATGTTTGAAGAAATTTGTTTTGTATAATTTAACTCTATGTGTTGGACTCTATGTGTTGAACTATGTATGTGAATTTCACTTTATGTGTTGGACTTTGTGTGTTTATTGAACTCCATGTGTTTGATTATGTACTATTTGAACTCTTTGTTGGACTATGTATGTTTGTTAGACTATACGGCATTATCTATTGTATTATGTGATGTCCTAGTAGGATAGTTGGATTATTTTCATCGCATGTTTTGATCCTAGGTATTTCGTGCACTACTCGATGAAGTAATCGTTATCTGTATTATACCCGTCCGCATACTACCCGGAACCCAATTTCTACCCGTTTGTAGAAAATGCTACCCGTTACCCATATCCTACCCGATTTTTACTACCCGTGCCCGTACCCGGAGAAAAAATAATAGGGTAGGGTATGGGATGATCTACTACCCACCCGTACCCAACCCGTTTACACCCCTACGTGTGGGAGGAAGGATGCCACGGAGGGGTGCTTCCATGGTATGGGAGTGAGGAAAGTGTCTTCTTTGACAGAGAATAGACTATATTTATAATTTTACTACGAGGTGAGCTATTTGGAAAAAAAAAGAAAAACAAGTTAGAAAAGATCACTTGGAGAATGGTTGGCATCTGGCTGACGGCTGACCCTACCTGCAGGTGCCTAGGCTCGTCATATTCCTTTCCACTTTGACAAATCAAGGTGTTTGTAACAAAATTTGGTAGGTGTAGTTAAAGTCGGCAGTTTGAGGTCAATAGAATACAGACAAGACATGGTTTGAAGATGTATGGAAACGAAGGAGATTATTGGGGAAATAAAGGCCGATACAGATTGTACTTTTAAGACATGTTGTAATAGGACTCGATCGGCCAATGAGTATAAAAGATGGATAAGGGCCGGTGAAAGAACACACACAAAAAAATCAATCAAGCCTGCATTTATTTTTTGTCGACTAAAAGTAGCTCTGTAATTTAGTCTTCTTGTAATTTGATCTTGATCAATAAAGTTGCGCATTGCTTATTATTGATCTTCGTCAATTATGCCCCAAGTCTGATTCTTTGATCTTGTTGCGCATCGTCTTTTTCAAAGTGTCGACGATTAGGACGAGGTCCCCGATGAACTTACTTGTTGAATGAGGATCAACTTGGGGCCCTTTTCATAAGGGTGCGTCGAAATCTGTAGAGCAAAGAAATAAGGTATCTTGAGACAATCGGAAGACACGAAGTCGTTTTTATACGGTTAAGACCTCTCGCGGAGGAGATAATAACTCGTCGATGATTGCACTAGTATGTGAAAGTGGGTTACAATGCGCTTGCTCGGGAGGCCTGAGCGATCCTAAGGATTCTCGTAAGCAAGCGATATGTGTAAGTGTGTGCGTAATCACAGAAGGTCCAGCCCCAATCCGTGTTGCTCGGAAGTGCGGTAGCTCTTCGCCGCAAGATCCTCTTCCCGAGCCGTGTTGCTCGGATGTTGCAGCTCCTATAAATACCCCTCCTCGATGGATTGGGGTGGACCTTCGGTACTACGCACACACTTACACATATCGCTTGCTTACGGAATCCTTAGGATCGCTCAGGCCTCCCGAGCAAGCGATTGTAACCCACTTTCACATACTAGTGCAATCATCGACGAGGGTTATTATCTCCTCCGCGAGAGGTCCAACCGTATAAAAACGACTTCGTGTCTTCCGATTGTCTCAAGATACCTTATTTCTTTGCTTCACAGATTTCAGACGCGGCACCCTTTGCGAAAAGGGCCCCAAGTTGATCCTCATTCAACAAGTAGCTCGGGGACCTCGTCCCGAATCGTCGACACAAAGTATCTACCTTTACCCTTTATCCTCGATTTGATCGGCTTTTAGCTAATTAGATCTAAACCGATTGCCTCACAAAATTGGCTTTGAGCGAATTTCATACCTTCTCCTAACCGATTGCACGGTTAAATCGGTTGGCACGCTCTAAACCAGGTGTTCGTCTGGAGTGCTGTAGCCGAAAACCCTACTTCAAGTTCGTCTTTGGAAAAAAATGACAAATGGTGAGAAAAACTTGAATTTAATTCTTGATAAATCAAAATGCTCATTTAAGAAGGAAGGGTTAGGCTTTGATAAAAATTCTATCTCACAACCAAGCACGTCAAAGGTTGTTCCAAAAATGCATGACTTTCAAAGTGGCATTTGTATGAAAAAGATTCAAAATAAAATTGTGAAAAAATGTTTTAATTGTGGAAAACTTGAACATATGAAAACCAATTGCTATGCTAATTTAGGTCCAAAATTTTGGAACAATTTTCAGAATACGAAGTGCTACAATTGTGGTAGGATTGGTCATATTGCCAGAAATTATTTTGTGCATCCTACACATTATTTTGAGGCAAATAAAATTAATTTTCAGCAAAGGAAAAATGCTGATTTTGATCCGAAAATTCCTCAAAAATAGCAAGTAACTTTGAGTGTCACACCTTTATATAATGCATATCGAACAAGAAGCCCAGTTGAGTCATTTAGTGCAAAAACAACATGGATTCCAAAAAATTCAATAAAAAACAGCAAGGTATCAAAAGTGTGGGTACCTAAACATTTTCTCCCATTTTAGAATAAAGATAAATGACTTGGAAACTGGTGGCTAATTGATTTGGATTGCTCATGACTCATAACCTGAGATTAAAAATTGTTTCCAAGTCTAGAAATTGTGAGAATGGTGAAAATGAGTTTAATGTTGAGACTAATCGACTCAAGAAGTCATGTGATATTGCTTTTGATGAGTCTAGCCCCTATGTTAGAACTGTTTTACAAATTGCAGGTTTGCAGATGGTATAAAGTGAGGATGAGCCTACACCAATAACAAATTTTGAATATGTAGTTGATACAAATGTGATTGGAGAACCATGAATTCAACAAGGTACATGTGCTTTTGACCTATGGTACTCTCAGGACTGTCATTTAGAACTTGTTGGTTATTTTTATGCTGATTTTGCAAGTGATAGAATTGATATATGACATATTTTTATTCGAGATCATGTGGAGAAAAATTCTATTGCAATTGTGTACGAAAAAAATCATCTTCACTAAACCTTTGGCATTTTTTTAGTTTGCAAGATTATAAGGAGAACTGTGTATCATTCATTCAAATAATGTGATGTATATGCAACAATTGAGGGGAAGCATATTTATTTGTGTTGAAATAGATACATTTATTGAGAAGTATTATGAGCAATATCTATTAAAAATTTATTTATATGTAAATATCTGTCAACATCTGTTCTTGATAGTGGTATGTAGCAAGTTACTTTAGACTATCTAGTCCCCATTGGTTCATAACCAAGTTCCTTAATTATTCAATGTTGGGCATTTTTATTCTTTACTGAGCAGTATTGGAGACTTGCTAAAATCACATCTAATGATATCATGAGTGTTCTCTAGTACTTAAGATTTAGTGGGTTATGCTAAATGTAAGTTACTTCTATTACTTTCTAATACCATGGTAGTAGTCGATATATGCTCAAGAAAACATGTTTCTATATCAAACCCATGATTATAAACTCGAAAAATCGGGATAGTTAGATTAAAAAAAAAGTGCTTCCTCAAAGTGGATGCGAAAAAAAACAAAAAAGTACCTCATAGTGGTACAAAGTGAACAAATGTTATGGGCATACTAGACAAATACCTGTGGTGTGAGTGACTCGGTAGAGTAAAATGATTATGTATAGCCTTCTAAAATCTTGAAGAAAGGTTCTTGCTTATGCTACACAAAAATTTATTATGCAGCCCTGACATTTGCTTATATATGAATGAAATGCTTACTTTGATTTGTGAGTTGAAACGAGGTGTGTTCTAGTGGAAGGTTTCAAGATGTTTAAATGTTTCTTTCTACTACTTACTATTAGAGTAGATGTTAAATGGGTATTTGTATTTTTTATTTAACTCGATTGCTCATGATATATTCTGAATGTATGGATTTTTTTAATTATCTATTGCTCCAATAGCATTTTTCATTCATCCTTGATCTGTGTTTTGCTAAAAGGGGAGAAATAATATGCTTAAACTGAGATTATTAAGGGGAAGTTATTGAATGATAATCAAGGGGAAGATTGTTGATAAAAATTATGGATTATTTGTGTGTTGTCAAATCACTCATCAAGGGAGAGATTGTTAATTCTATTTGCAAAATTTATAGCGTGATGATTAATTTGACAACAATTTAATATATGTGTGATGATTTATGTGACAATAATATTTGTTATGAAATAAGGTACTACGAAGGTTTATTTTATTTGTGACAGGAGATGCAGCATAGGCAGCAGAAAGTGCAATGCAGGGACGTGAGATGCACGCTGCGGTCTGGTGGACGCAGTGACGACACTGCTGCAGTTGAGGAGAATCTGCGAGCTTAGTAGCGTAGTTTGAGAGCGACACATCGAAGGTCGTAGAGGTGCAAAGCGAAGATGCGAGGTCGCAGAGCGGTGGCACGCGAGATCACAGTGCGAGGCGCGGCAGATGTGAAGGACGCAGTGCGTGAGTCGAGACGCCAGAGATCTCGTGGTTGGGCGACACAAGTGGCGGCCACCGGTCATGCAGACGAGTGAGTCACACGAGTGCGGTAGATGGGCCGTATGTGTGTATGTGTGAGTTCAGCTAATTAGGGTTTAGAGGAGTATAAATAGGAGAGCTATCTCTGGCCTTGAGGTAGCCTGAGAAAAAAATGTGTCGCACGAAAAAAAAACGGAGGGACTCAAAGGCGGTGGCAGAGAAAGGAAGAGACTTGTGCGGGGGAAAAAAGGAGACGTCCGACGGCTGTACTTCGGCGGCACGGCCGACAGCTCGGTCAGGTGGCTACGCTCTGCGGCATAGAAAAGTATCTCGTGAGCTCCTGTAGCCCAGGGATCAAATTTTCGTCGAAATTCGGCGAAATTTCGGATTTCAGACCCCCTGAGATTGTAGAAATCGGACAAATTCAAAATTTCAAAAAAAATTTGAAAATGCTACAGTAATTTCGGAAATTTCGGCGAAATTTCAGATTTTGAATCCGGTTTTTGAAGTTTGAGCACCGGATTTGGTCCAATAACCTATTAGAAAGTGATCTTCCATGAAAATTTGTTGAAAAACTAATTTTTTGAGATTTTTTAAAATTTATGCAGAAACACTGTTAGATTTTAAAAACATTTTACAAGCTTGATAATGATATGAAAAATTTATGGTACCATCATTAGTAGTTTGGGATCATACAAAAAAATTTTCAAAATAATTTAACATCATTTTTTATCTTTAAAAAATCAAAAACAGAATGGACATAATTGGGACATTAAACTTGTTAGATTTTTCTAAATTTTCTCGAGTGTGATCATCATCTAAAATTTTTATGAAAGATTAAGAATTTCCTCAGTACCATGTTATAAAATTTTCAAAAAATTTAAGCTTTATTTATTTACTCAATAAAATCTATCAATGCAGTAAGCACTGAACTTAATTTATTGTATTATATTTCAAAAATCAAACAGAGAAAGAACATAAATAGCACTATGCCTTATAAGAATTTTATAAATTACTGGAGCGTGATCATGATTCAAAATTTTTATGAGATATTAACCATTCCTTTTCACCATTATTTAAATTTTTTTAAAAATTTAAACCTTTTTTATTGGTAAATTAAATCTATGTATTGATCATTAGCCTTTTAACAGGATAGTACCACTGTTCAAATTTTTAAAAATTCATGACACTTGATCATCATATGAAAATTTTATAAGAATATTATGGATATGTCAGGACCATCCAGAAAACTTTTCAAAATTTTATAACCTCGTTTGTTCTATTTTTCATTCGGATGAAACTTGTCGCTCAGCGCTTTACCAAGATAGTACCAATGTTTGAATTTTTAAAAACTCCTCACATTTGATCATCATCTGAAATTTTTAAATAAATATCATAAATATTTCAGGAATCTCCATAAAAAATTTCAAAATGTTCTAACGTCGTTTGTACTATTTTTCATCCGGTTCAAACTTGCCGATCAACGTTTCATTGGGACAGTACCAATGTTTGAATTTTTTAAAAATCCACAGAACTGATAATCACCTGAAAGTTTTATGAGAACATCTCTAATGTGTCAGGAATCTACAAAAAAAATTCAAAAGTTTTTGACATAGTTTGAACCAATTTTCAGTCAATGCAATTTGGGCAAAATTTCGGGTAATTTCGGTGCCAAATGAACCGGATTTGAATTTTGCTTTTTGAATTTTGAATGGATTTCATCCGAAATTTCTGAATTTCACCGAAATTTTGGATTTCGGCCCACCCCGGTTTTTCCTCAAAAACGAAATTTTGATCCCTGCTGTATCCTGGATTAGCAACCAGTAGACCGATGTCCCTGGCGGCTATGCATGCATGCAAATACAGAGAAGAGAAATAGCTAGCAGGGCATAGTGCGTGATCCAACAGAGAGCAAAAGAAGAAAAAAAAAAGGAAAAAGAAGAGAAGAAAATTAGAGAAATTTGAGAGATTATTGGAGGTTTGTGCTTTCATGTAAAGGGATTCATATGCGTGTTCTTTGATAAAAATCAGTGAGTAAGGATTTCGATCTACTAATTATTGTTTACATATAATTACTTTCTAGTTTGCATGTTTAATCTAGTTTCTCTTCCATAGTATTAGATCAATTATTCTAGATTGATTTGATCAGTTTAGTCATTATTTTGTTAATTTCCAGAATTAATAAAAACACAAAAAAATTAGTTTTAAGTGTTAGTTTGCACCAATTCACCCCCTCCTCTTAGTGCGCCTCGATCCTACACCAACAATTCCCAAGAAAGGAATTCAGGGGCAGACACTATAGAGGGTCAGGTTCACCAGATCCCCCCGTACACACCTCAAGATCCTGCAGCAATGACGCCTGCAGCCTGGACGACTGCAAACGCTATTGCTCCCAATACTATAGATCATCAGCAAGATCTAGCAGCCGTAACCACAGCTGGGATCGTGGCCAACATGTCAAAGCAACTTGATCTCGATGATCGAATGATGTCCCACCCACGGACATAGAATCTTCAGGGACAATAGATCCCCCGACAGCACAACCACAACGGTGGGCCCAGTCGTACCACGGGAGCAGCGTCCCGCTAGAGCCACAACAGCGATATATTCAGCACTCATGAGGCAAATGTCTAGTGTGCTTATATGTTGCTGAAATCCCTTCCACCATTGGATCCAGGCAACCCGATGACTGTAGTGTTTGATCAGATGAAAACGCTATTCGATACAGCACAAGTTCAGACCGCTTGAGCAGTTAACTCGAAGTTCTGACGCCCTAGCCAGCAGAGTGCTAGAAGCTAGCTGCCGGGACCATCCCACGATCATCATCGAGCAGCAAGATCGGCGGTGGCTAGCTATAACCATCGCACTTCTAAGACAGTTTGCTCCAACCCTCATCAAGAATGTCCCAAGGATGTTCAAGATCTTATTCCTCACGATCGACAAGATTTACATGACGTCCTTCACGATCGAAGGGAGGAACGCGACCAAAAAGACCGCGAGCGATGAAAAAACGAGTCCCTATTTTCGAGGGACCAATCTCCTGCACGCTGGGCCCAACGAGGTGAAACTCTACCTTCAAGGGGGCACTTGCTAGCACAGCACAACTTCCCTTCTCGTTAAAGAGAACGACAAGGTCTACAACTGACAACCCCCAAGGACGTCGATGAAGGGTGCAAAGCTTTCACCCCCGAGATACGCGCAGTCAGATGGTAGACAAGTTCAAGCTAAGCCCCGTCAAAAAATACTCGGGCAAGATCAACCCCACCGAATGGCTGCAGATTTACACCACAATCATGAGGGCTACCGGAGGAAACGAGAGGGTAATGGCTAATTACTTGCTGATCACCCTGGATGGTACAGCGAGATCTTAGTTGTTCAACCTCCCTCCTCAATCGATATTATCGTGGGCAGAGTTGCGGGCCCAGTTCATCGCCAACTTTCAGGGTATGTATGAATGTCCTGGAACGCATAGCGACTTGCATCGGGTAATACAAAAGTCAGGGGAGTCGTTGCGCAGCTTCATCCGATGCTTCAGCGATAAGCGCAACTCAATCCTTGACATCTCAAGTAAGGCTGTCATAGTTGCTTCGAGAACGTCATCAAGGATAGGGAGTTGAAGGGAAAACTTGCTACTCGAAAAATCAAAATCACCGAGGAGCTTTTCGAGTTGGCAGATAAATATGCTATACGTGCCCAAGACCGAGATCATATAGACGACCCTAAGTTTGGCGATGACAAGCTCGAATCATCCAAGTAAGGGTCAAAGAAGAACAAAAACCACGAAGAGAAATGCAAAGGTGACTCCACCATAGCCGTGGTTGAAAGCGGCAAGGCGCGCAATACTAGCGACAACAAGGGTCGAAATTGTGGAGGAAGAAAATATTACCCAGCCCATCATATAGATAAATACGACTTCGACGAATGCCAAGTAATTAGCAAGAAGGTTCAGGAGAAGTTCAAATTTGCCCTCGTCGAGTGTAGGATCGAGTAGGCTAAAGAGAAACCCTAGGACGACGAGCTCAACTACCGCGAGGCTGATCACAAGCTAGCGCATATCTTTAGACGATCTGCCACGTATGAGTCCAAAAGACAGTACAAGGCAGTCGAAAGGAAAGTCAACCTGGCCACACTGGCTCCCCCAGGTTCCTCAAATGGTCAGAAATGCTGATCACCTTCGACCAATCAGATCACCCAGTTGTGGTCCTACATTCAGGTCGATACCTCATAGTGGTCGAACCCACCATCGTCAATGTTAAAATCTCCCAAACCTTGGTTGATAGAGGTATTTCAATGAACCTTGTCTTCGCAAAAACGCTAGAGAACATGGGGATTCCCTTAATAGAGATCAAAACCGAAGCCAAGTCGTTCCATGGCATAACTCCACGTTCATCATCGACCCCCCTTGGCCAGATCGTACTGCCCGTCACGTTTGGCACACCAGATAATTTCTACACCAAAAATATCCTTTTCAACGTGGTTAACTTTGAGACTGCCTACAATATGATCCTAGGCTATCCAATGCTAGCCATGTTTATGGCAGTGGTGCACTATGTGTACCAGACTGTCAAGATGTTGACGCCAAAAGGAGTCCTTACAATCAAGGGGGACCAGCGCGCAGCAGTCAGGTGCAATAAGAAGAACTTAGAGATGGTTAAGCATCTCTACAGATTGGCAGCCAGTGCCAACAGCGAGAGAGCCAAACACAAAAATCTAAAAGCATCGACAAAGCTCCTGTATCTAATATCGCCGCCAAGGACCTAGTAAACGACGGCAAGAAAGATAATAAGACCAACAGGGGCGTCAAGATAGTGCCCTTAGATCCGTTAGAACCTTCCAAGACAATCAAAGTGGGTGTCGACCTTGAGTCCAAATAGGAACTCGTGCTCGTCACTTTTCTTCAAGCAAACCACAACGTATTTACGTGGCAACCGTCTAACATGCCCAGGGTCCCTAAGGAGGTGATCGAGCATCGACTAGCTATGAAACCGAACGCTAAACCTGTGGTGCAAAAGCAGCGTAGATTTGCAGAAGACAGGAAGTAGGCCATACAAGAGGAAGTCGGTAAACTTCTGAAAGCTGGCTTCATTCGAGAAGTCTGTCACTCAACGTGGCTAGAAACCCTGTCCTCGTTAAGAAACCCAACGACGAGTGGAGGATATGTGTTGACTACGCCGATCTCAACAAGGCTTACTCCAAAGACCCTTTTTCTCTTCCCCGCATGGACCAAATAGTGGACTCTACTGCGGGCTGTGAACTGCTAAATTTTCTAGATGCCTATTCAGGATATCACCATCACCAAATTAGCATCTCCGCAGAGAATGAAAAGAAAACTACTTTTACTACTCCCTTCGGTATATTTTGTTATATTAAGATGCTTTTTGGTTTAAATGTACTGGTGTTACGTACCAACGTTGTATCCAAAATGGCTTAAAATCCCAAATCGGGCGCAATGTGGAAGCATACGTCTATGATAGCACAAAAAAATTCCAAAATTTTTTAATGTGGTTTGTTTAATGTTTCATTCGGTTCAAACTTACCGGTTAACGTTTTATCAGGACAGTAGCAATGTGTGAATTTTAAAAACTTCCTCAAATTTGATAATCATCTTAAATTTTTATGAGAACATCACTGATGTGTCGGGAACCTTCAAAAAAAATTTCAAAATTTTTCAACACCGTTTAAGCTATTTTTCACTCATTGCAATTTTGCTAAGATCTTCACAAATCTCGCCGAGATCTCGGTTTTCTTGGTAGAAAAAAATTCCGGATTTGAATTTTTGTTTTTGTGATTTGTCTATAATTTATCAAATTTAGCCGAAATTTATAAATCTCACCGAGGTTTCGTTCTCCAGCCACGTCCAAGATGTTAAGCGAAACGAGATTTCAATCCTTGCTCACCAGAACGTTCCTCCAGAGGTTAGTTCAACAACGTTGGAGTAACTAATATGTCCCTTGTCTTCTATCAAACATTTTGTTCTAATTAGGCAAAGAAGATGAAAAATCCCAACAGTAAACAACATTAACTAGATTTATTCATATGAGCAGGATGTCACCTATTATAGATCCTGCTAGTAGGTAATAGCTTGAAGAACAGGAATCAGTTCATGTCTGGAATAGACTCTTTAAGTTGCATAACAGCTCGTGGTTGATTTGGGATTTTGGGGTTCACAGGTTTGTGCCTGGAAGCCTTGAGGGGTGGATCTAGTTGGCCCAAAAAAAAAGCAAGTTGCTGTTTGAAGCCTTTTTATAAAGTTGCTGTTTAAAGCCTTATAAAGTGTTTTTCCCATCAATAGAATTGCATAGCTCCGTATCAATATCCTCAAAACAAACAGATTCTACGTATCAAACATAACAATAATTCTTTTGGGATTTGATAATAATCAGCAAAGGACAACTTCATAGGCATATGGGTTCTTTTTATAAAAGAGACATCTTCCTTCAATGTGCATGAGCTGAAAACAAGACATCACAACAATGCAAAGCACCAACTGGGCATTTATGAAAGCATGCGCATAATTCAAGTTCGAGGCAAGTCAGAAGTTCGAACACTGGGTAAACCAAGCAGTAAAGCATCCAAAAATGCTACAGATAATGTTCTCCATCTGTATGGTACTACAAAGCAAGTGGCAGTGCAAAATTTTCTTTCAAAAGACACTGAATACATCAGATTAGATTATCTATGAGACATTCAAGGGCTCAATCAAATCAACTGCGACAACAGGAGCATCTACCGCTTCCCACCACCACCCCCAAGCTTTGGGCCTTTCCCAGGCTTGGGGGCATTGGCCTTACCAGCAGTCTTCTGAGATTTTGCCATCTCTGTCTTCTTGGCTCTCTTCTCGTCCTTCGTCTTCTTGATGCGTTCCTTGATCTCACTGTTATGGAAATAATATTGATAAGTAACCCTGACTGTTAATCTGTGTAACAGAAAAAAGAAGATAGCATGCATAACCAGTAACGACACATATGAACATTGCTCATTGGTGCATTGTGAGGTAGTGAATAAGCTCTAAAGAGATAAACTATAGGTAATTTTCATGCCTCTCTTTGCTCAACAATCGTTTCTTAGATTAGAAGGACATGATATCATGTTCAAAATATGTCAATACCCCAAACTAAAAAAACTGACAGTAGTCCCTAAAGGAGATTACAAAAAAGAGACAAATAGCCAAATACCATAATGATACCACTAGAACGGGCCATACAAACAGATGGGCTTCTACTGATTCATATATGAAAATTATGGAAACAACCATAAAGAAGATAAATCAAAGAAAAAAAGCATACCGAAGAGCGGCTTCCCTAGCTGCATCACGAACCTCTGGCTTCTCAGCTCTCTTCTTCTGGATGACTTCAAGGGTGGCACCAACAATAGACCTGGAGTATGGCTTCTTGGTGGTTCGGCGCCTCTTCTTGACTGCCTCAGCATGAATATCCTAGAAACACACAGAAAATAATCAATATCATACAAAAGTAAATACTTAAATAAAATACTAAACACGATCCATAAATACAAATATCACTAATTAAAATGCAGAACCAGTATGCTATCAATAATAGATAATGGAAAAAAAAAGCTGCATCAAGTCTCTAATCAACGATATAGCACATTCTGCAGGACAACTAAATTACAATAAACAGCACCTAACCACTGGGTAACTCCCAGTTTATCACTGTTCGCTCACAGGTCTTTGTGAACAGATCACTATAATAAAACTTCTAAACTGCAAACATAACTTCTTGAGACAATGTTACCCCTACCTTCTTGTGCTGCTTCCTGTACATGGCTGTCCATGTAAGCTTGGCTGGCTTCAGACGGTTGTGGAAGTAGCGCTTGCACTTCGAGTTTGCAAAAAGGAACACCTGATATATTTGCAGAACTTACTTAGAGATTGATTCGTTTTCATGCTACATACGAGAACTCATCATGCCAAAAGATTACCTGCGAGTCTGCACGGATGAATCTGATACCCTTCCCTGGGTATATCTTGGCTCCACTGAAACGGCATAGCTCTGTCCTGTGTAACAGAATTTCCCGAATGACGTAAGAAACATTCTATTTTTCTACAATATCCACACACACCCAGCATGCAGTACAGAAATGAACCGTTAAAAAAAACAATGACGAGGGCAAAACACGTACTTGAGAACCATTTTCGCAGCCTAAACAAACCTTCAACACTTCTTCTCCTAAAATTAGGACATTGTTATTGTTAGAGCAGAAGATAAAAGCAAAACCGAGTGTGCAACATTTCGATGCACAAAACACAACATTGTGCCTAGTCAGATTTACAGGAGCAGCTCGAATCAATGAGCCAAAAAAAAAAGCCTAAGCATAATGCACAGTAACCGAACACAAGACTAGTAAGTTGCAACCGCATCCATCTAAAGCAATGCCCAAACTAATCTAACACAAGCTAAGATTTTGCAAGCTAAAATAGCATAATTTGTATAATAGCATAAGTTAAAATAGCTTTGCGTAATTGCATGAGCCAAAATAGCAGGATTTGCTGCGTTTCGAGCAGAATAATAAATAAACAAAGAGAACACCACCAATTGACAAAAAAATTCAAGCGCAACGCCAATCCAACACCCTAATCACGTGACTACAATCAAGCAAGGATCCAAACTACACATCAACGTAGAGATCAAACTACACAGACCTACGGTTCGTGGATCCAAACAGATGAAACCGCAAAGATCCCTCCTACCCGTCAGATTGCTTGGAAATGCCACAGATTCTACGACGAAAAAAAGTCACCACGCGAATAGGCACGAATCGAACGAACGCAGCATTGGAAGCAGCAACTGATAAAATCGAATTACGCAAGCGGCGGGGAGGGGGGGGGGGCATCGTCGGAGAAATTCACCTTGCACTGGAGCCAAACCCTACCTAGCGCCTCCGCCTCCGCCTCCGATGCGGTGCGCGTGTGAGCCGTGCGGGTATTTATATTAGGTTTAGTGGTCACGAGTGGATCAGGGCCGTCTGATGTGGTGAGGAGTTGGAGTGGATGGGCGTGCGTAGCTTCTGGCTTCTGGGCCGGGCCTTCCGAATTTGAGTGGAATTTTCTTCTTCTTTTTTGTACCGAGTTCCCTAGATCGATGGTATTTACGTATTTTTTCACGTAATCTGGAAACATGAATTTTTGATGGTTTCTACGGTATATAGGGCCTGTTTGGTAGAGTTCTAGATTCCAGATTTATCTGAAATCTGAAACTTATAGGCTAAAATAAAGTGAATTAAGTTTATATTTTTAGTCTAAAATGTAAACAAGATAATTCATCTAAACACTCTTAATGTATTCACAGCTCTAGCTTCATGAATCTGGTGAAACTAAAATTTTCAGCTTCACTAGATTCTCAGAATCTGAAGAAACTGAATCCCTGCCAAACAGGCCCATAATATATTGTCACGCCGCAGGACAAGCAAGCCGGAGAACAGGGGGAGTCGGCACCATCGGCATCGTTTCGGCGACTTCATTAAGTAACGAGACGGTGTTGGTTACTTCTTCTGCCGAGCGGAAGGGCATCCAACGGCGGGTCGAGTGAAGCAGCAAAGCAAGGTGTGTCCTGTAGCTGTAATTTTGTGTCGGGCGGTAATCGAGTTAAAAACTCCAATGGTTAAACTGTAAGCAAAGTTAACCGGGAAGGATCGAAAGTGTATAAAGGGATGTAAGCGGAAGAAGTGGACGATTGAGAAATTGCTTGCTTAACACGAAATACTTTTCCCCTTTTTGTTCTTGGTTTCTTTTCTCTACTCTGTTCTTCATCGATTCTCTGAAATTTTTGACTGGCTGGTGTCTCACGTCTCTGGAGATATCCACGAGGTAAAGGGGCGTGACATTTGGTATCAGATTCGGGTGACGATCGGACCTTGAACTGTAAAATCCCAGAAGAAGGTTGGAGAACTCGGATTCTTCATTGAATCTGACGATCTCTGTAATTCCGGGATATCTGGTTGGTTCAGTTTGTGATCAGTCACAACGCCGCCTCCAAAGCCTTCGATTCAAACTCTCTTTGTGCTTGATGCAATGGGGGAATCAACCGGTCGAATGGAGGAGAAGTTGGATGCACTCAAGGAAAGTTTGGAGGTCTTATTTTCGCGGATGGGTACAATGGATACAACGCAAGAAGAATTGTTAGCGAACCGAAGTTGATGTACCAAGGTCAGAAACAACACGTGAAGGAGCAGCAACTTCTCTCTAAGCAAGTGGAAGCAACCGGACAAGCGGTGGCGCGCATTACCACTGAACGCATCCTGGAGGCGCGTCGGCAAGGAGAGGGTTCTGAAGGTGGGGAAGGTAAAGCCCTTTTTACACCACAAGTTCCGGGGTTGCAGATGGCATTTGATGATCCTCTTTATCACTCTTCTACGAGCATGCACACCAATTGTTCGTCCGGAGACGCTCGCACCAGTATGGGCGTTTCTTCCCGGCTCACAAAAGAAGGAGGTGGTCATCCTAAACATCCCTTACCGAAGTTATCGTTTCCTTGGTTTGAAGGGGCAAACCCACGTATCTGGAAGGATAAATGTATGGATTATTTCCAGATATTCAATATTCCGGAAGCGCTTTGGGTTATGACCGCTACGATGCACATGGACGATAACGCGGCCAGATGGTTACAAGTTTACAAGGTCCGGAATGATCTTGGCATCTGGGACCATTTTATAAATGAAGTGGAGAAGAAGTTCGGAGCATTTGATCATCATAGGTTGTTGAGCGAGCTGATGGAGATTCGGCAATCGGGAACTGTGGAAGAATATAAAAAGCAAATTGAGGAACTGATGTACGATATCTCCATACATAATCCATATTATGACGACAAGTTGTTTGTCTCGCATTTTGTGAATGGATTGAAAACAGAGTTGAGGGACTGTGTTCAAGGGTAGATTCTAGTATCGGTGGATCAAGCGCCGTTGCTCGCTCAAGTTCAGCAGAATATTCTAGACCGGGGTAGGGTCGGCAGAGCCAAGTTGCCAGTTCACACCAAAATGGAAAATACCCAGAGTATGATCAAAATAGGTTCAGGAGACTTATGGAAAGCTCGGCAACTCAGAGAATATCGTCACACCAATGGCTTGTGTTATCAATGTGGAGAGAAGTACGATCCTAGTCATTATTTGCCTTTGAAGAAGAAGTCTTGAGCGATTCTGATCAATCACGATTAGAGAGCAATCGGACATATTGTCTGATGAGGTGTTGGATAGCCTGGAAGTTACAAACTTGCATACTGATGAAATGCATCAAGTGTCCCTGAATGCTTTGGCAGGCACCGAAGATGCTGCAACGGTGAGGCTATTGGCATTGGTGCACAATCAAGTTATGCTGGTGTTGGTAGATTCAGGAAGCTCTCATAGTTTCATTGATTTGAGCTTCTTGCACAAAATTGGTTGTGTTCGCCAAAAGGCACCAGCCGTGTAGGTGAAAGTAGCAAACGGGGAATCCTTGTTGTGTGATAGTTGGGTACCTGGTCTGGAGTGGTGGACTTAGGGACATACGTTTCAGACTGATTTGAAGGTGCTTGCATTAAGTGGCTTTGATGCTGTTTTAGGCATGGATTGGCTCAAAATGCATAGTCCAATGCTTTGTAACTGGCAAGACAAAACACTACGTTTGCGCACCGAGGGAAACAGATTGTCCTCCAGGGAGTTCGCAATGTGACAGAAATGAAGCTCCATTTAGTCACTTCCGAGGAGTTGGAAAAATGGAGAAAAACCAATAATATTCTGGCTTTGGCGATACTTGAACATCCATCGGGCCACTCCCAAGATGCCATTCCAGTAGAAATCACGACAGTTTTGCAGCAGTTTGCACAGGTGTTTGAGGAGCCCCAAGGATTACCACCCCAACGTTCTTATGATCATACCATTCCCTTATTACTTGGAGCAATTCCTATCAATACTTGACCCTACAGATACTCTCCGTTGCATAAAAATGAAATTGAAAAACAGTTTTCGGAAATGTTGACTTTAGGTATCATTATTCCTAGTGTTAGCCCATTCACATCTCCGGTCCTGTTAGTAAAAAAGAAGGATGGAACCTGGCGATTCTGTGTTGATTACCGTCGGCTCAATGATTTGACAGTTAAGAACAAATTTCCGATGCCCATAATTGATGAATTGTTGGATGAGTTAGTGGGAACAAAGTATTTTTCTAAGTTGGATCTACGGGCTGGTTATCATCAGATACGTATGAATGAAAATGATGAGTTTAAAACTGCATTCAAAACCCATCAGGGTCATTATCAGTTTCGAGTCATGCCCTTTGGTCTTACAAATGCTTCTGCCACCTTTCAGTGCGTGATGAATTCTATTTTGGCACCGTATCTTCGGAAATTTGTCCTTGTTTTTATTGATGATATTTTGGTTTATAGTCCGGATTTGATCTCTCATTCTCAACATTTAACAGTTGTGTTATGTACATTGCAAGACCATCAGTTCTTTGTGAAAAAGGCCAAATGTACTTTTTCTCAGAATCAGTTAAAGTATCTTGGCCATATTATCTCTAGTGAGGGTGTTTCTATTGATCCAGCAAAGACTCAAGCTATGCTTAATTGGCCTCCACCCACGACGGTGTCAGAATTACGGGGATTTTTGGGCCTCACCGGTTACTACCGGAAGTTTGTGAAGAATTATGGTGTGATCGCTAAACCACTCACCAACCTCCTTAAGAAAAAGGCATTTCAGTGGAATCCACAAGCTGAAACAACTTTTATACACTTGAAGAAAGCAATGGCTTCTACTCTAGTGCTCAAATTGCCGGACTTTGATTAGCCGTTTGAAGTTGAGATCGATGCGTGTGATGTTGGGGTCGGTGCTGTGCTACTTCAACAGGGTCACCCTGTCGCTTTCTTTAGCAACGCTTTAAGCCATATGCACCAGAGTTTATCGATTTACGAGGAGTTTTTAGCCGTCATGTTGGCGGTTGAGCGTTGGAGACCCTATTTGCAGTGCCAAGAATTCGTCATTCGGACCGACCATAGAAGCTTGTGTTATTTGGAAGATCAACATCTACAATCAGACATGCAACACAAAGCCATGACTCGGCTGATGGGCCTTCAGTTTAAAATTCGGTACAAAAAAGGGAAGGAGAACGATGTGGCGGATGCCTTGTCGTGTATGGGACAGGTAATGGCTTTGCAAACTAGGTCCGAAGTGCAGCTGGCTTGGGTCCAGGTGGTGATCAATTCCTATGTTACTGACATACTCACGTAGGCAAAACTCGCTCAGCTTGCTTTACACAGCCCGGATGACAATGGCTTCATTTTGCGTCAGGGTATTATCCGCCAGTATGATCGCATCTGGGTTGGCGACAATTCATCTTTGCGTACCAAATTGATTACCATCTTTCATTCCAGTGCCATTGGTGGGCATTCTGGAGGTCAGGTGACATATCAGCGCATCAAAAAACTGTTCTGCTGGCCCAGTTTAAAACAAGATGTAACAGAGTTTGTGTGCCAATGTGACGTCTGCCAGCAGGCTAAGGGAGAGCACACCAGGTCAGCCGGCTTGCTTCAACCACTGCCCATTCCGTCATCCATTTGGCAAGAGATCACCATGGATTTTATCGACGGCTTACCCTTGTCGGACAGGCATAATGCTATTCTGGTCGTCGTGGATCGCTTGACCAAATACGCCCATTTTGTGGCCTTACGGCATCCTTTCACAGCTTCAAAAGTGGCTCAGCTGTTTATGGATCAGGTAGTCCAGTTACATGGGATGCCCCACATCTATTACTTTTGATCGCGACAAGATTTTTACCAGCACCTTCTGGAAAGAACTGTTTAAAGCTTTGGATACTAAACTTCAGTACAGCACAGCGTATCATCCTCAAACGGACGGCCAAAGCGAGAGAGTTAATCAATGCGTCGTAATGTACTTGCGCTGTGTTGTTCATGCTATACCAACCAAATGGAAGAAATGGTTAGCTTTGGCTGAATTCTGGTATAATACCAGTTATCACTCCTCTCTCGGCTGTTCGCCATTTAAACTCTTATATGGATATGAACCGAATTATGGTGCTCTTCCACCCTTGTTGGTTGAAGGTAGTGACGAAGTGAAGCTTGTATTGGAAGAACGTCAGAAATTTACAGAGTTCGCAAAACAGCAATTGGCCATTGCTCAAAACCGCATGAAGTATTATGCTGACAAGAATAGACAAGAAAGACAATTTCAAGTGGGTGAAAAGGTGTTGTTGAAGCTGCAACCGCATGTACAATCATCTTGGGTGAATCATCCATATCCCAAATTGGCGTATAAATACTATGGTCCATTTGAGGTGATCGCAAGAATCGGTCTAGTGGCTTATAAACTTGATCTTCCTGTGTCCAGTCAGATTCACCCAGTTTTTCACGTCTCCCAGCTGAAGGCATACAACTCCAACTATACTCTAGTATTTCAAGAATTACCAAAGTTAATTGAGTTAGATAGCTGTGCAGCTGAACCGAAAGAGATCTTAGATCGACGACTCGTAAAAAAGGGAAATTCTGTCCGAGTGCAAGTTATGATCAAATGGACTGGTATACCCATCGAATCGGCTACTTGGGAGGATCTGAATGTCCTGCAGAATCGTTTTCCCATGGCGATTGCTTGGGGTCAAGCAATGTCTGGTCGGCGGGGTGATGTCACGCCGCAGGACAAGCAAGCTGGAGAACAGGGGGAGTCAGCACCATCGGCATCGTTTCGACGACTTCATTAAGTAACGGGACGGCGCTGATTACTTCTTTTGCTGAGCGGAAGGGCATCCAACGGCGGGTCGAGTGAAGCAGCAAAGCAACGTGTGTCCTATAGCTGTAATTTTGTGTCGGGCGGTAATCGAGTTAAAAACTCCAATGGTTAAACTGTAAGCAAAGTTAACTGGGAAGGATGGGAAGTATATAAAGGGATGTAAGCGAAAGAAGTGGACGATTGAGAAATTGCTTGCTTAACACGAAATACTTTTCTCCTTTTTGTTCTTGGTTCCTTTTCTCTGCTCTGTTCTTCGTCGATTCTCTGAAATTTTCGACTGGCTGGTGTCTCACGTCTCTGGAGATATCCACGAGGCAAAGGGGCGTGACATATATTAAGGTTATCTATCCTATAATATTTTAAGTACGACGTGAAAAAATATTCACTATAACCAATAACTCATATAATAGTATTTTACTAGTTCAATGCCCGTGCGTTGCTACGAAAAATAAAATTGATAATGAAACATAAAGGTAAGCAATAAAAGAAAATTGTTTCACAAGATCAAACATCTATCTTTTTCGATTACAAAAGTTTTTTTGGAGAATTGTGGTAGAAATCGAATGTATGTGTATATTAAAATTTACAATCTTGCAACATATTCTTCTTACCTTCACTCTCACCCAAACACTTGTCTGATCTTAACGTCTTCAATTTGTTTATCAGTCACTACAAAAAAAGTCATTCAGTATAAAAAAAGATCGACTTGAGGAGCACAACAAGTTCTTGCATGACTTGGTTTGGGTCCATGAGGAAGTATGTTTTCCTTTTCTCTACGAATAAAGACATATGCATAAGGACAAAAAAGCTAGAGACTATTACAGAATTCTATCTAGGTACTTGTCACGGATCCTAGCAGATTCAGCTTGCCTCCTTTCTGTAAAATAATTCAAGATTCAAATAACATAAGATGAGAAGAACATATTGACAGCCAATATGAATAATAACCCTGACAACACGAAGAAATTGACAATAACCAGAACATCAGTTGCAAACATCAGGGAAGGACATGCTATACTGTAACCCATGCTCTTCATGTGAAGATAAAAAAACAAACAGTAATATACATATGTCATAATCAATGTTTGGATACCAGAGATTCTATTTGAAAGAACTAATCTACAAAAGACAACAAATATTAATCTTTCTTTATTAAGATGTAGCAAAACAAATCGTGTGACTCATCATAATTGCATCTAAGATCTTGTAAACAACTTTATTCCATTGGTCACAACAACATATTTTAGCTCGCAAGCTAGATTTAGAGAACTATCATTTTGCATGAAGCTAAAGTTATGGCAGGAGAGTAGTATAAAATGTCCAAATCAAGCAACATGTGCAAACACACTATTATCAGATAGAAATGTGCAAAGAAGAATCTAGAAAATGGAATCCATCTATCTTCTATATCATGAAACAAAGCTTCATAACGCAAAATAAAGTATTCCTAAATATGTACTACCTTTTCCTTTTATTTTACAGAGAAGATAGCATCAATCAAGGACAATGAGACAAAAGTAGTGCAACAAAGCTGACAGAGGAACTATAAAATAGGAGATTCTTGTTAGTCATATCCTGTATTCTTTAAATGATGTGTAAATTTCAGCCGCGCAAAAAATATCAACCAACCGTACCAAATTTGTAGAAGAAAACCAATTTAGAATGCAACTCACCACAGGAACATCAAAAAGAGATGCCACTGGTTTCCACTTTTTCGTCCATGCATATACTATCAGGATTTGGCTAAACACAGTCATAACCAGAGGTAAAACAAATGCACAATCAAATTAGCCCAGCCTCATCGCAGTTTCAGAAATATAAGATTCAAAATTTCATCCTGATCAAACACAAGCTAACTTCGTCTCAGAACAGAAACTACATTCATTCCGTTGCTTGAAGCAGAGGTAAATTACCATTACCACCTCATGAGACAGCAGAAAAGGCTACTTATACCATGAAATGAATCCTATCATCAGAATAGCAAAGCAGCAGCAGTATGCTTAAAAGACATGAAAATATCATTCTTCCACATGCCATACACCTGATTGGCAGAAATGATTGGAGATTTCATTCATAAAGCATCTCAAGAAAATAATACAATGATTGGTAATAGAAATATGAAGAAGTTCGAGCAAAATGCTTAAATAACAATTATACATGTTCGGTTATGTAGAGGTACTTGAAACCGGCACATTTGTGATGAACTAAACAAATTATCCCATGAACAAATATAAATTATCCCATGAACGCAAGTTCCTTATTTCTTTATGAGAAAAGAAATGAGCATACAGCAGTAATAGGACTATCCAACAGCTATAAGATATCGGGCTTCATATAATAAATAATCTAATCATTAGGTTACAAGAGATATGGAAGAAACCATATTGGATACAAATCATCCTAATTGATTCTATTATATCTCTTATAATCTTACTATGCATGATACTCAACAATCGAGAATCACATCAAAACAATTTTATTTGGAAGCCCAGCAAAAAACAATGAACAGATTGATATTTAGAGAGACAAAGAAAACAGTAAACAGATTGATTTTCAGAGAGACAAAGAAACAAAGATTTCATATTCCAATGCTACCAAAGCATGATTTTTTCATGCAGTGCTACTGAACAGAATCTGCTTAACATAGAGCCAGCAACTAATAATTGGAAATCCATACTCATGCACATAATTTTACTTGTCTGATTTCCTCCAAATGAAAACAGGCATGGCAATACAACATTCTTCCAGAAATACTGATATCACAACATGGCTACATATGCAAGAGTAATTACAAACGTGCATCTTATAATATAGTCAAATTGACAGAGAGAAGTTAATATCTAAGATACCACGAATCCATCTAAACAAGCAAGAACATATCCCGAAAGGAGACCAGTGAATCAATCACCTAGACAACCACATTCCAAGCTGTGTATACATCGAAAACCAATCGACCCCAAATCAAACAACAACGAACAAAAAAAAACAGACCCAAACAAGGCCGATTCTAACCGACATTCAACAATGCAACTACCAATCCAAAAGTGGCTTTAATCCGATTGCATCAAACAATCACTTAGGAATAAACCGATTTAAGAATAGAATAAACTCGGCTTTGGCGAATGAAAATGCAATGGCTCAAGAAAGCAAATCATGCCACTCCACGATGCTTGACGATAATGCACAAGAACTATGCGCTCCAACTCCCTGAATAAGAAACAACCAAGATCCATGTTAGCAAAGAGAACTCGCACGAAATGCACCATCTCAGAAATTCTTTAATCAATCATCATAGATAACCGGATGAGGTTACCTCTACTTAGATCATTTTTTTTCACCAACTGCCTCAATTTCAGTTTATTTGCTAAATAGTCTCCGATTTCAAAAGGCTTGCTTTGGTGAGAAATTGAGCATACGGATGACAAATACCAGCTATAAGAGGAACAGACCTCGGCCACTTGTTGCTCTAGCTGAGAATTCTTTTTCATCATCAAACATGTACACAAAATTCTTAAACCGGATAAAATCTTCAACCTTCAAAGCTCCTCGATTTAATAACCCCTGTGCAGTGCCACAAGAAACCATGTCGCATAGCGGCGACAAGTGTTCTAGCGTTCCAATTAGCAAAGGCTCGCTTCGCTCAGCTTAACCCTAGTAATTAGGGCACCACCGGCCGGAGCTTTAAGAAAGAAGGAAACGGGTTGGTGAAACTCGGAAGATTATGGAGGCATGAAGCAACAAATGAATGAAAACAATGAGCAAGAATGATGTTTATGAGAGAGGGGAGCGTGGGGGCGTGCTCGTTTGGAGGAGGACACGGAGGGAGATCGGAGGCCTTCCTATGGCGGCGTAAGGGCGAGGTGAGGTGTCTCATCGGCGCCGGCGGGAGGCACGCCGCCACCGGCCGGCCAGCCAGTGGAGGCAGCGACGAGGGCTCTCCGGTCGGTGCTCGGATGAGGACTCACTGGCTGAAACTTGAGCCTCCGCGGAGTTGGATTGGAAACTTCGCGCCAGAGGAGGACGGGGCATTACCTGAGCGGGCCTCCTGTCTCGGCTCCTCCTCAGATATAAAAGACCTTGATCTCCTCTTGACCAGCGTGTGCGTGGGGGCTGGGTAGTGGACGGCGGCGATAGGAGATTTACGGGGAGGAGCCCCTTTACTACGAGTCGGTTTGGCCTCACGCTCGGTGTCCAACCCAACACGTCTGCAAGACGCCGCCGTGGGAGAGGACGAGGAGGAGGTGCAGCGCCAGCGCTTGAGGAGGAGGCGTCGCGTCGCGAGGGTTTGGAGGAGACGCCGCGAGGGGACGGGAAGGGTTATCTGGGAACGGGGATCGGGAGTCGGTGGGCGCTGGCAAAGACAACATGCGATGTCCGATTTTTTTTCCGATGTTTACGGGGGTTGGTGGGGATTTCCATCTGGATTTCGGCGCCGAGGGCGAGCGGGGGAGCGCGCGGGGATGCCCTACAGAACGGACGCATCACCACCAACTGTAAATTAGAAGTAGTAGAGATACTACCTATATGGCCAAACAGCTATACTCCCTCTCCTTTTTCTCTCCCCTACGTCAATAAAAATCTTAAATAGTAATGCATACAAACAGTTGATATCACACTGTTGTATATGTCTTTAATAGACTCCAATTCTCCATCAATTAGGGCTCAATTTTTTTTAGACCGGTTATTTAGCCATTGGTGCGGCCCACTCCTGTTCCTGCCACCGGTTCGATGAATTGTCTCACGCGCATGCACTTTCACGCGATGGATGAATCGATCGGAAAGCCTTGCCATGGGAACTAGGGGTGGGCATAATTTAACCGAAACCGAAAAACCGAACCGAACCGAACCGAATTAACCGAAAAATTCAGTTTTTTGGTTTTGATGTTCGATTCGATTTTATTTCGATGTCGTTTTCATTTCTGATGTTCGGTTCGGTTTTCAAACTCAAGAAACCGAAAAGCCGAATAGCTCGAACAAATAGCGACTCGCGACTAATAATTCACCGAGCTGGACCCGTGCGATGAGGATGACCTAATTCCCTTCCCCATCCCACCACCCCAAATGGCCAAACCCAATTCCCCATTCGTGATTTCGCTCCCCTGCCCACTCCCCATGCCCCATCCTCACATCCCTAGCCCTAGCCCCTAGGTCACCGCGCCAGCAGCTCGGCGCTCGGCCTCCGTCTGCGATCCATTGCTCCCGGCCGTCCGTGACTCCGGCCATGACCAGCTCCTCCGCGAGGAGCCGACTCCACGTCTCCGCCGCCCAAGAGCCCACCGGTCTGAGACCTCCACTCCTCCAGGCCCTCATGACCAGCTCCTCCACTCCTCCGGCCCTTCTGAATGCTCCGTGACATATGAGAATGAGTGTTTGTCTTCTTTGTTTGGGATCTTAATGCTTGTTCGAATGTGACTTCACTAAAGGTCCTTGATCTTTATGTTTCTCACATATGGCAGATCCAAAGCTCCTAACCTCGTTGAAGATGTTAATTTGGACTCAAAACCATTCTCTGTCTTAGATCATTAATTGTTCATCACCGCAGTTCTTGAACACACTTCTTTCTTCGGTGTTCGAGCTCAATGCAAAAGAACCGCATCGAAAAATTTCGCTCTCGTGTTGTATATGATGTAGAGGAGGTTATTATCACATTTTAATTAGTGAAAAGTATTGGATTTGATTTTCGTTGAATAGTCACTCTTTGGTTACGGTCTTATGGAGTGTTGTTTTGAGTAGTTCATCTTGTGCTTGCTACTTTGCTAATTGCTAGAGTCTCGCTTGATGCTTTATGCCTTCTTCAAGTATTTCTTGAATATCGATGTCGATATTGAGATGAGAATGTTGAATGTTGCCAGTTGCTGTGTTGCATGCTATTTCGGTTAACCGAATAACTGAAAAAACCGAACCGAATTTATTCGGTTTCGGTTCGGTTTATGCATTTGGAAAACCGAATTTTTTAAAAACCGAAAAAACCGAACCGAAAAAACCGAATGCCCACCCCTAATGTGAACCGAATTAGTTAGTTGCAACATTGCAAAGAAGACGGCTGCAGCGCTGCCGTACGGCGATTTTCGCAGTCAAATCCCGCAGATTCGACGAAGGGGTTGTTAGTTAGTGAGATTCGAACCATGGTTAATCGCAGGATAGGGTGCCACGACAGTAGAAATAGCCTGTGGCTAGTTAGTTCGGGAGTTTCTTACCTGTCCTTTTCTATTCGGAATGATTTGTGTTCGGACGTTCGAAATTTTCGGATGTACTATAATATTTTTTTTTCTTCACATACAATATTTTGTTACAACGCGTGTAACATTTTCCTTCGACAAACAGTGAAATTCGCTACAGTAAATAGATGTTGCAAGCATAAAAAAAATGTTTCACACGTTAATAGAAAATATTGCAAGAAGCATTCGATGAGATGAACAAAAATCAAACGTTCAAGCGCTAGTTTCTCCCTTTTCTATTTCTCTGGATATAAGACGTCGTACGTTCTATCTGTCCAATGCTTTTCAATACGATGGCGTCGCCGTCGAGTTGGCCTTAGCTCTAGCCTCTAGACGACGGACAGAGCTCACATGGTTAATCGCAGGATAGGGTGCCACGGCGGTAGAAATAGCCAGTGGCTGGTTACGTTCGGGAGTTTCTTAACTGTCCTTTTCTATTTCTCTAGCTATACGAAGTCCTACGTTCTATCTGTCCAGTGCTTTTCAAGACGATGGCGTCAAGTTGGCCTAGTTCTAGCCTCTAGATCATTAACAGAGCTCACATGCATTTATAGCAGGGACTGCAAGTTAAATGATCTCTATCCAACCGACGCGCAAGATTTTCTAAAGATACTGTAGCAATTTTTTTCCTGTAGCATATGTTGCGGTAAGTTATTATAGCGCACGGTTTTGAACAATCTGAACCATCGAATCGCTGGATCGGACGGCTCTGTTGAATGGGGACTGCTTAACTTTTAATCCCTAGTATAACTACATTTGAACTCTGTCCCTAGATGAAGCCTTTTCACTAGTGTGAAATCATCTTTTTTCCATTTATCTTATTTTTTAAAACCTAGCCATCTTCTAAATGCAATTGAAAAATAGTTCTATTATCGACCGCATAAGCGCTAGTTTGTCACTTTCTGCGCTCCCTTACCGCTGAAGTCACTAGGGCTCTTTCCGTGCCACATGTCCACAGTAGCACGTGCTCCCAGCGCTCGCCAGCTCGCACGCCTAAGCTCCTCCAGCACACTCCTAGCACAACAACGCATGCTTTCACACTCATCGGCCCACTCTCGTGCTCTCTGGATATGGCAGGGACAGGTGTCACCTATCATGCCTTCCACAGTATGAAGGAGAACAAATCTCCAATTGCATTCTTGAGGCCTAGATTTGCAAAAAAAAAAAAAACAAGAAAAAAGGGAGAAGGCTAGAAAATGGGTGTAGCCATCCAAATTTACTGGTACTTTTCCCATCCTCAGCTTTGAGTTGGTCCAATCCATCCATGGGATCTCCCTGCACAAACCATTCTTTCTGAACTCCGGTGAACTTTCGGCGAGCTCTCCTGGCCACTCCCGACCTCCATTCAGGCTCAAATTTTTATTGGAGCCTCCTCTTGATGTAATCTACATTGAATAAAATAATATTTTGAAAATTCTTACTGAAGCATCGCTGGCAACCATTTCTTCTCGAAGTCCTACGAAAGGTCAAATTTTGGATTCAAAAGGTCTGATCTCCTTCATCATAAGTCCGATTGACCTCATTTTTTCTTCATAAATTCATATAAAGTTACTATATCTATTTATGTGTTTGATATTTTATCTGAATTTATTTGGATTTTATTTGAAATTGTATGTTCTTCGCATATAGTTTTCGGAGAGTCTAAACAGTTCGCTATCGACGATCTCGAGCATCAACTCTAGGACCAAGGCAAGTTGCACATCTTTGACCATGTTGATTCTAGAATTTTAAATTATATTTTGATTTAAATTACTGTATGCATAATTTTTATCAGTGTAATTTAAATCCTAGATTTAAATGCTTAGTTACTCCTAATTGTTGTTACCCCATTTGACTTTGATGATCCATATACTTTGTCACCTTAAGAAAAATCTCACTAGTTGGTACATAATTTAGTACTGACTAGTGCTATATAGTAACTGGCTTAGACAAACTTAGACATGAATTAGGATCTTCTTGGGAATTTATGCCAATCAAATATGCTTTTGTGATAAAGGCTATTCCTTAGCATTGGTGTGCTATGGAACGATATGAAAATTGATATGGTTTAAAGCAAAAATGAAAATGTGGTTTATGCTAGGTGAGAATGGTTGATTGGTAATCTTTGGGTTTGTTGAAAAGCTCACCTAGTCAATTAAGGACTGGTCTATGAGCTACTGAATGTAAAGCGCAACCGTACTTCCACAAGTCCGGTATGTGACAAACCTAACTATCCATTTTGCGACATTACATGTTAGTTATGCCATTCAGTTGAATATAGGGATGGTTAGTCTGCCATATGGCGCAAAAGAGGGCTTCTGGACTGGGTGGGTGTAACCCTACCATCAGTGAAACCTTAGCGGGTGTAGCTATATGGAAAGAAACTTAATAGAGGCCTTGTCATAATTTTTCTCCGCCAACACACCAAAGGAAGTGTGTATTTGGACAAAAAGAGATAATTATATCTTATAGGTAAAGTTGTACAAACTCTACAGAGTTAACACACTAGTTGATTAGCCGTACCTGCGGTCATGGGCATGCCGAGCAAGTCTTTCACAGATTAGATTTTGATGTTTCAAAAATAGTTTTCGAAAAGTGATTTATAAGTAGAGAGAATCCACATAGATAAATTTGGGATGAAACTCCAGGTTGGAGCCCGTGTTGAAAATTGGATTATAACTCAGTTTTTACTATATCAATTATGCATTGAAAATTACTTATTGTATTTAAAATATTGTTTTATTCTCAAATTATCCATATTATGCCTCCCTTTGTGACCCTTCATTAATACTGCATTTCCTTACGTGACTTGTGGAGTACTTTTGTACTGAACTTTGCTTACTCTATCTTTTCAGATGAGAATTTCTACGATAGTGAGGATCAAGATAACTAGGCCGCTACCCTAGTTGATTGCTTGTGGCAAATCTATTGGGTTCTACTACTGATTTTATTCTGCTTTCATTGTAATCTTTTATTTGGCTTGCGTGCTATATTTATTGTAAACTCTTATTATTAATAAAGTACGCAGGATATGATATGTTGTCATCTTTGCTGTGTATACTAGCTTTTTCTAGACTAGTACAGGTTACATAGAGAATTTTGAAAGCATTTTTCCGGGATCTGACATCCTTTATGAATGTGAATATCGAACTGTCCCTTGCCATTTCTTGGTATAATATCTAAAATAATTTTTCACAATATTGCTAACTCAACCCCTTTTAGGAATATACCAAAATTTCTAACTAGTGTCGGTGCACCGAAGTCACTCATAACCGCGAGAGTTTTACACTCTGCAGAGGCATACATCTTTACCCACAAAGACATGACCAACTCTTTTACCGCTATTTTTGCACTTCCTTGGGCGCGTGGTCAAGAGGTCATAATATGAACCGTTACATCTCCTCGACCTAACTTTGCACCAGCTCGGTGATGTCGAACCCTTGATGTAGTGACAAAAGATATTTGTACACTTTGTACTCACGACAGTCTATCCCTATCATGTCCCCGAATTCCTCTATAGTAAGGCATAAACCATTGTATCGATAGGCGTTATTCCCAACACATCGGTGAGTGTACCCCTTCAAACAAACCTACTTGGATTGCCTACACTACTACGGTCTTCCAATGTGCAAAACTAGACCTAAGTAACTTAATTGATTAAGCCTACTCCATAATAGCACTTGTGATTGCACTGAATATCTTGGGTTTAACGAATACTATGTTTAGTCCTTAATTCGACCTGGGCAAGAACACCCCCTACACTATATACAAGTCCCATACACTTCCAACTATTGCCATATCTCACCCGTGTTAAACTATAGTTTTCAGTTTTGATTTTATAATAAAATACATAGACCATTTTCCCAATATGACCAAAATTTCCATCCCAACACAAAATAGTATTTTCAATAATTTATTCTCTCAAGTCTAAAGCATGGCTAAGCAATTGCACATATAATTGAATAGACCCAAGTTGGTATTAGATGTTGTCTAACCCTTATCTTAAGGTTTTCAAGGTCGATATTTATGCATTTATCAAGGAAGTTTCATACAGCAGGTAGGAATATCTACTAGTACCACAATATAGCAATTTATTGAAAGTACACTCATGCATAAATAGATTTCATAGAACAACATAAATTAAGTCAAATACTAGAATCAACATGGTAAAAGGGGATGCTTGCTTTGCTCGTTGGTTTTGGAGCCAGAGTCGAGATTGACAGCGAAGGTGTCCAGAGTGTCGGTGTCTACATGCCGTTCATCGAGGAGTGATAATAAGAAGCAAAGAACTCAAACCAAGTCAAAATATAAACATTATTGCAGAAACTGAAAGCTCATAATTTTAGAAAATTTTTAGAAGTTGATTTGACCAAGTTTGGAGTTTATTTGCATATACTATGGATATGTGAATTGCAAATGTATAGAAATCATCTTTTAATAGAAAACTTAATTCAAACTAAGCCCAAGTTTAAATATTACTGTAGACCAGAGGGTTCATGGATTTATAAGAGTTTATAAACTTATTTCATTGAATTTGAAGTCTATTTGTAGAAGTAATATACATTTGAATATATTAAAATACTCTAAAAGGAGGTTAAATCTAAATATATCTCAACGTTAAATATTTCTACAGAAATGGGAAACTCATGTTTTTGAATGATTTTAGGAGTTGGTTTAACTAAATTTGAAATTTATTTGTAAAAGTTATAATCATTTCAAATTTGATTATGTTTATGATTCATTTCAATTAGCACTTTAAATCTAAATAGAGTTCGTAGAATAAAAAAGTTCATAATTTTAGAAAAAATTATAAACTAGTTTGATTAAATTTGGAGATCATTTGCAAAAGTTATAAGCATTTAAATTTTGTATGTACTGGAAATCATGAAAAATAGCAAAATACGCTTTCCAACAGAGAAAACGTACTTTGCCAAGGCTACGCCTCCCAATAGAGAAAGAATACTTTCTATTGAACTGAAAGCGTCTTTATCATTTTCACCGGTTGGGGGGGGGTTCTGGTTTATTTTACAGAGACTAACAATAAGGGCCCACATGTTAGTAACTCCTTTACTAATATCAGTTTAAATCTAAGTTTAAAAACTACTAGGGCCCACATGTCATAGGTCCCGGAGTCAGCAACGACAACTTGATCAAGAAGAGGTCCCGGAAGCCGTCGACTACGATAAAGGAGATGTTCGAATTAGCGGACCGCCACGCCTGCGCCCCGAGCGCCACCTTCGGTACGGCCACGAGCCACGCCTGCGCCCCGAGCGCCACCTTCGGCAAGGCCACGAGCCTACGCCTACGCCTACGCCCCGAGCGCCACCTTCGGCACGGCCTCGAGCCACGCCTGCGCCACGAGCAAGGACGTCACGATTGTCAGCAACACATGGAGCATAAAGTAGCTATGTCGCTTTTTACTCAATTATATCATTATGAATAAAATTGTTGGCTTTCTCGACTTGCTACTTAGTTGATCCACAACTAGGCAGTAAGTCGGGGGCTACACCTAATAGTGTGCGCATGCGTACATCTTTTTCTGAGTTGTGTTTTTCTTTTTTTACTTAACGATTGCAAATGAATCCGAGTGTGTTAATTCTGAGTTGTGAAGCTCTGACCCCATGAACAACGAACTTTAGTCACCCAAAACGCGTGCCTGGGAAAAAGAGCCATGAGCCGACTCCCGACGCTCGGGGGCTAGACTAGTTGGGCAGAGTGCTTAAACAAAAAGAGTCAAACCACTCGGATGAATTCAAAATCAATAAGGAAAAGGAGTAAAAAACTCTAAAATTATATATAAACAAGTCGGACACCACATCCGAGTGAATTGTTTTTACATGGCCTAAGTTCTGCATATACATGATTTCAGGGCTACTAAATTTGGATGCGACGCGTGTGGGCCAACGATTCAATGACGACATTAGCAACTTCAGCGACGAATGAAATTAAAGGGAGCGGCGCTGAATTTTGCCATGAGCGAGAAAAGCGTTTTGACTTCTACATCGCATCGTTTGGGATACGGTATGCTCCAAGATGAGCCGACTGCCAATATTCCAATAATTGGGCTGGGTACCACTTGGAAAGTTTAATGCATGGAGCTCTATTGAGTCCTTCATGATCTCTTTGACTACAACAGGGCACTCTGCTGGAAAAGAAAACTAGTCGGGAAACTACATCAAGAACGGGAAGCACTCGGCGTGAAGCATAACTCAGTTGGACTGCGACCAGGAGGGCGGCAACTCGATCGCAAAGCACTCGGGGGCTACTGTGGAGTATATGAACCCCGGGTATCTGCATGGCGGACCATGAGGACCATCCAAGAGGGAATGGGTGTAGTGACCCGAATTCACCAATTCGGATCCACCGTGTATGCCGCACTA
The DNA here is from genome assembly GCA_036346375.1 of Guadua angustifolia. Lineage (NCBI taxonomy): Eukaryota > Viridiplantae > Streptophyta > Magnoliopsida > Poales > Poaceae > Guadua > Guadua angustifolia. The sequence goes on from CM070513.1 coordinate 25,077,407, forward strand.
TTCCCAGGATCAACGCTAGTGCACACGGCTTAACATCGGTAAGCATCACATCGTACACAACGATAATAACAATAAGACTTCATTTATTTAAATATAGCTAGTGTATGATCTTATGATCACTTACATTTATTCGGCCTCATAGGGCAAGACTAAGATCAAATAAGACAGATGCAGCGGAAAATCGTAGAAGACGTAGTGACTCATCAGTACACCACAGGCGGCTGACAAGGCTTGGCCTAGTGACTCGCGTCCACCTGAAAGTCCTCCTCAAGCACAGGCGATGACTCCTCCACTGTTGTTGGTTGTTTAAGCAAGGGTGAGTACACCAACACGTACTCAACAAGTTGTGCACAGAATGCATTTCTATTATAACTATATGCAGGCTTATTCCAAAGGAATGGCTAAGTGGCTCATAAGCAGTAAAGCAGCATTTGAGAACAATACAATACATAGATTGAAAAAGATAGTAAAACAAATTATAACAAGTAAATAGATTCAGTGATTCTCAAATAAACCAAGTTCTCCATCCTAAATCAAGTTCCATTATGGCATCCCGTCATCCCATCCAGTTGTTTATTTTAATTAACTACCCTTAGTTGACCGAGGCAAGACTAACCAAAAGTTCATCATAAAACCAAATACGACCGCCCAATTGCCACTCTTGGCCCACCAAATGCGACCGCCCAATTACCACTCTTGGCCCACCAAATGCGACCGCCCAATTGCCACTCTTGGCCCACCAAAAACCAAATCGACGCCCAATTGCGGTCTTGGCCCACCAAATCTGACAGCCCAATTACCATTCTTGGCCCACAAAACCAAATCGACCAGTCAATTGCCGGTCTTGGCCCACGAAACAATCTTGCCACTTGCCTCGGTTTAAATCATTTTTCCCACCCCGTTGATTACCAAACACCACGTACTCTTCACAAATCAACATCGTTGCGTGACTCCGCTGTCACAACAACTCAATCTCTTTGTGCGACCACACAAGGCCCACAAATTATTATCATAGTTCCATATTCCATTAGTCAAGATTAATAAACAATATTCCAAGAGCATGTGATGACGTGGCATGGCTAAGCAATTCTATTCCGTTCTAACCATCCATGTTGATTTTCTATTAACCAACTATAATTAACCAACCTAGGGTGACAAGTGGATCATGGCATACAATCTAACAAGCTAGGGTGTAATTCAAAAGGGTATAATATCTAAATCCCAATGTAGGTCAAAATCATTTGTACACATAAAATAACATGTGATAAGATAAATCAAAATAGCATGCAATCTAATTTATGGGTGCAACATGATCAAAGCACAACTTGCCTTGCTTAAGCTCCTGGTATTGTTCCGAAGATTGCTCTTGAGTGATTAATTCCTTCTTCGAAACCTCGCTCAACTCAACGTCTACGCGAATCGAGAAGAAATAGCAAATAAACACCAAGACCAAGAACAAATAACAAATGAACTCAAAATCCAGATAAAACCCCATTAGATAGATCTTAATTTTATAAATTTCTAGGAATTTGAATCACCTTAATCGGAGTTCATATGCAAAAGTTATAACATTTAGATTTTGTGAAAGTAGACTAAACTCTGGAATTAGAAATTCTAAATCCTTCCGAATTATTTTTATAAAGAAAATCCGAATTTTCCTACCCCGGTTTGTACGGACAAAACGTGGCGAAATCTAGACTGATGAACTCAATCTAATGGTTACGGTAAATCTACTACGTGGAGTGGTATCCCCCGTTAGATCTAAATCCAACAATCATGATTTACCCCAGGGTTTTACTATGCACTTAACGACGTGAATGACTCCAACCCTCTGATCTTAATCCGACGGTCGAACTTACCTGTGTGGTTTCCTGTTCCTTGTGATGATGCGGCAGACTCTCGTACGCCCGATGAAGATCTAACGACGCACAGAGCTCGAATCCGGCGAGGAGATGCGGTGGCGCTGGTTCACCGGCCTTGGGGAAGACAACCAGCGTTGCGGCGCTGCGGCGATCTCGAATACTCCTCAATCCCGACGAATAGCGGCGTACCGACGATGCTCTTCGGAAAACAACGACGATGATGACCTCCGCTCCGGCGAGCTTTCACTGCGGCTTCCTTGCGTCTCAGGCTCCGCGTCTTGCTCTAGCGAACGTGACGCTCTATGCTGATTGAATCCTAAGGCAGGATTGACGTGCTATTTAAAGGGCTTAACCCCCGAGTCCATATGGAAACCCACGACGGCTACAGCCCCAAATCCTTATCGGAAACAACCGGTGCTGCACTTTCCTACGCCAATACGAGCGGGAAATCTTCGGTCACAGCGTCCTACTCCCACGCGGCAGAGGTTCGCGGTACGACTCCTCGCTCTCGACACGGATGATTCGCTCGATCCCACATCATCCGGCCACGTCGACTCTAATTCCTCATCGGAACAGGCGACAACCGCACTCTCCCTATGTCATCTCGGGTGGGATTCTTCGGTCAAGGCGCCAGACTTCCAATCGAACACGTATCCACCTACGAGGGTCTTCCGTGATCTCAATCGAATACCAACTGGCCGCGTTGTGCTTCCAGAACAAAATCGACGGCGCTCCGTTTGTGCACCAAGGTTTATCCGTGCTATTCTATTTTGAAATTATCCATTTATAATTCTTTAACAAAAGATAATATACTTTAAATTATCATAACTTCAACAGATCTCAGAAGGTCCGAATAAATCCAGCAAATTCATAAAATCATTAATAGCAATTAAATAATATTAAGTGAATAAAAACTCGAAAATTGGGATGTTACAAACCTCCCCCCCTGAACAGAATCTCGACCCCGAGATTCAGGGCTGACTAGAGAATAGGTTTGGGAATTCTGCCTTCAGATCTTCCTCACGCTCCCAGGTTGCTTCATTTTCTGAATGATTACTCTATTGAACTCTACAGAAGCGAGTAGACTTAATTCTGGTCCTGCACTCCATTACATCCAAAATCTTAATCGGGTGTTCCTTGTAAGTCAGATCTCCTAGCAACTCGATGGCTTCTAACAGCGTTCGTTCTGCTGGCACCTTGAGATATTTCTTGAGCTGTGATACATGGAACACATCATGCACCCCTGCCAACGATTCTGGCAATTCCAACTGATATGCAACCTCTCCTCGTCGGCTTAAGATCTTAAATGGTCCTACATACCTAGGTGCAAGTTTTCCCTTGACTTGAAACTTTTTCACACCCTTAAGGGAAGTAATCCTAAGATACACGAAATCATTGGGTTCAAGGCTCAATTCACTATGACGATTATCAGTCATAACTCTTACCTTTGGTTGTCTTTGTTCTCAGCCTTTCTCCGATCATGGCAACTTGTTCTTCAGCCTCTCTGAGCATCTCAGGCCCAAATACTGAACACTCCCTTACGGGGTTTGACAGGCTCATCCATATAAGACTTCAAATAGTGACATCTGCAAACTAGCCTGGTAGGTAACTATCGTCATAACTGAATTCTGCCTATGGCAAACATTTATCCCAAAACGTGACGTAAGCTTAACGCACAACCTCTAAACATACCCTCCAGAATCTGATTAACTCTTTCTGTTTGACTATTGGTACGCGAGTGATAACTGTACTGAAATTCAAGCGAGTTATCATTGCTTCATGTAACTTATTCTAAGCCCTCGAGATAAATTGGATACCTCTATCGGGCACAATCTTCTTAGGCACCTACGCAGTTTATTCAATCCCTGAAAGATTTGCCAAATGATCTTTTGAATACGTAGTCTTCAGTGATATGAAATGAGTAATTTTGGTTAATTTAATCAAATTATGATTCCTCCGAATTCATACCTTTTAGAGTCCATTTACACTAGGGATCATTTTAATGATTTGCCTCCTATAGGAATCTATAATGATTTGCAACGAACCTTTAGATCTCTAATGCATTTTTTTTATTCACATCACATTGAGTATCATAACCAATAGTTTCGCCCTTCACCTTAGGTCACCAAAACCTTTCCTTAAGATATTGATTCTCTTTGGCACTTCCTGGGTACATCGAATACTTAGAATTATGAGTTTTCTCAAGTATCAATTTCTTAGGGTCTTCCTATCCGGCACACTGATTCAGCATTAAATCCTTATGGTATCCTAATCACTCAAATTTCTACTTTTTGGCTACGCCTTCTTCTTTCCTTAACTTGATTTTGTATATATATATACATTATTATTATTTTCTTTTCGAACCCCCGTGGTCTTATCTTCTAATGTGGGTTTTTATCTTCCAAGGTGGGTATGAAATTTTGTCAAACGATTTTTCGATTTCGACCTCTTGAATTCTTTGCATAACCCTGATTAATTATTCGTTATCAACCTATTGCCTTTATGACCTCGTAACTCAAACATCGACTACCACATTGGACTTATAATACTTATGGATTTTAACACTAAAACCCTTGATTATTTCCAACCATTTTCTTTGTTCCCTATTAAGATTTGACTAGTAGATATATAATTTAGACTCTTATGATTCATATCTTTCTTCGTTAGGATAGTGACACCATATTTTCAAATCGCGCACTATGACAGCTAGTTCCAAGTTATACATAGGGTGATTCTCCTCATGCTGTCTCAATTCACCTACTACGTAGGCAACAATCTTGTCCCCTGTCAAGCATCACTTATATATGTCGAAACTAATCCACACTAACATAGGCGTTGATATTAATTGCTTCTTCAGCTTCCGAAAATTATTTCCACAGTCGCATAAGAGGTTTAGCTATTGTCGAGAACCTTACTATGAACCAGTGATAATGTCTTGCCCTTCCTAGAACCTTCAAACTAAGTAACGAACTTTGGTTGATTCTGATGTAACACAATTTTCATCTTGCTTGTTTCAATATCGACTCCTTTAGCAGTCCTTGCGTGACTAACAAGATTCCATCTTTTCTTCTAGAAATTCACACTTATTGAATTTTAGCGTCGACCACTATTCTCATAAAACTTATTTCTAGAGATGTTATCTATATGGTCGTTATGAATTTATCCCATTAATCCATAAACACCTTATACATACGAGGCATTAGTCAATCGAGAAATATAACAAAAATTCATTTTGTTCATATCGTGTAGAGAGCATAATCCTAGAAACATTCTTCGCATGACTCCTTGATTGATAATAACCTAAGCGAAGCTTTATCCTAGAAAATTCCAATTTCCTTCGATCTTGATATTAGATACTTGTTTTTGATCTTTTCTTTATTTATAGCATGATTGATTGCATTCTCGATTTTTTTCCTTAATATATATATATATATATATATATATATATATATATATATATATATATATATATATATATATATGACATAGTCTTTCCACCATTGGTGCTCTACGAGCACTAATTTGCTCCCGAACTTGATTATTTGATATGATGGCATATTAGGCAATTTCTTCACCACTATCCACGAACTACCATCACTTGAAACTCCTTGTTCTTCATATTTAGGGTTTAAATCAACATATATTCTCCACCAAAGTAGCTTTATGGGTTGAGCATCCAACTAATTTCAATAGTCGTCAAAGGTCTAAGTATCCATTAGCCATTTGATTTGCTTGAACTTTATTCACTCAATAAGCCTTGGACCCTTAACCTTACGGTTTAAAGCGGCACTTCTTGACAATGATAAATCCTTTGGTTAACAAGCTCTGCTGGGTACCACTAAACTAGCCACTATTTCCCATGCATCATTTTGAGTGAGCTATGCTACGCGGAATACTCTTAGAGAATCATCATTTCATTTTATTGCTTCTTTATTCCACTATTTTGTATACTAATGTATCAACCATCTCTGTTTTATTTCTTTCGACAATGAGACCTTTTCATGAAATTCATTACTAATTTCTTTGCTTTGTATATAGGGTTACGATATTGCCCTTAAGTAAACTCATGGCTCCTAATTTTCCTTATTTAGCATTAACACTAGGGCCGGAGTTGGGATTGAATTGAACTTACATGATTGCTTCCCTTTTTGGGGGCATTTCTTGGCGAAATGTTTAGGTTTATGGCAATTATGGTAGAGTCTAGTGTGAACTTTCTCTCTTGGGTATTTGTTGATTGGTGTGGTGTTTTTACCTAGACGCCTTTTCTTCAATTGGTTTTCTCGGCAGTCTCCCTCATAATTTCAACGCTTAATTCTTGTGTTATGTATCGGACTAAGGTAACTTCGGTATACCCATGGCTATAGGAATTATTTGTTCTCTCTGTGGGCATTGATTAGCATAACGACCTTTTCGGTGGCATTGTAGCACTCAATCTTTGCTCTTCTTGTGATTCATTACTAGTTGATTAGCAACACATCTTTTGGCAAAACAATCTCCTTTTTCACACAAGAGACCTACCGTGGGTAATACCTCTTGATTTCTTGATTAAGGTTGATAGGTTCGGGAGGTGCGTTTTTATTTTATTTTATTTTTCAGCGAATGCACGCACAATCTTTTAAATTGTTTGGTTGTGATTCTTCATAGAACAATATTTAGCTCTAGAACAAAGCTGCGGGGTAGTGTTCCTTTTAATAATCTCGGGCCAATCCTCGGCTTTTAAAGATGGAGCATTAGCTTGATTGGTCATATTCGTATTTGTTTCATTATTGCTTGCATCAAGCTGAGTCGGCGGTCGAGAACTCCTTAAAACTCCGCATGTCTAACGGTATTGACGGTTGAAGAACTAATCCATCCTTAGAGTTTCCAGGGTTGATTTCCACTTCCATTAGCTCTATTGCTTATCACTATTACGAACCATCTGCTGATTACCTCAAAGGGTTTAGGAAAGAAGGAAATAGCATAGGTAAGAACAAGGATCCTAACACGGGGAGATAGGTTTAACCCAATAATTTAAGCAATCAATATTAATAACTTGGTATGGTGCTATATAAGCCTAAAAGCTTTGCAACGCATATCTTGCACACTCGACAATCAATGAAGAACCAATTTGACCTATCCACACAACAACTACCGTCTACATGGGTGACTCTCCTTTCTTAGGAAACGCGACTCCCACATATGAGTCTCAACTGGCTATTTGAAGCACTGAGTCTTCTAGTTTTAATACACTTCGTTGATCCGCTCCTCCATGAGCTTGATGATTCTTTCCTTCATGGTCGGTATGGTAGCAGCAGGCATTTGATGACATCTCCTAAAGTGTGATATATCGTTTTCTACACAAGATAACTCAGGTAAGATTTTAACTCGATTCAGCAGAGGTAAGGAAAAGAAATTTCAGCAGGGGAAAAGAAAGAATTTTTGGTAAGGATAGAAATAGAAGAACGAGATGAGTCAAAAACATATTATTCTTCTAAGTTAGGTCTTTTACTTTAGAAAATACTTTTGAATGACCTATAGGGACGACCAACTATCTAGGGTCAAGACCTACAGTCAGTATGCTCTGATACCACCTCTGTAGTGACCCGAATTCACCAATTCGGATCCACCGTGTATGCCGCACTATTCCCAGGATCAACGCTAGTGCACACGGCTTAACATCGGTAAGCATCACATCGTACACAACGATAATAACAATAAGACTTCATTTATTTAAATATAGCTAGTGTATGATCTTATGATCACTTACATTTATTCGGCCTCATAGGGCAAGACTAAGATAAAATAAGACATATCAGTGGAAAATCGTAGAAGGCGTAGTGACTCATCGATTACACCACAGGCGGTGACAAGGCTTGGCCTAGTGACTCGCGTCCACAAAAGTCCTCCTCAAGCACAGCGATGACTCCTCCTTGTTGTTGGTTGTTTAAGCAAGGGTGAGTACACCAACACGTACTCAACAAGTTGTGCCTGAGAATGCATTTCTATTATAACTATATGCGGGCTTATTCCAAAGGAATGGCTAAGTGGCTCATAGCGATGGCGACATTTGAGAACAATACGGTACATAGATTGAAAAAGATAGTAAAACAAATTATAACAAGTAAATAGATTCAGTGATTCTCAAATAAACCAAGTTCTCCATCCTAAATCAAGTTCCATTATGGCATCCCGCTATCCCATCCAGTTGTTTATTTTAATTAACTACCCTTAGTTGACCGAGGCAAGACCAACCAAAAGTTCATCATAAAACCAAATCGACAGCCCAATTGCCACTCTTGGCCCACCAAATCTGACAGCCAATTGCCACTCTTGGCCCACCAAAAACCAAATGCAACCGCCCAATTGCCAGTCTTGGCCCACCAAATGCGACCGCCCAATTGCCATTCTTGGCCCACCAAAAACCAAATGCGACCGCCCAATTGCTAGTCTTGGCCCACCAGAAACAATCTTGCCACTTGCCTCAGTTTAAATCATTTTTCCCACCCCAGTTGATTACCAAACACCACGTACTCTTCACAAATCAACATCGTTGCGTGACTCCGCTGTCACAACAACTCAATCTCTTTGTGCGACCACACATGGCCCACAAATTATTATCATAGTTCCATATTCCATTAGTCAAGATTAATAAACAATATTCCAAGAGCATGTGATGACGTGGCATGGCTAAGCAATTCTATTCCGTTCTAACCATCCATGTTGATTTTCTATTAACCAACTATAATTAACCAACCTAGGGTGACAAGTGGATCATGGCATACAATCTAACAAGGTAGGGTGTAATTCAAAAGGGTATAATATCTAAATCCCAATCTAGGTCAAAATCATTTGTACACATAAAATAACATGTGATAAGATAAATCAAAATAGCATGCAATCTAATTTATGGGTGCAACATGATCAAAGCACAACTTGCCTTGCTTAAGCTCCTGGTATTGTTCCGAAGATTGCTCTTGAGTGATTAATTCCTTCTTCGAAACCTCGCTCAACTCAACGTCTACGCGAATCGAGAAGAAATAGCAAATAAACACCAAGACCAAGAACAAATAACAAATGAACTCAAAAATCCAGATAAAAACCCCCATTAGATAGATCTTAATTTTATAAATTTCTAGGAATTTGAATCACCTTAATCGGAGTTCATATGCAAAAGTTATAACATTTAGATTTTGTGAAAGTAGACTAAACTCTGGAATTAGAAATTCTAAATCCTTCCGAATTATTTTTATAAAGAAAATCCGAATTTTCCTGCCCCGGTTTGTACGGACAAAACGTGGCGAAATCTAGACTGATGAACTCAATCTAATGGTTACGGTAAATCTACTACGTGAGTGGTATCCCCGTTAGATCTAAATCCAACAATCATGATTTACCCCGGGTTTTACTATGCATAACGGCGTGAATGACTCAACCCTCGATCTTAATCCGATGGTCGAACTTACATGTGGTTTCTGTTCCTTGTGATGATCGGCGAGACTCTCGTCGCCCGATGAAGATCTAATGCGCCTGAGCTCGAATCCGGCGAGCGATCGCGGTGGCGCCGGTTCACCGCCTTGGGGAAGACAACCCGCGTTGCGGCGCTGCGGCGATCTCGAATACTCCTCAATCCCGGCGAATAGCGGCGTCGGCGATGCTCTTGAAAAACAACGCGATGATGACCTCGCTCTGGCGAGCTTTCCGCTGCGGCTTCCTTGCGTCTCGAGCTCGCGTCTTGCTCTAGCGAGCGTGGCGCTCTATCTTGATTGAATCCTAAGGCGGGATTGGCGTGCTATTTAAAGGGCTTAACCCCGAGTCCATATGGAAACCCGGCGACTCTGACCCCAAATCCTTATCGAAAACAACCGGTGCTGCACTTTCCTCGCCAACACGGCGGAAATCTTGGTCCTGGCGTCCTACTCCCGTGGCGAGAGGTTCGCGATGCGACTCCTCGCTCTGACACGGATGATTCGCTCGATCCCACATCATCCGCCACGTCGACTCTAATTCCTCATCGGAACGGCGATAATCGCACTCTCCCTATGTCATCTCGGGTGGGATTCTTCGGTCAAAGGCGCCCGGACTTCCAATCGAACACGTATCCACCTCGAGGTCTTAGTGATCTCAATCGAATACCAAGCCAGTCGCGTTGTGCTTCGAGAACAAAATCGGCGCGCTCGTTCGTGCACCAAGGTTTATCCGTGCTATTCTATTTTGAAATTATCCATTTATAATTCTTTAACAAAAGATAATATACTTTAAATTATCATAACTTCAACAGATCTCAGAAGGTCCGAATAAATCCAGCAAATTCATAAAATCATTAATAGCAATTAAATAATATTAAGTGAATAAAAACTCAAAATTTGGGATGTTACAATGGGCCAAGCCGACTACATGAAGATGGGTATTGCTCAGGAGGCAGGCTGCCATGCGCAACAAGGAAACCCCGAAGATGGAAACCAACCCTACTTAGGGAGGATACAATTGTAATCCTAACCGCTATCATGTTTAGCGAATAAGGAAAGAGATAAATCTCCACCTTGTAATCGATTATGACTCTCCTTTGTAAACGCACCCCTCTACTATATAAAGGGGGGGTAAGGTAGCGTCCTGGAGAGGAGAAGAAGATTATCAGCCAATAGGCTAGCCACACATATAATTCCAGAGCACAAGACTAGAGTATTATCTCCTCCGCGAGAGCTCGAACCTGTATAAATCCCGTGTCTTGTGCTACCATCGAGTTTGGATCCGGCGTCTAGCCCTCTTTTGATTATTACCGACAACAAACGTCGACAGGTGCGGTCCACAAGAGCTTTTCCTTTAAATAGAAATAGGGAGGGAGGGACCTACAGGAGCTCGGCGGGGGAGAAGTTCCTATGGGCTCTACATATTATGACCTAACTTAGCTAGTGTGTCATCATACATGGCAAAACCATCGACTCATTGTGCCACACGGGTAATACTACTATGTGAAATAGGGCCAATCTGTTATTTGAACTAGATGCAAAGTTTGGGAGGTTAGATGGACTTTAAACCAAAGTTTGAGTATTACATGGACTTCTTCCATTAATTAATCACATAATCTACAAATGAGAATATTATAAAACTTGGTAACGGTAGAAAGTTGGTGCATGCAGATGTGCACTTTAGAATTACTAATTAGAGGGTGTCCTAACCAATTCTATGGTGAGGATGTCATTTTGTTGTGACATGTGGCGGCACCTTCTTTTATCCACTTCTCTTCCCCCCCTCAAAGACTCATTGTGACGCTTGGCAGCATCCTCTTCCTCCCCCATTCCCTTCTCCTCAAACTAAAAGAAAAAAAATCAAATTTCCCAACAAGTTTTTAATAGAAGCATTATTTAACAATTTTAAAAGTTTTTGAATCAAATGTTTACAAACCAAAAATATTTTTAATTGATAATTTTCAAACTACAAGTTATTTGAGTCAAATTTTTTTGTATTACAGGTGAAGGAAGGGGTGAGAAAAGGGATGAGAAGGGAGACTGATTGGAGAGATACCATGTGGCATTGTCTAGATATATCATCACTAAGGAATTGATAAGAGTAACCACAAATTAGAGCCTCTAATGTAATTTACTTAATTTGTACCTAGCTAATGTTGTGGTGCGAAAGTTACTAATAAAAGTTCACTAATGGCGTGTCGATCGATCCTACCTGCGTCCAATCATCTTTTCAATCTTTATCTCTTTAAAAGAATGTACTAAATGATGTGTTCTTCACCTTTCCCATCTTTGCTCACTTCTTCTCAAATACCTCTTCCACCCTTAAAATATCTAAAAACAAAGAATTACCTATAACAAACAAGTTAACTACTAAAAATGTAATACTTATCCCAACAACTTCTCTTTCCTCCCTTCATGGTGTGCGATAAAGATGTGATAAACAACAGTAATGATGTCAAAGGTGTTGTGTAAGCCAAACATGACACGGCATGGTATGGGCCGAAATGGATCTCGATCATCCAGTACGGTGGAAACGAGAGCATGATGCAAATTATGCCTAGCGACAACATCTTAACGTGTGTAACATCCCAAAATTTGAGTTTTGGAATGTTTGAAGTTAAAAAATGAACCATTTGTATTTTCCTGGAATTAATCGAAGCTTAATTTGAATTTTCTAATAAGAAAAAGCTTTAATTTGATTAATCTACTTATCAAACTAAAGATTTCCAGTTTTTGTTGGGTTCCTTGTGCTTCAAGGATTTTTTTGTATTTTTGGAGATTTTTTTTGAATTAATTTACTATTTATTTGAATTTATTTAGATTTATTTGAATTTCTGGTGTTTTCTTAATTTAGAAAAATGTTTTAATTCCTATTTCGTCTTGGGCCAAATTCTTTTCCTCAACCCATTCCTATTTCTCTCCGTGGCCCGTTTTTTCGCCCGGTCCAGTCCGCATCGGCCTGCCTCCGCGCGTCCTCGGGCCACCTCCCTCGTGTAGCCCAGTCGACCCGCTAGCCAGCCGCGCCACGCCATTTGATCTGCAGCGCGTGTGTGGCCTAGATAAAGCCACGTTGCCTTGCGCTGCTGCCAAAACCCTAACCCTAGCTGCCAGGACTCTGCGCACTGCACGTCATCATTTTCGGAGTTTGCACTCGACACACCTCCCTAGGCTATTTAAGCCCCCGAGGAGCCTCATGTTGCGTTCCCCGTCGTGAGTTGCACCTGCCTCCTCCTTCCTTGTCGCTCGAGACCTCGCCTATCGTCTTTGCGCCCTCGCTGAAGTTTCGCCACCGCCCGAGCACCTTCTCCGCCATCTCTTGGCCTCTCCGGTGCATCTCTGTCGTAGCCGCTTGTTCCCTCGTGTTGTCCGCATCGTGCTCTCCCAGATCCGTGCTGAACCGAGGTAGATCCGGTGCTGCTTCGCCATATCGTGCATCGTGTTCCTCGTGTCAGACAGAATAGCGCTATCGCCTCACCGTCGACCCACTGCGCTCAACCGTGGCCGTTCGATCTTCCACCAGAGTCCCAGATCGCGCCACGTCTCCCCGCCGCTCCCTTGCTCTCATGCCGTCCAATCTAGCCGAGCCGCCGGATGCACGACACGTGGCCAGTCCGCGTTAGCCTCCACGTCAGCCCAATTGCCTACGTGTCACCCCTGTCAGCGTTGATGTCAGCCGTGGGCCGGGTGCACGGTGAACCGGACACTATGCTGTGAGCTTGGTCCACCGTGGACTGCTCTATGGCCGTGGACTCGGTCCATAGACCGTGGGTCCTGCATATCAGTGAAATAGAATTTTTGTATTTATTTTTATTTTGGGAAATTGATTTGCTGACGTCAGTGATTGTGCAATAAATCGATTGTCCCGTAGAAAAGTAAATCAGAAAATTTGGATCTAATCTTTTTCAGCCTTTTTCCTTGAATTCAATTTTCCGGAGGCTCGTTCTCCTTCATACGAACTCCGATTAAGGCAATTCAAATTTCTAAATTTTTCTAAAATCAAGATCTACCTTTTAGAGCCATTTTTTTTTCAATTTTGAGCTTATTTAAGTATCTTTTTGGTATTTATTTAGTTTCGTTGCTTTCTTTTCTGGTAGACGCGAATCCCCAAGGAGCGAACGAAGACTTCGAAGACCAAAACTCAGCACTAGATCAGTAAGGCAAGTCATAACCCTTGATCATATTAAACCCATGTTTACTAAAGTACTTTGTTTTATACAATTGCATGCTATTTGTGTATCAATTTGTAACATCCCCGTTTTCAGCCCGTTGTTAAAAATTTAATTTAAATTATTTAATTTAAAGATTTGGAGTTATTTGATTTGATTATCTATCCTGGCATCCTTTCCACCCAAATTTAGAATTTATTCCAAATTCATCTGTTAATTCTAAATTCGCTTCAAATCAAATTTAAATTTAAATTCAAATTTCAAATCAAATTCAAATTTGCCATCGCATTTATCCAACCCGAAATTCTATTCTGAATCCATTTCTCATTTTAGCCATTTTTCTTTTGGGCCGAAATCATTTTTCTGTGGGCCCAACGTCCAAAAGTATTCTTTTTCTCTCTCTTCTCCTTCTCTGTACTGTCGCATGCACAGTATCGATTAAGCGAGCAAGCTCAAAACCATCCATAGCTCTCTCTCTCCTTCCAAATCCTCAAGCCACTCAAGCCAAATTAACTCACTAATCCAATAGGAAACTGAAGCCTTGGAAAGGCAAGGGTCAGGAGAATCAAATCCATCCGATCGTTCACCCTTTCCTCTCCCAAAATGGTCACAATAATGCTCAATCCGCGAAACTTTGCACCTTCCATAACTCGGCCGTTTCTTTGTCTCTTCGCATGCTCGAGTACTCCATTTGTTCGTCTCGACGCCCCCGTTGTGGTGCTTCCTTTCCTTCCTCGTTTCGTCATCGTTTCGACCTCTGAATTTGAGCAAGAACTCCGGCCAACGTTCGTCGCCGACACCGTCGAACCATCTTTCATTCCGGTGAGCCAAACCATGCACCAACCGTGTCATATCAAGTCTCTTAGCATGTAGATCAAAAGCCCTCAACCCAATTTTGTTTTCGTTGTAGTTTTGGTCTCCGATTTGTGATTGTTAAATGCGTCGACCGTTCATTCCGTTCATCGCCAATTTCTTGCAAATCGGTAATTCCCAATCCAATTCCTTGCATCCATATACTCATTCCATCATGTTCTATCTATTGTGCTCACTATTTTTTGCAAGATTTAATTCAAGTTTTCCCCAAAATTTCGGACATGTTTGTGCTTGCGTCTTGTTCATCTCCATGGATCTTAGGCAGTGTTTGTGCCACCATCGCGAGGACCTCCCGGCCATCTCTAACATCTTGTCCGCTCAAGCCATTCCTACGCATCAACCCGCCCTCGTGAAGCCGCCCGCCTGCATGGCCGTTCGCCGTCCCAGTGAACAAGCCCTTGCAAGCCATGGCCACCGCCGCCGAGAAACCTTCCACCGGTTCCCCAGAGCACCACGGTCCTCATCGCCCCTCATGGCTACCTCCGCCTTCCGGCCCATGCGCGCCGTCCAGCTCCGCCCCGGCCGCTTACAGCCCCCTTTCCCGCGTCTGGCCGCTCCTTGCCGCCGTCTTCACCACTTCCCTATCGCGTCGTTTCCATTTTGTTGTCTGTGGTTGTCGCCATGTCCCCAAATCTTTGGCGCCATTGGAAGCGAGCTTCTCTGTGTTGCCATGGGAAAAGGCTAGATGTTGAAGAAGGCCTGAGAGGATGACAAAGGGACCCCACCAGTCATTGAAACAAATGAGTTCAGGAAATTCAGCTAAAAGAAGATTCCGAGAATATTCCCTCGTTTTCCAATTTTTCAATCCGTGCAACTTCAAATATTTTTATCTTTGTCATACGAACTCCGAATTAAGTGATTCAAATTGCTAAATTCGTCTAAAATCATTCTCTATCTTCCAGTATTTTTATTATAATTTTTAGATTTTATTTATTTTCTATTATTTTATTTGTTGTCTCGTTTTGCGTGTAGCCGAAGATTCCACCGTGGCCGCTGTCAATTCCGAAGAACTTCAGTGCGTCGACGACTTTGCGACCAGAGGAGGCAAGTCTCCTTGATGCACTTTGATCCTATGTTTTAAAAGTCTTTTTATGATTTTGTCAAATGCATGGCTAATTTGAGTAAAAAATTATATTTAAATGGATAGGTTGTTTAGTTAATCCAATTGGTTGATAACTCCTTGCTGATTATTGTTCATGCCTTTGTAACCTTAGATTATTTCTTGTTATCATTTATATCATGATTACCCTTGATTAGAACGGTAGATCAATGCTTAGGTGCAAATTGATTAAAATGCCTATCGGGAAAAATGAGTTAAAAGTTGTTGTGAAAGTGTATTTATAAAATGGTAGCAATGTATTTGCTGCTTTATTTGCAAAATGAAACGAAAATAAAAATGGTTTTGACTTGAGCGGATCGGTCCGATGGGCGGGTGCGGATGGAGCACTGACTTTTGGCTTTGCGCAAGTGCCGCTCGAGTTGATTAAGGACCGACGCTTATGATTATCCATTCTAAGCAAAACAGTACAACCACATGTCCGAAATGGAGTGCGACTGGCCGACTAATTTGTAGTAATTTAACTTAGACTTCATGCGGATGGTTGGATGTGGAGTGCGGATGGAAGCGAATGGTTTATTCCCACAGCGCAAGAGGGGCTTCGGTGGGTGGATGGAACCCTTCGGGTGAAACCTTAGCGGGTCGAGTCGGGTTAAATTGTTACATTGTAAAAGCCTTGTCATGATCGCTCTACCGACACACCAAAGGAAGTGTGTTAATTGCATGGCACCAATGGTTGATCATGTCATGTGGGTAAAGTGTACAAACTCTGCAGAGTAAATAAACTATTCAAATAGCCGTGCTCACGGTCAAGAGCGGGCAAAGAATGCTTTCATACTGGTAGACTTGATTTTAATTTTGAAAACTGTGAATTTGGGAATTCAGCAGTGGGTAGAACTTTTGGGTAGAATTCAGAGCTGATTGGAACCTGTTTTAAAGCATGACGGATGGAGTCATTGGATGGTTTATCACAATCTTTTAAATTGTGCAGATAGAGCCTGTATACTAAGTGATGGTGGTTAGAACCATCGCTACAAATATTAATAAATTCAAATGTTACAAATAATTGACAAAGATGCTTTACGAAAATTATACATGTACTGTTTAATAAAAATTTGCTTTGTGCAAAATAAACCATATAAGCCTCTCTTTGGAAGGCCCTGCATGTTGCATAATTTCCCAGACTTGCGGAGTATGTTTGTACTCACGTGCTACAATTCAACCTCTTCAGAGCTGTTCGAGGATACTGTGAGAAGACTTCTTAAGCTTGTGGCCGAGGAGGCGAGCTGAGGAGTAGGTGTGCGTTCGATCGTTTGCACATGGCGAATGAGGCCAGGCTTTTGTTGTTGTCTTCCGTGTGTGGTGCTCTGGTCTTCTAATCTGTGGTTTGTAATAAGTGGTCATATGACCAATACTTGAGTTTATTATCGTTCGATACAATGTTACGGTTATGAATATCCTTTGCTTCCTTTGTGTGTACTAACAATGATCGAGGGGTGATGCGGATATGCCTGAGGAGGTTCGGATGGTAAATCTGGGGTCTCACACAATTCTTAGTTTTTGGGAATAGTTATTCAGCTGGTTGACATTATGCCACCTTCATCTTTGGAATGCCATGTACCCGTTGTTAGCCACTAGCTGGATCATTACCAGTTGGACATAATCATAATACCAACAATGGGTTATCGTAGTTATGTTTAGACCTGATTAGTTGTACGTTGGGATTCATATCACATGTGAATTAATGTTAATCTTGACTTAATGAGATATTGAATTGTCGCCGTTAGCCACTGTTGTAAAACTTGTTGTACCACGGTGGGGTTTACCATTGGTCTTGGTTGAACAAAATGTTTTCCCTCGGGCAAGTGATCGTGCAGTAAAAGGGGTGCTTTCTATCACATTGGGATGTGGCTGTCTTGCCTAAGACAACTTAAGGACATAATCTTGTATGCCATTGAACTGGTCCTAATCGTGCAACCACAAGTTTGCTATTGAACAGTCCTAGCTGATTAATTTGCAATGTCTAGACTTGAGTGCTGCCAACTGGTTGTGTGGGTTCCGGGATGGACAGGTAGATTCACATAGCTCAAGAGGGGGGCCATGAGGGGCGAAACCTTAGAGGGCAGTACCGAGTTTAGACATTGCATTGTAAAGGATTTGTCATGATATCTCTGCGACATACCAAAGGAAGTGTGTTACTACCGGTTGCACCAAGAGATGTTCATGTCTTGTGGGGAAAGCTGTACAACCTCTGCAGAGTGTAAAACTATTCGAATAGCCATGTCCACGGTCATGGACATGCCTGGGAATTTCACACGAGGTATAGCATGTTTCATGAAATGTGGGAATGTGGAACTGTTGGGATGTGAATAGGGAGTTCACTGTTGTTTTGTTGTCTAAAGTTATACTGTTAAATTTAGTGGTTTGATACTTGTTTTGGGATGGTGTAGGGTGATGCCTCGCCATTTTGTTCATATTGTCTACCATTAATTTACCAATTATTTATTATCAATTTCATTAATACGCTTTCAATCTATTTATTGTATTTTAATTCAAGTTATTGCTTTCCGCAAATGAACCATATGACTATCCTTTGTCAAGTTTTGCATAAATATTGCATCATTTCCCTACGGCTTGCTGAGTACATTCCGTACTCACAGCTTTATGCCTTTGTTGATCAGTTGCTGAGGAAGGACCATAGAATAATGAGTACCATGAGGAGGAATACTATGAAGACTATATCGACTAGGAAGGCGTTTCCTCTGACGATTGCCTGTGGCATGTCGAATGGCCTAAGTTATCTTATTTTCGCGGCAATAGTTTTATTGTTTCTTAAGCCCATAAGGCATTGATGTATGAACCTTGACTATAAGGTCATTTGCTTTAATTAATAATAATTTATTTCTTCTTAGTTAATTCGTTGTATGGAATGATACTTCATCTATGTTGCCACTGTGTGCACTAGCGTGATCCTGGACTAGTGCAGTATACACAAAGGGTTTCGAAATTGCAAATCCGGGTCCCGACAACATGTTGGGTAATATTATTTTTATCTGTAGCAAAGTATAGGCATTCGGCTAGTAATAGTAAATAATACTTCATTTGTCCAAGTTTATAGGGTGTATTTTCTCTTGGCACATAGTGTCGGTGTTTCGAGTACCGGCAAGTGAATTTTTAGTCAAGGGGTCGTGCGTTCCCTCTCCTTGAATGGTTTGACTCGGGGAGCCCAAGATGTATACTGGTTCGGGCCGAATGTCCCTACTCCAGTTCGTGTGGTGGTTCTGTATTGCTCTGGGTGCACATGACTGCACGATGTTACAAACGAGGACTAAGGACTGGCCTTGAGCACTTCGTGTGAGTGGGAGAAGTAAGAACTACTTGCTCGTAAAAACTCGATCCCTTCCCTGAGGGTCCTGCCTCCCTTTATATAGACAGAGGGCAAGTTACATAGAATTCGGAAAAGAAAGGATGGGGTGTCCCTCGCCTTGGAGTCTGGTCTTGATCTTGGCGGTGGCCAGGTGCTGCTACGCCCCATCTTGGGTCGGTAGATACATCGAGTGGCATAGTTTTCCATTCCATCAGGAAGTGGCGCACCTACCCTCACTGCGTTTGTCAGTCTTGGCCAAAGCGCTTAGCTCGGCGTTGCCTCGGGAGGGAGCGCATCCTCCCACTGTACGTGACCGGACAACAAGACCAGCGCCTGACTTTGGTAGCCTCCTTGTAGCCTCGGGAAGGAGCCACCTGCCCCCGCACGGTCACTCCGAGCCGTCGTGTCCGTGGGGCAGGTGGCCAGTCGACCAATGATAGTCTAGCACCCAACCCTCGGCGGAGATTGTCTTGGCTTGGTCGGAGCTTGTGGGGCGCCCGACCCATGGCGTGGGTCGGACCGCCCCCTGTTGGTTTAATCGGGGCGAGTGTCGCCGTGTGGCTGGGGCCCGACGAAAATGGGCTTAGGGCGACATTAAATCGTCGGGCGTGAGGTACCCATGATATGAGTACTCGTCAGTAGCCCGCGAGCGAGTTTGTTAGAAGCGGTCGGGGTTTCCTTAGTCGACAAAATCTAGCAAGGGCAGCGAGTGGACTTGATCAATTTGGTTCGTTCGGCGCTTTTCGGGGTTTGCCTTGGTTGGCAAAATCTGACCGAGTGCACCGAGTGGACTTGGTCGGCTGATTCGTCCGGGTGCGCTTGGGGTTTATCTTCGCGGGTAGGTTCCATCCGATTTGGTTGGTGAAATCCGATTGGGTGTGTGGCGGATCTGTTGATTCTGTGCCGGCGGTCGGTGTATTTGCCTTAGTCGTGATCCATGACTTAGTCGGTAGGTTTTAATGGTCTTGTGGCCCTTACCGGTGGAGTCTAACACCGAGCCCCGAACGGTCGGGCCGGTTGGGGTTTCGCTTCTTGGCGAGGCCCGTGATTTGGTCGGTGGGATCCGGCTCGGCGTTGCCACTGTCGGCGTGGGCCCGGATGCCTTAAGCGAGGCTCGGTGTCAGAGTGCTAGTTTACGTGGCTCGGCATTTGCCTTGGTCGTAGCGGGCCGGATGCCTTAAGCAAGGCTCGGTGTCCGAGTGCTAGTTTCGTCGTAGCTCAACGTTTTATAATCTTTGGTTTCTGGCGGGGCTGGGCGGAGGGCGTCCGTCCCGAGTCCCCATCTGGTGAGGCTATTTGTGGGAGGAGTGGCCGTTGTCTGTCCCACGTGTATGCCCCGTTCGCAGGTGTGGGATTTGGAGGGGGTGAGCAGACACGTGTTTACCATGTTGGTTTGAACACCGTGCTCGTGGAGCTAATAACGGGTAATCCGAGTGGGACCTGGAGATCTCTCCCAAGGGGGACCTTTCCTAGCGGACGATCCCGTTGAGGGCGTCCGGCCCACTGGGGGTGACCCATGAGAAACCTTTCTTTACTCGATCCCGTATCGGACTCCGGGTCGTCCGCTGACCCGGAGCGTAGCTGGCTGCCACCCATCGATGGGTTCCGTGGGAGAGTATGAAGTATGGTCTGAGACATGAGTTAAGGCGATTGGGTCGTTAGCCGACCCAACTAGAGGCCCACTGAGGGCTCGCCTTGTCCTCGCCCCTCGCTCAATTTTCTGCTAGGGCGGTCCTGAATCCACTTGGTGGATCAGGCCTTTGAAACCCACAAATCTAGACTAGGCCCCGGGCGCGAACTATTGAGCTCTTTGCCACCTTGAGGCCACAGCGGCCCAGTGGGCCTTTCATACTGTGCAGGCAGCCGGCCCGGCCAGAAGCGGCAAAGAGAGGTCGTGGGGCGTCTTTGCTTGATCGATGTCCTTCGCCTCCGCTGTCTGTCGAGTTGTCGTAGTGGAGGAATTGGAAACCGTGTCTTACCAGCGGCCCGGCGCGGCAGTCGGAGAGACGGGATGTGCGACGCTTCACCCGAGGTGGTGTCTGTTCGGCTAGCGCCTGTTCGGCCCTTATAAATTCAGCGCGAGGGGCGCCGAGGTAGGCACTTGCCTTTGCTTTCCCTGCCCCCCCCCTCCGCCTTCGCCTGAGACGAGAGAAAAAAGAAAGCAAAGGAGTCGGAGAAGAGGGTTCCTCACCTTCCCCTTCCGTTTCGAAATGCATTGAAGAGCAGATGGCGAGCGGAGGTCACGACCCTGTTGGCGATCAGAGGGCTGGCAAGCGAACAGCGGCTGCAGACCCGTGGGGCTCAGACCCCAAGAGGCCCCGCACCGATGCCGGATCCTCCATAGCCGCGGCGAGGGGCGGGATTACTCTACCCTCGCTTGCCTTCCGCATCTGGGACCCTCCTTCAACGTGAGTTCCCGTCGCTTAGCTTCGGGATGGCTTTGATTTCTTCTTGCTGACACTGGCTCGTTCTCCTTCTTTCTCTCAGCGCCACTGGCTCGGGTTCACATTGGCTGCCGTGGCGCCCCATTATCCGCCTTAGTTAGAGCGAGGGCGGGCGCTTGTGGAGCCGCTACCGCTCTCCTCCGTGCTCAAGCGATCCCTCGCGATGAGGGCAGGCGGCTAGTTTGGCAGCTATGGCAACAAAGCTGCGAGCTTCCTTGGCGTCAGGCTGCAATAGCGCTGCCGAAGCGGAGGCATCGTCTCGGCGGGCTCGGGCGAGCCACGAGGAGGCTTCGCCAAGACAGCGAGGAGCTCTGGTTGTGGCGAAAATCTTGTCTCCATGCTCGCTTGACCTCTGGCTTATGGCCGAGAACAGGAGCCGCTAAAGTGAGTTGAGCGAGGCCTTGGGCGTGCGGCGTAATCGCCTTGGCCTCACCGGGTGGCCGAGGCCTTAACCGACACCCGCGCCTTGGCGGCGTTCGCTCACGAGGCGAGGAAGTCACCGTTCGGTGGCGAATGCGTCTTGGCTGTTGCGCGCGATCGTGGCGCCTCGCCGACCGATGGCGGCCGTCGCCCGATGTCGGCGACCGACACTGGCGCGAAGCGGGAATCTGGCGGCAGCGGAGAGGCGATGGCGAAGCTGCTACGTAGATGCCACAGGCACGAATATCGAGGCGATGATAGCTCCGATGATGATGCCTTCTACTAGGAAGCTCCCGGGCGCCCGCTCCTGATTTTTGTTTTCTCCTTTTTTACCTCCTGCACTTTAGTTTCTGGATAATATAATGTAATATATATTATGAGAACAGGGTTTGTCTAAAATCTTGGCTGGTCGGCAGGCCGGCCGCGAGTTTCTGATTTTATCTTTTGCATTTTCTCTCTGTGGTGAGCACTTGTTGGATGACCATGGCTCTTAGGAACCGCTGGGGTTGTTTGAGCGTAGGTTGGAGTGTTAGCATTTTGAGGGAAGCGCAAAGAGAGTAGGAACTTAGGTCTGAAACGTTCACCTGTGCTTGCGCGGGAAAGGAGTGTTCCTGACCGACTATGGATCGCTCCGCATGGGCACTTCTTTCTTCCGCAAAGCACTACTAGCAACCGTGCACTGGCTGGTATGGGCGTAATGCTGGGTCGAGAGGGTTACGCTAGAGAACAATGGCGATCGGGTCATCGACGAGTGTGAGTATATGGTGGTAGCCCCAGTGGTGCGTGGGGACGGTATGGTAAATCATCGGCGTTCGAACTTGGAGGAAGGGTAAAAAGGTGCGAGGACAAGAAAGAGCTTTAGGGATAGAATTGCCTTAACTTTTCTATATTCCACGCATTGGAGATGACGTTGCCATCGACATCCTCGAGTCGAAAGGTGCCGGGTCGGAGAACCTCCATGATGGTGAAGGGGCCTTCCCACGGGGGGGGGGGAAGCTTGTGCATTTCTAGAGGACTCCAAAGGGGCTCCTCTTGTAGAGGTCTTCTCCGACCAGGACTAAGGATTTCCCCTATCGAGCGAGGCGCCGGGCCTCGGTTGGGTCGGCGGGGAGCGATCTGTCGGTCAACCGGTCGATGAAGGGTTTCCTCCAGTCGGAGTCGGCTATCAGCACATCGCGGCCCGACCCGGACAATTTCGCATCCGGCCAGATTCGGATCGGAGCGATCGCGTCGGGCGGGTCGATCGCTGCTTTCGGTTGTCGAGTCGGTGGACGGAAGGTTTGTGAAGATCGCAGACGAAGATCCCAGGTGGGACCGGTCCTTTGCTGGAGGCGAGATTAGCTAAGTAATCGGTCTCACCGTTGTAGCGTTTATAGCTATGGTGAAGCTCGAATCCCTTGAACCTTTCCTCGAGCTTGCGCACTTCCCGACAGTATGCCGCCATGCGGGCATCACGAAGCTCCGTGGCCTTCATGACTTGGTCGACGACAAGCTTGGAGTCGCCGTGTACGTAGAGTCGGCGCGCGCCGAGGTCGGCAGCGATCCGAAGACCGTTGACGAGGGCTTCGTACTCGGCGACGTTGTTGGTAGCATCGAAGAGTAGTCGGATGGCGTACTGAAGCTTGTTCCCGAGCGGAGAAACAATGACGACTCCAGCACCCGCTCCGTTCTTGGTAAAGGACCCATCGAAGTACATCGTCTAGTACTCGGTTTCTTCGAGCGCCGGTGGTGCCTGGGCTTCGGTCCACTCAGCAACGAAATCGGTCAGGACCTGCGACTTGATTGCCGTTCGAGGGACATACTATATGTCGTGGCCATTGAGCTCGAGTGCCCACTTGGCTATTCTTCCTGAGGCGTCGCGGTTGTGGATGATTTCGCCGAGCAGCGAGGAGGTCACCACGGAGACGGGATGCCGATCGAAGTAGTGGATCAACTTCCTCTTCATGATGAGCACTGCATAGAGCAATTTCTACACCTGCGGGTACCGAGCCTTGGACTCGGAGAGTACTTCACTGACGAAGTAGACTGGCCATTGTACCTTAAGCACATGGCCTTCTTCCGCTCGCTCCACGACAAGTGCCGCGCTGATGACCTGGGTCGTGGCGGCGATGTAG
Source organism: Guadua angustifolia (assembly GCA_036346375.1). NCBI lineage: Eukaryota > Viridiplantae > Streptophyta > Magnoliopsida > Poales > Poaceae > Guadua > Guadua angustifolia. Next base: position 25,101,155 of record CM070513.1, read on the forward strand.
AGGAGCAGCGGCTCCCCTGGCGCCGGGGCGACCAATCTGAGGTGAGGTCGAGCGCCTTGATCAGCGAGGCTTCACGAGCCTCTAACGTCGGTGACGGATCGGACTTCTTGAGCGGCTTGTAGGCGGCATTCATGCGATCGCCGAGTGAGACACAAAGCGGCTCGAGGGCGCAAGGCATCCTGTCAGCTTTTGGACTCCTTTCAGGTTGCTAATGGGGCCCATCTTCATGACGTGGAGATTTTCTCCCGATTGGCCTCGATGCCACGCTCGGAGATGACGAAGCCGAGTAGCTTTCCCTTGGGGACCTCGAAAACGCATTTTTCGGGGTTGAGCTTTATACGAAACCGACGGAGGTTCACAAAAGTTTCCTCCAGGTCGAAGACAAGGTCGTCTGCGTTTTTCAGACCGAATGGCATCGTTACGCAACAGAACGAGCTGAACGGAGTGATGAAGGAGGTTGCGAGCTGGTCGGACTCCTTCATCGCTATCTGGTGGTAGCCCGAGTGGCATCCAGAAAGGACAGGCATTCGCACCCTGCGATGGAGTCGACGACCTAGTCGATGCAAGGCAACGGAAACAGGTCCTTGGGACACGCCTTGTTCAGGCTCGTGTAGTCAACACACATTCTCCTTTGCCCGTTTTCTTTTTTACAAGGACAGGGTTGGCCAGCCACTCGGGGTGGCGAACCTCTTTTACAAACCCTACAGCCAAAAGTTTGGCAATCTCCTCCCCTATGATCCTGCGCTTTTCCTCGTCGAGCGGCGCAGGCGTTGGGCGACCGGCCTTGAGCCTGGTCGGATGTTCAAAGAGTGCTCGGTGACTTCCCTTGGGATTCCTGGCATATCGGAGGGCTTCCATGCGAAGACATCTCGATTGGCACGGAGGAAGTCGACGAGCGCGCTTTCCTATTTGGCAGGGAGCATGGCTCTGACCCGCAAGGTCTTGGTCGGATACTCGAGGTCGACCGCGACCTTCTTCGTGTCCTCAGTGGACTTGAAGGAACCTGGCCCCGACTTGCTGGAGTCGGGGGCAGACTCGGAGGTTTCCCTCCGGAGGTTAACGAGCTCGGCGGAAGCGATGACCGCTGACGCCAGCTCGCAACTACTTTTCTCGTAGTTGTAGGCAAGCTGAAAGGATGAGGCCACGGTGATTACTCCCTGTGGCCCCGGCATCTTCAACTTGAGGTAGGTGTAGTTGGGGACCGCCATGAGCTTGGCGTAACATGGCCTCCCCAGGATGGCGTGGTAGGAGCCGGGAAACTCCACAACCTCGTAGGTGAGGGTTTCGGTGCGGAAGTTGTCCGAGTCCCTAAAGGTGATAGGCAGGTCGATCTGCCCGAGCGGATGGGCCTGTTGGCCCGGGATGACGCCGTGGAAGGGCGCCTTGCTCGGTCGGAGACTCGAGCGAGGGACCCCCATGGCATCGAGCGTCTCAACATACAGGATGTTGAGGCCACTGCCGCCGTCCATGAGCACCTTTGTCAGGCGCTTTGGCCCCACGATGGGGTCGATGACTAGCAGGTATCGCCCCGGCTGCGGAATGTGGTTGGGGTGGTCGGTCCGATCGAAAGTGATCGGGGACTCCGACCATCGGAGGTACTTGGGCACGACGGGAGCCACCGTGTGGACCTCGCGGAAGGCGAGCTTGAGCCGCCGTTTATCGGCGTAGCACGCCAGTCCGCTGAAGATCATGAGGCAGCCGTCGGGTTCCGGGAACTCGGCGTCCACCCTCTTTTCCTCGGCATCCGGTGCCGAGTACCGCTCTTCCTTGCCTGTGATGGCGTGGGGGTTCCGGAAGGAAGCGCTTGAGACTTTCCAGCGATCCGGTATTTGTGTGACAGAGGTACCGTGGTTTGAATTTCTGGGCTGTCCATCGGTTTCTCAAAATGGTGGGCGCTGCCGCTTCTTTGCTTAGCGAAGGCGATCGGCGGCTGCGACGAGTGGCTTCAGCGGCCTTGCTTCCCTCGCCGCTTTCGTTTGTCGGAGCGGTCGGGCGCCCGGCTTCGGCGTCGGGCTCTCGCTTAGCCTTCCCTTATCGAAGATGGCCCCACGGCCTCTTCGCCCGGGCGTGGTTAATTCGCGATGTCCGGGAGCTCCTTGGTAGTTACAGGCTTGCAGCGGCACCAACTTGTGCACCAAGGCTTTGCAAGTGGTGCCGTAGATGAAACGCCCGACAGCGCCCGGCCGGAGATGTCGGGAGCTCATTGCCTTTGTTGGTAAAGCTTATTTGGATGTAGTCCGGAGAGTCTCCCATTGCTTTGCTTGCAGCTCTTGAGTCGAAATTCCCGGGTGCTTGTATGTGCCTTGGAAGTTACCGACGAAGAGGCTCTTCAAGTCGGCCCAGTTCCTGATGGTCTTTGCGGGCAAATACTCGAGCCAGGCTCGAGCCAAATCCTTGAGTAGATGGGGAAGTCTTGGATGATAAAGATGTCATCGATAGCTCCACCTTGATCATCTTGAGCAGTAGTCTTCTAACGGGCCTTAGGGTTTGTTGCCCTGAGTACTTGGTTATGTTAGTGAACACCGGAACTGGCGAAGTCCATGAAATGATGAAATCGATCTAAGACGTACCCTACTATAGTGGTCCAAAGGAACTTCTTGAGGCATTGGCATTGGTGCATATATATAGATGATCCGTGAAAGGCAATGAAGAAGCCTGCTTCATTTCGGAGAAATTCAGAGCTGGAAGATGGATATCTAGCTTGCCTATGCTCTGCTTGTTCTTTTGTGTATTAATTGATAATGGAGATGACTTCAACAGACGCCCTTTAAATAAAGGCGATTACTAGCAATTGGATATCCGATCACTGTTTATTCCATCGGACGCCTCTTGCAATATTTTTTTTCAACGCTTACAATATTTTTTTTCGACACGTGCAATATTTTTTTTAACGCTTGCAACATCTGTTTACTGTGCCGCATTTCTACTGTTTGTCGAAGGAAAATGTTGCACGCGTTGAAAAAAAAATGTTGCATCTGTAGAGAAAAAATGTTGCAATGCGTCCGAAAATATCGGACGTCCGAGCTGAAGTCATTCCATAAATAAAAGGCTATGGTTGCTAGCACATCCTTTGAAACTTCACGGAAATTTCTCATACATAGAGGACAACAAGAAGGTTTCCATCGTTATATCTCTAAGATGGAAAACGAGATATATGAAAATTAATGCTACAACCAAAAAATAAATGGCCACGTATTTTAGTAGTTGATACTACTCCTACCACGACTCTGCATGCGAATGAAACCCTGGTGAAATTTCATAAGTAAAGCTCATTTATTAACAACGCTGTCATGTGGGTTCTTCTAATGGATGTAGTTCTACTTATTAGCCACGGTTACATATTCTACAATAAAGCTATGTCCATAGATATTACGTCACATATTCATGTTTATTCTACAATAAAGCTATGGTTGCTAACTTAGTAGGGTACTCCCTACTAAGTTGGACTTGTTCATCCATGAGGAATTGGGCTCATCTGCACTCGAATATGATAGAAATTCATGAACCTCAACAACATGGAGTGAGAAGTGGCCGAGTGGCGGAGCCAGTGCAACATGACCTTGGAGTAAGAGAGAGCAACAGGTGTGGTGAGGAGTGGCGGTGGCCGAGCGCGACGTAGGAGGCACAGAGGCGGTGTGGCCGGCGTGACATGGGGAGTGAGAACGTGAGGGGTGCTCCTGGATATAGCGGCGGGAGGAAGGGGCGTAGGAGGGTGGGAGAGGAGTGGTGTAGGAATTTTTCACTTATATATAAATGGCATTTGGTGGGGGTAATTATTTAGAACTTTAATGGCAAATGCCTATTTTTAATCTGTAAAAGCCAAAAAAACCTTCCTTGATTGGCTTTTGGATTATAGTTATACGGAGGCTCTAGACTTTTTGTATTTGTTTCGTGTATATTTCAATATTCATTAGTGTTACCATTGCATGCCACCGCCGCATAACTTCATTGCTAGCTATTCGCATCTTGCTCGACCAAAGAGAGCAAGAAATGCCTAACATCATGCATGCACAAAACATGTACAGTAGACCGATCAACGTAATGCAAGACGGTCATTTCACAAATGGAAAGAACTAAACTAAGAGAGAAACTGCTTGACGAATACTCATACCAGGGATACCCCACAAAAAAGTATACGTCTATTTCAAGATTGTATTCCTCATGAACAAGCGGGCTCGAGCAGGTTGGCGGCGATCTTGATCTTGGGAGAATATCGCCAAAAAGCCTCCGTCCCTCAAAAATGGGATTATCCCTAAATATCGGCTGGATCGGTAGTCGAGCTATCTCGGGCTCAGCTCGGGCCCAAGAGGATCAAGGATCGCTCGGCTGGGTCGGAGCTGCCAAGAGCTCAGAGCCAAGTCTCCGTCGAGGCGCTCGAAGGCTCAGAGCCGAGGCTGGTTGGGCGTCCATCGGTGACGAGTGTGACCCATGGACCCGGCGTCCATCTTTGAGACAGTGGTTTCTTCCCAAGGTGGCGTAGGAGCCCTTGGGTCAAGCATCGAATCCCTTCACCACGTCGGGGACAAAGGAGTGTCATAATCTGACCGCAACCTGAGCTGACGTCGGCATCTAGCGGCGACGAGAAGCAGTCTTGCACCTTCCGAGAAAGCGGCGTCCGTTGTGTCTACCAACCCAGCATGGGATGAGCGAGGACCCGTCAATCGCCGAGACCAAAGGCCGAACTCCGGCGCGGCGTACCCCTACCTTTTTCTCCAAATCCTCATGTAACTTTGCCCCTCCAACTATATAAAGGGAGGCGGGGTCCCCGGCTGAGGCGAACTCCCGATTTTTCATATCCTATCTCGCTTGCTCTCCGGTCAGAGACGATCGTTCGAGGCTCTGAGCTTCCCGTTCGAGACGGCGCTAAGGCACTGTCCTTAGCCCTCGCGTGTAATCCACCATACTCGAACAGAGATCTACCACTACAGCCCGGAAGTAGGGGCGTTCGGCCGAACCAATATACATCCGAGGCTTCTTTAGTCTAACCATTCGAGGAGAGGCGCGTGATCCCCTATACTTACAAATTTACTTGCGGTTATCTGAAACAAGCGGTTAGGCGCGCCCGGTAGGGGAGTTCGCGTCATCTCCGTGATCTCCGGATTCCCATTTCCTCCTCGATGGTCTTCTTCACCAGCGGCACTAGCGAACTTCGGCGGCAGCGTTCGCGCCCGGAAGCGAGCTTCGCCGCCTTCCTCGACTTCATCCCCGAGAGGGAGGGAGTTTTGTCTCGTCCGCCACTCCTCAAGCTTCCGCGAACTTGGTGGCGGCCTTGGCAGTGGAGGCCCAGAAGGTCGGGCTTGGCGGACTCCAGGATGACCTGGAGCAGCGTCGGCCCGAGCCTTTGCATGCGCCCGGCGTGTGCCCCACACGCACGTCAGGTTCACTTCCAACTGGCCAAGGGGTCGCGTGGCCCTCCTCGCCTCCCTGCGGCGGCGGAGTGTTGCTCTGGCGGTGGTCTTGCCGAGGCATCCTGGGCGAGGCGAGATTGGATCATCGAGCCTCGGGCCTAATAGCACCCGTCAGCGGCGATATCCGATTAGGGGCGCCGTCTTCGACCTCTGCGTGCCTTGGATCGGTGGGCCCGTCGACTTGGTGCCCAACGAATCACCGAGTCGACCAGATTACGACCGCGCCGGGACGGACGCGGAACCACTGATTCGCCGCGTGGAATGCTAAGGAGTTAGGAGGTCTTTATCTCGAAATTGCATCCGATCCGCGTTTTATCAATGCGGGGCGAAGCACCGTGCCGACTAGTTTCTAGTCCTCACGAGCGACTCGGGTCTGCATCTCGCATACCCACTTGAGGTGGCGTCGACCGCCATCGGATCCCTTGCAAGCGGTAACCCTCTCGACCGAGTACTACGGCCTATGCCCTGCGGCTACGATTCTGAGTAATCTGCGTGGAAGAAGGAAGTGCCAGCGAGGCGGCTTTGTAGTGCGACCCGGGACACGTTTTTCGGGCTACTAAATCCCCAGGCATCCTTCGTCTTCCTCTGAGATACTAACGCTCCGACCTACGCTTCGCGACCCGGTGGTTCCTAAAAGCTACGATTAAGCGATGAGTGTTCATTACGGTGAAGAGATGCAAAGTATCGGCAAAATCCCCAAAGTTCATAGCATGGAATATGTACCGCATTGCACCCCGGAAGCAAAAAGCAAAGCTGCGAGCACCGGAAGCTTATCCGGTAGTAAGTAAATCGTCCTTGGGTGTCATTGCTCACCTCGACTCGACCAGCCCTGCCACCATCTCGGCCGCCGTCGCACTCTGGCAGCGCCGGTCCGCATCTCCTTCGACCCGCCAATGGTCGCGATCGGGTCAAAAGCGGCATTATGGTAGCTGTGAAACCAGCACATATTCCGCCACGGATCTGGCGACCTCCGTCCCTCGCGAGCTGAGCGCTTCGCGTAAGGCGTCAGGGTAGGTCGGCGGGGCGTTAACGCCGCAGGGACGAGCGGCGTAATGCGGCTCATTGCGCTCGGCGGCTCTGCGCTCCACGATGGCACAAGCTTACGGCCATGCTCTCGAAGGCCGGACCGAGCACGTTCATGAGATCATCGTGTAGGTTCCAGCGTTCCTCCTGCACCTTGGCCAGTTCTTCCTCCGCGGCACCGGCTCGGAACCGCAGCACCCGCACCTCCTCGCGCGTCTTGGAAACTTCCCTTCGAGTTGGATCGAGCCAGCTAGTAAACATCTCCGCTTTACTGGCGGCGTCTGCTGCGGCGGTTGCGAGGAGCTTCGGCCGCGTCACCACGGGCCTTGGCTCGGGCTCGAAAGACCACCGGCGGCCGGAGGAGCATCGAGGAGCGGCCCGGCGGTGCCCACTTCCCCGCCGGGAGGCGGTCATCATGAATGCCGCCCGACGACCGACTGACCAGGCGGAGGCCACAGGATGGGGAAGAAAAAGCTCGGCATCGGCAAGATCGGGCTGAAACCACCTCGACATCAAGCAAAAAGACTCACTCCACAATGGGGTCCCTAATGCGGAAGGTCGATAAAGGCGACCTGAGTCCCCCTCTTCTACCGCGTGAAAGCGGCAAGGCGAGCAGGGATCTCTTGGGGTCCGACCGAAGGTCCGCCGCTTCCCGTTTTCCGAACCGCCCGATCGTCACCCCCGCTCGCCATCACTGCTCGAAGTTTTCTAACTCTCCTTCTCCTGCGTCGCGTAAAGGCGAAAGGAGAGTAGGAGGACAGAAAGAATAGCTGCGCATGTTTGCTCCTCTGCACCATATTTATATGCGTATGGCGGAAGCGGCGCGGGCGTCGTCTCGGCCGCGCGCCGCTACGCGTGCTTGCCGTCCCGCGGCGGGGCGTGCCTATCCACCCTCGCCTCGCATTAAAATCGGCGTGGCGGTTAGGCGAAAGAATATATGCCGGCGAAGCCTTGATCGCGACCCTCGATTTCCGTTCGGCTCGGTGGCTGCGTTGGCGGTCGGTCGGCGGCGCTGGATGGGCATGGCGGCCCGAGTGGATCGGAGGCCCGGTAGCTGAAGCCGCCCCGACGGAAGGCTAAGTAAAGGACCCGATCGCCACAACCCCTTCTGCATCCAAAATAAAAGTTGAGGCAATCTTTTCCTTAAAAATTTCTCCGCATTCGTTTTTCCACTTGAGTCCGGCTATTGTGAAGCAACCACAAGCTTGGTCTTCACACCCCACTCGGGGCTTGAGCTCACACACTTTTTGGGTCGGGTGACCGGTCATTTATCTTGGTCCTCCCTAGTGGTAACCCTCTCGACCGAGCACTCGGCCTATGCCCGATGGCTACGGTTGCAGTAGTGCCTTGCGAAAGAAGGAGTACCCACGAGTGCGACTCATAGTTGGTGAGAACACTCCTCTCCAGCGCAAGTGTAGATGGCGATTGCGCCTAAGTTCCCACACTCCACGCTTTCGAATGACCGATCGGCTATCGGGTTCTCCTTAGCGGTAACCCTTCGACCCAAACAACTGCGGCCCTCGCCCGTTGGCTCTGATTCTTGCAGTGGTGCTGCGGAAGAAAAAATTACCGTAACATACAATCCATAGCTGGTCGGGAACACTCCCGTCCCGCGGCGAGTACAAGTGAACGTTTCGCTCCTTAGGTCCCAGCTCCTATTTCGAGTCACCCTCAAAGGTGTTAACATGACAACCTACGCTTGCATAAACATCTGTGGTTTCTGAAGCTATGGCCATCGAAATGTTCATCATCTCTGGGAGGCACGAAAAAATGGGAGGGCCTACGGACTAGCCCGACCAGCTAAAAATGTCAGTTCATTACAAGACAAAATTATTACAAAAACCAAAATGTTCAACTTTCTTCTTGTTTCTAGTGGAGGATGCTCTCTGGCGGAATCCGGCTGGCGATCACCTCGGCGTGAGGCGGCTGGCTCTGAACCCTTGACCTCTTCGTCGGACGGTTCGCCACAGCCCCTTCTTGCGACAGCGGCGGGGTCGATGCATGATAATGGGAGAGGGCAAAGACCAGCGCCGAGCAAGCTCCGAGCTCTATCCCCTCGCTCACCGAACGCTTGACATGCTCCGGCACGCGGGCCAGCACAGCGGCAAGCGAACTCCAACCCGGCTCAGAAGTTCCAAGCACTCGGTCGTGGATCTCCCGACCGACTTCATGGAGGGTCGTCAGCTCAGCGGCTCGCTCGGACAGATCCCGCTCCGCCAGCTCCTTCATGGAGAAGGCCTCCGCTCTTGCTGCGGTCGCTGCATCACGTTCCTCCACTGCCATCTTCCGCGCCCTCACAGCATCGGCTGACTCCTCTGCGTATTGTAGATCAAAGCGATGTCAAAAAAAAGGTGGGCGGCTTGCAATCGCGAAGACTGAATTAGGTTATTACCTTACCGGCGCAAGGAACCTTTTGGCGCTGGAGCTCCACCACAGCCTCGGTCCGCGTCTTCCGCTCGAGTAAGGCGTCCCTCCTAGCGGAATCCGACTCCGCCCGAGCTTGATCGCACACCTTGGAGCCGCACTTTTGCGGCAACTGCGAACGTCCTTAGCGGCGTGGGCGCGCCAAAAAGTGCCTCGAGCTCGAGATATCCTCATCTCCACAGGACTCGGTTGCAGAGCATCTCTCGGCGCTCCGCCGGACCCCTTCGCCTCCGCCGCGTTAGTGTGCGGGGCTTCTGAACCTCGCGCCTTTCGAGTGCGGCGGTGCGCCCTCTTCATGGCGGTCATCTTTTGTTCATGCATAAGTGGAAAGCGTCGACATCTCCCCGACCGAGCTTTCGATTCTTTGCGAGGCGGGCACTTCATTTAGCTGGCGGCGCCAAAGCGAATCGAAGGCTGAAGTCTAGAATTCGGTCGGGCTTACCTGGCAAGCTGGGCGGGTAACCTCAGCGACGACCTTCAGCGCCTCATCAGTCGAGCCCAGGGTAGCCACTAGCCCCCGCCGAATTTGACTCAGATGAGCCTCCACCTGCTGCGCGCCCTCTTGGAAGGTCCCCCACAACTCGACCTCTGCCTCGACGTCCGGCTAGCTGCGCTGCCGGAAGGAGTCGTTGCGGCGAGTTAGACCGGTAGGCGTATCCCGATTCTTGGGAGGATATTCGCCGCCGATGCGCATTCGGCGTCAACAACCCGGCATCCGGGCTATCCCCTCCGGCGGGTCTCTGGGCGGCGACGATAGGGTCGCGGCAGGCACCAGGATTGTGCCAGCTGGCGCGGGCCTTGGCGGCGGCACCGGAAGCTCTCTCACGTCTCCTCCGGTCCTGACCCGCCGAAGTGCGGAGTCTCCTCGCGCCCCAACTCCTTGAGAGCCTCCGTGATGGCCCGGTCTGCCGGCGCAGCGGGTTGGCACTTTCGGCAACCGACCATTCTTTGGGGAGCGGGCTCGGTGCCGTTTCACGTTGGACCACCACCTCGTCCGAGCTTTCCACCGCCGAGCGATGGAATGGTAGCAGCATTTTCTTCGCTGGCCTCCTTGGTGGAGACGTGTCGCCCTTTCGTTTCCCCAGGGACGTCTCCTCTTGGGGGATCTCCACCTGGGGCGCGGAGATAGAAGCGCTCGTACCGGTACCCTCGCAGGGCTCGCCACCAATCAGTGGCCCGAGGAAGGCCTCATACGGATCGCCAGGGCTGTCGCCACCGCCGTTGCTCGAGGATGACATCGGATCGGCTATACTGACAGCGGTGGTCACAGAGGCGTCCTCGCCGCGCGCAACTTTGGCCATGCGCTCCTTCTTCTTCTCGCTCCTCCATTCCTCTCTTCGCTTCTTGCGGGTGGACTCTTTCAGGGCGGCCACCTCACGGACCTGGGCCTTCTGTTGTTTCTCTCCTGGCAGCAGTGGACGGGACACCATCTTGCCTAGTCCCTGAATGGTGCGAAATCACTAGTTAATTCAGATGTCAAAAAGCTGAGGACATCAAAAGGAAAAAAGGCTGCTTTCGGCCTACCGGGCTCGGGGGTTCTCCATTGAAAAAAGGCTCGGGCCGCCACCCGCCGTGATCGCGCCCAAACCAGCACATTGGCCACCTGGCCTCAAGCTCCGGCAGTGCAAGTTCATGCTGCCATCCTCATGGGGTCGGGCCATACCCATCTGAGAACATGGGCGCGGCTGTCCATAAGGGGTTGCATCGCATCTTCATGAGCAGCGTACAGCTTGGCGCTTCTGATCGAGCCCCTCCCGCTGAAGCTTGATCCGCTTCAAGATCGGCTCCACTTTCTTTTTCTCCTTCTTGTCGAGGCCGTAGCCCCACTCTTCTCTTGACTCTGGGAGACAGCCGGTGAAGGCTGGGGCGCTGCCTCCCAGGTTCCGAGCATAGAACCACTCAGAGTGCCAACCCCGATTCGACGTCGGCAGCTTCAAGGAGATGTACTCCGTCCCGCGACCAGAGTGTAGCTGGATGGCCGCGCCTCCCATGGGCGCCGTGGCATCCCCCGACTTATCCCTCCACGATCAGGCGTAGAAGAGGTACTTCCACAGCAGCCAGTGGGGCTCGATCCCCAGGAACGCCTTACACAGCGTTAGGAAGATCGCTATGTGGAGCACGCCGTTAGGGTTGAGATGATGCACCTCAACCCCGTAATGGTGCAGCATCCCACGGACGAAGGGATGAAGCGGGAGCCCGAACCCGCGCTCGTAGAACCAAGCGGGGATCACGATCTCCCCCTCCTCCGGCGCTGGTTCCGCGGCCCCCGTCGGGACCCTCCATTTCGAGGCATCTCGCGGGGGGAGGAACCCCTTCCTCTCCAGACCAAGCGCGCGGCTGAACTCGGCAGTGCACTCCGACCACAACATCTTCAATCCGCGAGCAATCGGGGGTCGGAGGGAAAAAATGTGAGAAACTCTCTCCCAACTCCTTTGTTCCTTTTTCTCGTCTCAGGAGAAACCGAGGAACGAGGAAGGCAAAGCCAAGGGGGCGGCGAAAGCGAAAGCAGGAGTGTGCCCTAACGCCTCTCCTGCGCTAGTCTTATGGGCATCGAACAGGCACCAGCCGAACGCGTGCCGACCGGGAGAGCGCCAGTCAAGGGGACCTCGTATGAAGCGTCGCCCATCGCATCGGGGCGCCACGCCGCGCCGCTGGTAAGACATATCGCCCCCAAGCATCTCGTCTCGCATTTAATTCCCGCACGCGCATTAAATACCTGCAGGGACATCGGGAAATCGCTCCGGGCGAAACGCCCCGCGACCTCTTGATATCCGCCTCGGTAGCTCGAGACCGGCCGGCGGTATGAAAAGTCCATTGGGCCTTCGCGGCTCCCGGTGGCGAAGCGGTATGGGCACCGAGGGTCTAAATTCCACCGAATGGAACCCTAGCCGCCCCAGTGAGTGAGGGCGAGTTCAAGGCGAACCCTCGGTGGGTCTCTAGTTGGGTCGGCGGACGACCCAATCGCCTTAGCTCGTGTCCGAGACCGTACTTCAAACTCTCCCGTGGTGCCCCGAAGGGCAGCAATGACCGGCATTGCGCCCGAATTCTGAACGGCTCGGGATCTGAGACGGATTGAGTAAAGAAAGGTTTTTTATGGGTCGCCCCCAGCGGGTCGGACGCCCGACGAAGGGATAGTCCGCTCGGGGATCCCTTACCGGGGGGATCTCCAGGGCCCACTCGGATGACCCGTTTGTAGCTCCGCGAGCACGGTGTTCGGCCGACGTAGGCAAACACGCGCCTGCTCACCCCCTCCAGGTCCCACACCTGCGGACGGGGCGTACACGTGGGACCGACAGCGGCCTCTCCTCTCGCAGATTGCCTCGCCCGACGAGGACTCGGGATGGATGCCCCTCGCCCAGCTACGGCATTAAAATAGCACTAACTCGCCCAGCTACGGCGTTAAAATAGCACTAACTCGCCCAGCTACGGCGTTAAAATAGCACTAACTCGCCCAGCTACGGCGTTAAAATAGCACTAACTCGTCTAGCTGCGACGAAAAACTAGCACCCGGGAACCAGAACCTCTCGCGAAGGCATCTGGACCTCCCTGCCGACCACGGCCGCGTCTAGCTACGACGAAAAACTAGCACCCGGGAACCGGAACCTCTCGCAAAGGCATCTGGACCTCCCTGCCGACCATGGCCGCGTCTAGCTACGACGAAAAACTAGCACCCGGGAACCGGAACCTCTCGCGAAGGCATCTGGACCTCCCTGCCGACCACGGCCGCGTCCAGCTACGACGTAAAACCAGCGTTTAAAAACTGGAAAACCCTGCGCAAGGCGACCAGGCGCCTATGCAGACCGGCTCAGCGTCGAGCCAAAGCCCTCCGACCAAGTCGGTCGGACTCGTCTGACCCGGGTAACCCCTCGACCGGCTCTCCGACCCGCCCGGGGGCTCGGGGGCAACACCCGGTCGGAATAGCCGACCAAACTGGACGAACTCCGCCTCCTGCGGCATCAGCTCGATCCACTTGGGGGCTCAGGCTCGATCAAGTTTGCACTCTTCACTCAGTCGGATCCTTCGCCAATCAGATGTAAACCCCCCGACCAGCTCTCCGAGCTGCTCGGGGTGAAAACTTCACCCCAGATGGCGCACAAGCACCCATCAAAACCAGACCGACCGAGTCGATCGGCCTCAACCAGGCGAAGTAGCCGCCCCAAGAATACCAGTTGCCTCGCCATGCGGCGCCAGATCTTCGAGGAGACCATGTGGCCGAAGACAAAGGGCCCATCGAGAACGCTGCGTTTGGGGCGGCCCGGGGAGCTCTTGACGAATACTCATACCGAGGATACCCTACAACAAAGTATCGTCTATTTCAAGATTGTATTCTCGCGGAACAAGCGGGCTCGAGCCTGATTGGCGGCGATCGCAGAGTCTTGGGAGGAATACGTAAAAAGCCTCCGTCCCTCAAAAATGGGATTATCCCTAAATATCGGCTGGATCGGCAGCCGAGCTATCTCGGGCTCGGCTCCAGGCCCAAGAGGATCCAAAGGATCGCTCAGCCTGGGTCAGGCCTGCCAGGAGGGCTCCGACCAAGTCCCCGATCGGGCGCTCCCGAAGGCTCCGACCAGGGAACTGGTCGGGCGTCCAACCAGGTGACCAGGTGTGACCCATGGACCCGACGTCCATGCTGGGACAGGTGGTTTCTTCCCAAGGTGGCGTAGGAGCCCTTGGGTCAAGCATCCGTCCCTTCACCACGTCAGGGACAAAGGAGTGTACATGTCTGACCGCAACCACAGTGGCGTCGGCATCTGGCGACCGACGAAGGTAGGTGCGCACCTTCCCGAAGAAACGATGTCCGTTGTGTCTACCAACCCAGCATGGGATGAACAGGGACCCGTCAATCATCAGAGACCGAAGACCGAACTCTCGGGCGCTGCGTACCCCTACCTTTTTTCTCCAAATCCTCATGTAACCTGCCCCCTCCGACTATATAAAGGGAGGCAGGGTGCCCGGCAACGGGGTGAACTCCCTGATTTTTCATATCCTATCTCGCTTGCTCTCCCGGTCCGAACGATCGTTCGAGGCTCATGAGCTTCCCCATTTGGACGAGCGCTAAGGGCCTGTCCTTAGCCCTCGCGTGTAATCCACCATACTTTGAGCAAAGAGATCCACCACCACAAACTGGAAGTAGGGACGTTCAGCCCGAACCAGTATACATCCGAGGCTTCTTTAGTCTAACCATTCGAGAAGAGGGGGCGCGTGATCCCCTATACTTACAAATTTACTTGCCGATTATACGAAACACCGACACTTCTAAATGGTACATCGTTGAAAGACAATTCAACGGGACGATAATCTACCAATCGTTAGACCTCTGCAATCTGTTGCTCGCTCACACACACACCCACACACTAGCTATACCCTTTACTGAGACACCTTAGTGATGGCCGGGAGCGAGAGCCAAGCGCGACGGCAACGGATAGGAGCATGAGCGGTGGCAGCCGTCCAATTAATGGAATCATCCAAGCCAATGAACATTTAGCCCTCTTTGGGTTGCCGTTTCTTCTTCTCTAGACTATTCCCCTCCCCTAGATGGAATCCACTTGCTCCTATTCCTCCCCTAAACCAAACCTTTGCCTCCGTCTGCGCTGATGTCCTGTATCGAGGATCCCTTCCTCCATCTATCCGCTTGTAAGCACAGCATCGCGCAGGGAATGGGTGCCACGTGCAGGCAGCGGTGTTGAGCCGGCGGTGTGCGGAAGCGACACCGCAATCTCTGCAGGTTAGGGCATATACAATAAGGCCATCTCAATTTACTCTTAGCATGTCCATATCAGCTTTATCCTACATGAAAGAGTGAGAAAAGAGGAGAGATAAGAGAGCTGATTCTTTTTAGCAGTAAGTATTACATAAGAATATAAGTAGATTAGTTATGTATAAGGGAGAAGAGATAGTTAATGCATGGTATCTAGAGCAAACTTGTAAAGATAGCTATTGTACAAACTGATTTTAGTGCTTACTCTAGATGATATGAATAAAAGATAAAATAGTTAAATTTATTAGTGTACTTGCCCTTAGAGACCTCTGACACAATTTACTCGTAGATAAACAGCGTGACCTGTTCATCTCCTTGACGCGACGCGCTGACCTAGGAAGTTGCTTAGGAAGTTCCTTGCAATATGTGCCTAAATGTCGACGTGCTGTAGTAGCTTCGATCTGATCGTCTCCAATGAACTGATCAAATTAACGATAGTGGTACTTAAAGCTTGATATTGCATTTGTCCCTGTCACAAATAGTCACCATTTTAAACATCAGCATGGTCTATAAAACTCAATTTTGATCATTAATTTCTATTATAATATATTTAAAAATCTAATAAAATATAATATTATGAAAGTACGTTTTGAAATGAATCTACATTTATGATTTTCATACATTCGATCTAAATATTTAAAAAATATGAATAGTTAAAGTTTTAAAAAATTAGTTACATCTATTTTAAACTGATAAGTTTTTGTGAATTGGACAGAGTAATTAACTGAAGTCGATAGCTGAGACACGCGTTTGCCACTGTGTGCCGTACAACCTCGTGTTACATTCACATCTGTGCGTTATGCCCGATCTGTTGTGAAACAATGTCTTCTCAAAAGACACCATTTCATTGATCTCATCAAGACACAAGATTAGGCAGTTAATCAAGTGATTAAGTCATAGATTAGACAGTTGTTTAGACAGATTAATTAGGCAGTTGTCTCTTTGGATAAAGGCAGTCGTAATGGCACCCTTTCCCCTGTATAAATACAATCAAATTGATCAATGCAAAAACAGTTCTTCCATTCATTCATGCTCTGTTTTCGTTTTACTTTCACACGTTATCAGCACGCTCTATGCTAAGCACCAAAAGAACACAGACACATTCTGAGAGGCTCGAAGGCCTCCCATTCACGCTTTGTAAGTATCAATGGCAAGAATCGACTTGCCTGATCACATTCTTCATGCACTCTCCAACGCCATTCGCCGTGCTGGTGGAGCCCACCATCGCTGGAACCGTCGCCATGGCAACAGGCCGCCATGCTCCAGGTTTTTGGTGCCACGGCGTGGTCCTCACAGCCGCTCTGTCGCCATGCCCCCGAGCACCGTGACTTGAGTCGCGCCTCGTCCAAGGACCCCGCCGGCGGACGCGCCACTTTGGTGTCCCATCCACGGATGGATGGCGACGCCGAACACCTCCATGAACCGTACCGACCTCGCCCATGTAGCGACCCCGTCGGCGCCAGAGGAAGGCAGCGCGGTTGAAGCTCCTGGCAGAGGCGTCCTCATCAACCCGACCGGCACGCTCGCTGCTCGCCGTGGTGTGCCGCCCTACTATGTGAACGCTATATCTCACCACCTCATTGTTTTCATTCCGTTTTCGGATGAAAACCCATTTGAATCCCACAGGGAAGACTTTTGGAGGTGTAGGTATTGCAGATGTGAATACCTTTCTTTTATTAAGCGAGGCTATCTCAGCTTGAATTGCTTCCTTCCATTGAGTCCAGTCCGAGCACTTTTTGCACTCTGCCATGGTCTTGGGATCTGGATCATTTAGGAGGTTATTTGCAATTGTTGCGGAGAAGTAACCGTCGCCATGGCAACAGGCCGCCGTGCTCCAGGTTTTTGGTGCCACGGCGTGGTCCTCGCAGCCGCTCTGTCGCCATGCCCCCAGCGGTCGAGTCGCGCCTCGTCCGAGACCCGCGGCGGGACGCGCCACTTTGGTGTCCCATCCACGGATGGATGGCGGCGAACACCTCCATGAACTGTCTGAGACCTGCGCCCATGTCGCGACCCCGTCGGTGCCAGAGGAAGGCAGCCCGGTTGAAGCTCCTGGCAGAGGCGTCCTCATCAACCCGGCCGGCACGCTCGCTGCTCACCGTGGTGTGCCGCCCTACTATGTGAACGCCTCGGATGTAGGGCTTCCGACCCCAACACCGGCTTCACGGAACCGCATCGCCTCGCCTCCCCGCCGGTTTCCTCCTCCCGCCCAGCCACCACGGCGCTGCAGCGCGGCGGACTCCTTGGGATCGTGGAACCGGCTGCCCTTGCCCTCCCGAGCGCTGAGATCTTCAATGGAGATGGCGGCTTCACCTCCTCCGATGCGGGGGAGTACTCCCCGAAGTGAGGAGTGGTGGGGCGGGCGGCGTGGCGGCGTGGAGATGGGTGGCGGCGCTGGATTTGGGACGCAGCAAATGCCATGGGCGGCGGCCACGCATTGCAAAAGGGGAAACCCTAAAACTAAAATGCTGGCTCAGCCGTTTTGTTTGCTCGCTCCCCCATGGGCCACCCACCGGCCAAGCAAGACCAATGAAAGCCTTGGCCAAGCGAGCCCTTCGCCCGCATAGGCTTTGTGGTGATGGAGCCACTTGATGGTTTCGCCCACAGGCCATTGTACATATTGCATTTTAATTTTCAGTCTCAAATTCACAATAAAACCACTAGGTTTTCATGTAATTTGGTTTTCATTTATATGTCGATAAAGAAATAACAATGATCCGTATCACATGGAGGCGACTAACCGATCTCGCGTCGCTCTGGCCCAAGCCTCCCGGCGACGGGCTGGAGCTCCGCTCCGACAGAAGTTAGCCTTTTTCTGTATTTGCATCATATTTCAACAAATATATTTATGTGCAAAATAATTTATGTGTTTTTCCTCATTTTGTATAACAATATTCACAAATTTTTGGTATTGGCCATACACAAGGTAGCACCATAGTTGCTACTGTGGGATCTACACTGTGTTTAATACATAGTGACTATCCTCAACGTGCGTACCCAATATCTAAATTTGAAACAATGGTCAACGTGACTACTATAATTCATAATCCGTATTGGTCATACACAAGGTAGTACCATAGTTACTACTGCGGAATGTCAATCCTCAACGTGCGTATCCAATACAAAATATGAATTAAACAGGTCTACACTTTTACAGTGATTACCTATATGTGTTAAATACAAAGTTGCATAACACAAGTGGCATCTACTATATCAACATATTATGCCCATAAGAGGTCTACACCATTTTGGTGACTACCTCCAAAATGTTAGCACATATTTGAGGTTTACACTTGTGATACAAGAATTTTCTTGTTTTTAACTTATTTTGCATTTTTACAACATCACCATAGCAATTTTAATTTACCCACAATAAATTAAACAAAATCTATGGTTGCCTCATGTAGGAACTATGGCCGCTAAAGAGTTTGATGTACTCGCTCTTGACGGACACAACTATCCCACATGGGCTATGGACATAAAAGTTAGTCTTGCAACCCGCGGACTTTATTATGTGCTTCTTGAACAAGAAGAAGGTGCTGAACCAATAGGTGATCAACATAGGTATCTTGACTTTATATATTATAAAGGCAGCATATACATCCGAACCTTAAGTCCGAATATATGTTGGAGGAAAATCCACGTGCACTATGGCTTTCTCTCAAGCAGCGCTATGAGCGACAAAAGGCACTCATCTGTCTAAGGCCAATTTTGAATGGGCCCAACCGCCTTCGAGTTTCAAAAGCTGTTGGTGATTATAACCATCTTGTTCATAGGATTAGCACTAAGTTGCGATTACGTGAGAAGGAACTTTCCGATCGGATAAAATTGAAAAGACTTTGTCTACAATGCTTCCTTGAAAGAATCCTTCAACAACAATACCGTGAGAAAAATTTCACGATTTATTACGAGCTTATTCAATCATTACTTGAGTTGAAAGACACCATGAACTCATGGTGTGGAACAATCAACAGCGCCCTCTTGGGTCTGCCCCATTGCCTGAAGTTCATGCTAACGCTCAAAATAAACCCAAATTTAATGGTTCTCCTAAGAACTATCAAAGAAATTCCCATGGTAAAAACAAACGCAGAAACAACAAGAAAGATAAGTCACGTGTCCCCAATAAGGGTAAAGGCATTTCCAAACAAAGAAATGACAAGCCTATTTGTCAGAAATGTGGTTGCTATAATCACATCACAAAGAAATGTCGTACCCCAAGTCACCTTGTTGATCTCTATCTAAAGTCTGTGGGACATGGACGTACGACCCCGGGACAGAAGTATGAAGCCCATTTCAACTTTCAACTTGACAACTCCAGGGAAGAGGCTGGTTGTTCGCAACAAGTTCCCAAGGAACCAAGCAACAACGACGTACCGGAAGCCAAGGATCAAGTCAACACAGAGAATATGATCATGGAATTTGCTTCCAATGACATGTTTGGAGACTTCGATTAGGCTCCCAATCTCTTAGATCCTTAGTTTAGTACCTTATTTATTGTAATAATAAAGTACAATTATGTCCTAAGTGTTGTATTAAATAATATTGTCATCACATTGACATATTGGATATCCCAATGCATGTAATAATTATGTTTGATATTCAATAAAGTTTGTATGTATTCTATATATATTAACCAAAATTTTAAATTCTTCATTTATATATAGATTTCTACTGAGTGTCGATCTGATGGAGGAGGAATTGTGCCTAGTAGATAGTTGTACTACTAACTCTATACTAAGGGAAACAAAATATTTCCAAACCCTTACTAAGAGGCAAGGAAATGTTTTGACAATCGCGGGACGCGATGCAATGATAGTTGGTTCTGGTCGTGCCACTATCATACTTCCTATGGGTACTCAAATCACAATCGAGGATGCACTATTGTATCTGATTCAACACGCATACCTTATTAAGTTATAGAGATATCATAAAAATGGTTTCCATGTTGAAACCCATGATGACAATAATGAGGAATTTATCCTCATCATTAAAGATTACGGATATGGCAGACAAACATTTGAAAAGATTTCCTCTTTACCGTCTGGATTGTACTACACATACATTAAACCCGTACCACATGTTGCGTACAAGGTATTTTTTCAGAATGTCGATGCATTCCAAACTTGGCATGATCGCCTTGGTCATCCTGGTATAGGGATGATGAGAAAAATTATTAGCAATTCTAATGGTCATGATCTACATGCTGCCAAATTTCCAAAATCATCAGATTTTATATGCACTGCATGTGCAACTGGGAAATTGATTTTGAGACCTTCTCATCTTAAAATCCAACATGATTCACTCAAATTCCTTGAACGTATTCAAGGCAACATATGTGGCCCTATTCAACCATTGTCTGGTCCGTTCAGATATTTCATGGTTCTTATAGATGCATCTACTCGATGGTCTCATGTGTGTCTTTTATCCACACGTAACCATGCTTTTGCAAAGATAATTGCTCAAATCATTAAACTTAAAGCACATTATCCGGAACACCAGATTCAATCAATACGATTGGACAATGCTGCTGAATTTTCCTCACATGCATTCAATGATTATTGCATGGCCTTAGGAATTCAAGTACAGCATTCTGTCCCATATGTCCATACTCAAAATGGTTTGGCAAAATCTCTTATAAAGAGAATCAAGTGGATTGCAAGACCCTTATTACAAAATTGCAACTTACCAACTTCATGTTGGGTTCATGCGGTCTTACACGCTGCTGACTTAATTCAATTGCGACCAAGCGCATATCATACTGACTTCCTCGCTGCAATTAGTGCGTGGAAATATACCAAATATTTTCCATCTGCGAAAATCGGTTCGCTATATACGTCTCGATCTCACCGCTAAGCGTGCCTCTATGGGCCCACACAGAAATTAGGGATCTATGTGGGGTATCAATCTCCGTCGATTGTTAAATACCTTGAGCCCCTAATGGGGACCTATTCACGACCGGCGATCTGTGATTGTATATTTAATGAGGATCATTTCCCGGCATTAGAGGGATATTTCAAGTACGAAAAAGAATGCCCGGAAATCAATTGGGATGCTGTAGACATCTCCACCTTAGATCCACGTACTCAAGAAACTGAACTTCAAGTTTAGAAAGTTATAAATTTGCAACACATTGCAAATAACTTTGCGAGATGCATTCTTGATACTAAAGGTGTTACTAAATCCTATTATCACCTCGAAATGTGCACGAAAGAGTGGAGGTACCAAATAAAACCATTCAACTCCACTTCAAAATAAGAGGGGGAGAAGTAGGGCCACGACTAAGGAGGTAGTTTCTTGCAAGCGACAAAGGAAATCGAGGACAAAATCCTCCAAATCAGTAAGTACAAGTCAACCTCAAGTTGATTCACAACCTAGATCACAAGTGCACTCTATTCTTGATCACGGGACATCGGAACACTGCGGCTCCATAATTTTGGGAAATAATGAGCCATCATCAAGGGTGCAAGAAATTTCCACTAATTATATCGATTCTGGAGAATCATATGACCGAAAGACTACCATTGTCGACACTTACTTCTCTGCAACAATTGCAAATAACCTCCTAAATGATCCAGATCCCAAGACCATGGCAGAGTGCAAAAAGCGCTCGGACTGGACTCAATGGAAGGAAGCAATTCAAGCTGAGATAGCCACGCTTAATAAAAGAAAGGTATTCACATCTGCAATACCTACACCTCCAAAAGTCTTCCCTGTGGGATTCAAATGGGTTTTCATCCGAAAACGGAATGAAAACAATGAGGTGGTGAGATATAAAGCGAGACTTGTAGCACAAGGGTTCACGCAGAGACCTAGCATTGATTTCAATAAAACATATTCTCCAGTTATGAGTGGAATAATATTCCGATACTTAATATCATTGGCAGTTCAAAATCGTCTATCTTTGCAGTTGATGGATGTAGTGACAGCATATCTTTATGGGTCACTTGATTCGGACATATACATGAAGGTTCCTGATGGAATCCCAATTCCGAATCCAAACACAAATCGCAATATGTCTTGTGTAAAGCTTAACAAGTCACTATATGGCTTGAAGCAATCGGGAGAATGTGGTACAACCGACTAAGTGAATTTCTTCTAAAGAAGGGATACACAAACAATGATGATTGCCCATGTGTCTTCATAAAGAAATCTCCAGCGGATTACGTATTATATCTGTATATGTTGATGATTTAAATATCATTGGCAACTCGACGATATAAATGAAACGCAATCACCTAAAGACGGAATTTGAGATGAAGGATTTGGGTAAGACCAAATTTTGCTTAGGTTTACAATGGAGCACCTTCCCCTAGGAATCTTAGTGCATCAATCAGCCTATATCCAGAAAATATTGGAGAAATTCAATATGGACAAATCATATCCATCTAAAACACCTATGGTTGTTCAATCTCTAGATATGGAGAAAGATCCATTCAGACCATGTGATGATGGAGAAGAGGTACTAGGACCCGAGGTTCCTTATCTTAGTGCTATTGGAGCACTTATGTATCTTGCAAATTGCACCAGGCCTGATATTGCATTTGTAGTGAACTTACTAGCTAGACATAGCGCTGCACCAACCAAACGTCATTGGACAGGTGTAAAGCATATCCTCAGATATCTCAATGGCACAAAGGATCTTGGATTATATTTCGAAAGAAATCAAGATCCCACTATGATTGGATACACGGATGCTGGCTACTTATCAGATCCCCATAATGCCAGATCCCAAACAGGCTTTGTATTCTTACATGGTGGAACAGCTATTTCATGGAAGTCTTCTAAACAGACTCTGGTAGCTACTTCCACTAATCATTCTGAATTTATTGCACTATATGAAGCTTCACGTGAATGTGTATGGCTTCGCAGAATGATTAACCACATACAACAATCATGTGGTATTGGTTCTATTGAATCACCTACAATTATCTATGAAGATAATTCTGCTTGTGTTACACAAATGCAAACAGGTTACATAAAGAGCAACATCACTAAGCATATTGCTCCAAAATTGTTTTATCCTCATGAGTTACAACAAAGTGGGGAGATAAACATCTTGCAAACCAAATCATGCGATAACCTCGCTGATCTTTTCACTAAGTCATTACCATCTTCTACATTCTTGAAATGTGTTCATGGAATTAGTATGAGACGACTTCGAAATTTGCAAGAATCAGGGGGAGATATCTCCTAACTATTAACCTGTTCTAACAAATATTACAATCTTTTCTTTTATGAGTTTTTCCTCACAAAGTTTCTCATAAAAGTTTTTAATAAGGTAATATTAACACAAGTATATGTCATGTTTTCTATTTTCCCCATTGGGGTTTTTAAGAAAACATCAAAGACATGCATTGTCCTCAAAACTCGTTTGTGGGTTTTTCCCTATAATAGGTTTTCTCATACAAGTTCACAAGAGACAATTTCTTAAATATACTGTATCAGTTTTCTCCTAAATTTTCCCATTGGGTTTCATAAGAGTTTTCAACAGTATATCAACATATCTTCTCCTCATATTTTTCCTACAAAGGTTTTTAGAGGAGTTTAATATATCATGTCGTATCTCCAATTTTTCCCCACAGGGGGTTTTTAGAGGAGCTACCAAAGACATAGTGATATATTAATCACACTTATATATGTCATATTTTTCTCTTTATTTTTCCCACTGGGTTTAAAGGAGTTTTTGATGGCATATCAATATAATCTTCAAATTGTTCTCACAAGATTTTTGAAGGAATCAACAATGCATTGATCACAAGGAAGATTCGATCAAAGGGGAGTGTTGTGAAACAATGTCTTATCAAAAGACACCATTTCATTGATCTCATCAAGACACAAGATTAGGCAGTTAATCAAATGATTAAGTATAGATTAGACAGTTGTTTAGACAGTTAATTAGGCAGTTGTCTCTTAGAATAAAGGCAGCCGTAATGGCACCCTTTCCCCTGTATAAATACAATCAAATTGATCAATGTAAAAACAGTTCTTCCATTCATTCATGCTCTGTTTTCGTTTTACTTTCACACGATCGACCAAAGAAGCTACGTACTCCCTCATTTCCACGGTATAAATACATCCTCTTAGAAAGCGGCTCACAATATAAATTCATTGAGAAAATTAAAGTATAGTTATTATAATATTTTTCACTCTATACCTCAGTTGTTAAGTAGTTATAGTATACCTCTCAATAGAGATACGTATAGTCCAGTAATATTGAAATTAACGTTTATTTAGAGTTTGAACTTATACTGGGTGGAAGAAGTATTGGTTTTGAATTGCCTTCTATGTACATAATCATATATCTAGTCCATCTTCGTAAACTACGATGCAAATAGAAACAAATTGCTACGACTATTAGTCCTTCCCAATTTAACGAGGCATTTTTTTCTATACCCATATTTATTCTCTCTCAACTATATACATTTATTCACTACCACCCACACAAATATTATCTCTCATCTTCCAAAACAATTAAGTGGAGGCATCTAAGCCATTTTCTCTTATATGTATATATCTTCCTCAATGTCAGTGCAACTTTAATCCATATGTAAAATCAAAATAGGCCTTACATTTTTGGTCGGAGAGAGTAGTTAAAATTCGCAGCAGTCATTATTTGTCAGTGTAAGTATCCGGCATCCATAGATGGGCCCAGGCGTTTGCTGCATCGCTTTAGGTGCGTTCAGCTAAAAGGCGGGCTCTCCAAGGACGGTACACAAGGCTCCGACTTTTGGCGGACTAGGAGTTTTGCTCTTTTCGCCGCCTTTCTGTTGCTTCATATTCGCCCCCCCCCGTGAGATTGTTAACTGTTCTATAAATTAATTTCCTGCTATACTCATGACTTTCTTCTTTTAATGCAAGGCAGAGCTCCTGCCATTTCCTTTCAAAAAAAATTATTTGTCAGTGTACAACCAAAAGAAAAGTACATTCATTCACTGTCCAATCTTTCCAAGACAAGTTAACTAACCTTGGAGAGCTAGCAATGGCCTTCCTGTATATGTACGCTCTAATTAAGGTGCAGTTATCAAATTAAACTACATGTATCGTTATTTTAAAGTTACATAAATATTAAAGCATGAATGAAAATTGAAAGTTGATTATTTACTATTCACTTGTTTCAAGATTTTTTGCACATAAGCACTAGTTGGAGTTTAATTGTGTTGGCAGTAATTTCAAACCAAGAAAATAGGACCCCTCAAGGTAGTAGCGGCGGAGCCAAGAAATTTTGGAAGATTGAATAAGTCTAACTATGCCACTCGTAATATCGACCATCGGCAAGAGCAAGAGATTATTCAAAAGGAGACTACGACCGATAGCTTTTATAATACCAACGATGAACAAAGTGCTCACTGTAGATCACCAATTAGCCGAGTAGGTACATGCTCTCCTAAGGCAAGAAAAAAAACACGCACACAACACGGTGAAGCGATACAGATGCCGTGTAAACTGGCCGGTCGATCAGATAGTCCAAAGCCAATTGACAAATGACAAATCACATGTCATGCCAGCCGACTGTGTCCAGTGCAGAGGCCTTCAATGCAATGCAATGCAATGCAGTTTACTTATACTAGATCAATGCAATGCAATGCAAATAGCTGAATTTGTTACTGTACTTGCCCTTAAAGACCTCTGACACAATTTACTCGTAGATAAACAGTGTGACCGGTTTGTCACCTTGACACGACGCGCCGACCTAGGAAGTTCCTTGTAATATGTGCCTAAATGTCGACGTGCTGTAGTTGCATCGATCTGATCGTCTGCAATGAACTGATCAAATTAACGACAGTGGTACTTAAAGCTTGATATTGCATGTGTCCCTGTCACAAATAGTTTTCGTTTTAAACATGGCACGGTTTGTAAATCTTAACTTTGACCACTAATTTCTATTATAATATATTTAAAAATCTAATAAAATTATAATATTGTGAAAATACCTTTTGAAATGAATCTACATTTATAATTTTCATGCATTCAATCTAAATATTTAAAAAGATATAAATAGTTAAAGTTTCAAAAAATTAATTACATCTATCCTAAACGGAAGCAGATTCTCGGCCGTTCGGCCTCTGCCGTACGGGTCGCTACCGCGTGGGCCCTGCGTGGCGTAGGATACACGCGCTAGTGACCGTACGGCAGAGAGCCGTGATGGCAGAGGATCCTCGTCCATCCTAAACTGACAAGTTTTTTGCATTGGACGGAGTAATTAACTGAAGTCGATGGCTGAGACACGCGTTTGCCACTGTGTGCCGTACAACCTCGTGTTTCATTCACATCTGTGCATTATGCCCGACCGACCAAAGAAGCTACGTACTCCCTCGTTTCCGCAGTATAAATGCATCCTCTTACACTACTACAGAACCGGCTACCACAAGCGGCTCGTAACCCCCTTTAGAAGCGGTTTTATAACCGCTTCTAAGCAACCGCGTGTGATACCGTCGGGTATCTGGCGATTCTTTCCGCTTTTGTCTTTGTGGCACGAGCGGTTGGGAAGGTGTTCAGAGGGCGATGGAGCCGCCCGTGGGGACTCCACAAGTGGTTCGTGTTACAAACGCTTGTGGAGAAGGATATCGAAGCGGTTAGTCTTACCAACCGCTTGTGGAGCAACACTCGAAGCGGTTGAAGTCACCAACCTTGTGGAGAGAGTTTCGATTATATGTATTATAGAATATGTTCTTACGGTGTTTTTGTATATCGTTTTTGACCATAAAATTAAATATGAGTGGAGGAGTTTTTGCGCAATTAAATATATATTACATATGCATACTCATACACATGTTCACAAGCTAGCTCGATTACACAAAAAATGAACTTAATAGTGTAAAAATGGACAAGTACATACACGCAACCGACGTTTACAAGTTTGAATGATGAAAAAATGATTATCGAACTCATTTCTTGCATGCGTCACTCTTTATGTCCTTGGTCGACGTGGATGTCGTCATCAGTTCAGCGGTGTTCAATGCAGGAAACCTTACATGGAACTCGCCATTTAGAGATACAACCTCGTTGACAAGGAAGCCGATGAGTTGTTCTTGGAGTGCGCACACCCGGTGAGGCGGGAGCACGTTAACGTGCTCATCGATGTTGGGCTGACAATTAATTAAGCGGGAAGTATATAAATATCCGATCACATGCAGTTAATTAAAATGTAAGTTGTAGCTAACAAATTGACATGCATATACGAACCTCGGCATAATGTTCCAGCTTATCGCCATGGATAAAACTTTGAATATAGTGGAACACGTAGTAGCCACATAAGTTGTTTCGGCCGTCGATGTTTAACCTTCACGGGAGAAATTTCGAATATCGGATGAAGAACCGATATGGCGATGTATATTAATAATAGTTTTTGTAGTACGTGCACGAGTGCTTACTATGACTTGAATTCTTTCTCGAATTCTCCTTTTGCTTCTTCTTAAACTTTGCAAATGTCTGTTAAGGGGCGTCAATGAACCATTGGTATTTTTGACTGGATTCCTTCTTGAGTCATGAACTATAATCCTGCTTTTGTCAAGCTCGATGACTAGAAGGATCCATGAAACCTATTCAGTATATTGCAACATATGCGTAAGTAGCTACTCGTACTATCAATGGCTTAAGAAATACAACAACAAGAGATTTGTGAGAACACGTGCTTGAAGTTGAAGGGCGTATATATACGGTTTGTAGTCTTGTTTCAACATTGCATACAAAAGGTATGCCTCAACTAGCGGTTTTTGCTTGTCGTATGACCAGACTTTCTCGTTGACAATCTCTGGGTCGATGAAGCCAACGTTCTATTTGCCCAGTCTTGTACATCGTTGTATCTCCATTCTACATAAGAAGGGATAACTAAGTTAATTAGATTTTAAATTTTTTGGTGCGAGAGGAAGCAAACGGTAAACTTAGTAGATCGACACTTACAGACACCAGCAGGACATGAAAGACACGTTGACCTCGTCTCCTTGGTACACATGGTACAAGTCATCGAATTCTAGCCATAGTTCTATGTTGTTCCCGCGGAAGAAATGCTCATCTTGGAAATGGAGGAACATTTGCTCTCCTTTAGATGCCCTTTCCATGTACCATTCATGCATTTGACGCATCTTGGTTGGGAGATCTTTTATATCCTTTGGATCAATTAGCGGTTTGCCCAACTCATACTTCCATCTGGTTGGTGCCCTTTGGAAGATCTGGTCTATTGATTTGAGTCCGCCTCCTTGAAATGCCATTTTCCTCAACTCCTCGTGATCTCTTGATCTTCCACTTTATTCTTCTTTCCACCGACGGAGCCCGTGTATTTTGCACTTCGTAGCCTTTCTTATTGTCCTTTTGTAGTCGCTCATCACGGTAGGCGCCGCTGCCCGCATGATTGAAAGTGCTTCACAGATTTTTTATCTATTTTAACCTTGGGCTCTGGCTTCTTTGGCGCAAGTCGCAGCCACATCCGTCTTCTGGATCGGCTAGCTCCTCATGATCGAGATCATATGGCCTCTTTGGCGGTTGCTTTGACATTCTCTCGTCACGGATGCCGACTTCGTGGGAGGAGGTGCTAGTGGGATCCTCCTTCGACATCGAGCTTCTTCCTCGGGAGATCTTTGGGCGTGGTACTGGAGATGTTGGGTGCTTCTTACTTTCAGGCGGTGGCGGTGGCGGAGTCGGGCTTCTTTGTGGAGCGGGAGGTGGAGGAGGCGTGGCCTGGACCACCGGGAAGCATTGCGTCTGACGGCGCCGAGGAGTCGTGGGTTGTCGATGTGGAGGCGTGCTTGCTCCTGTAGTGGTTCAAATTGCGGGGCCTCTCTTGCTGGAGATATAACCTCCACACCATCTGAAAATATGATGTACTTTTTGCGCTAGAGGATGAATGTGCCATGGAGGGCCTGTCCAAGCTTGGTCACGTCGTCGCCCCCAGGAATATCGAGAATGAGATCTTCGAAGCCCCCACCACCTCTTCCACCGTGACCTTCGAGTATCCGGAGGGTATCTGGTTGCAGTGGAACGTCTGGCCCGCCTCCACCGGATAAGCCATGCCGTAAGCCACCTTGAAGGAGAGGTTACGCATATCAATGTGTAGCTCGCACTGGCGGCGAACCTTGATGCTGTCCACGGGATGACGGGCCTGCGGGTCGTCTGCTACAGGGGCCACGGTGGACGCGCAACTGCTCTTTTGCGCGGTCGGACTGATCACGGATTCCGGCGCCGCCTGAACATTGGTCGAACGTAGTGCTCCCTGAAGCTGGCTCATTGCTTCGGACACTTTTTGCGTGACCAGGACATCGATGGAAGCCTTCGTAGCTCTAAGCTCTTCCTCCAATCGGCTCACTCTACCCTGATCTCTCCTCTTGCTTCTGTCCCGGCTCCTGTAAGTGCTTGAGTCTTTGGCAAAGTCGTGCCTCCATGGCACCTTCCCGAAACTTCGTGTCCGTCCCGGGTGCTCAGGGTTTTGAAGGGCATATGTTAGCTCGTCATTCTCCCTGTCCGTCACCAAGGATCCTGACCGAGTCTGCTCGATGGCTTCTATAATCCTTTCACCAACTTCTTGGATTGTCGGTGCTATCACCAAGCTACCGTCATCAGCAAGTTTGCCCCCGTGAGCCAAGAACCAGTTGCGCAGGTGGGGCTCCCAATTCTTAGTTTCAGGTATAACATCCTGCTGCCGAAGCTCCTCTTCCCGCTTGTCCCATTTCTTTATAGCCTTGATGTAACCACCGGTCCCGAGATGGTGGTGGTATTTCTTCTTCTGGGCATTCACCCTGTTTTTCTCTCTCGCGGCCTGCCCTGCATCCGATAACTTGTATTCCTCGAAAGCATCCCAATGATCGGACAGCTTAGGAAATTGATTGAAGTCTGGCCGTTCTCCTTTGTCGATGTACTTGCGGGTGAGGGATGACTTCCACTACTGAAAGAAAGTTGCCATCTTCTTCAAAGCCCATCCCTTGGCCTTCTGTTCGTACCCTTCTGGAAAAGTGAAATTTTTCTTCATATCATTCCAGAGCAGTTCCTTGGTAGCTACAAGGACTTCGGCCCATTTCTGGATGCTGATTGGGACGTGATCCCTCACGTGGTAGCCGCAAACGTTGTTGAAAGGGCCAATTGCTGATTCCGGGGCTAGCAGACTCCCGTCGTTGCCGACTTCGGTTATCACGTACTTTGTCAAAGGCTTTTTGTTAGGTCCTCGGTTCATTCCGGACTGGGTGGCCGAGGAGGTACCGGGCTGGATACACAAACACATATAATATGAATGATTTTAGAATAATTAACATGTTTACGGTGATTTTATAATGGGTAAGAGTATACCTCAGTACTAGTGTTAACGGCCTCATCGACAGCGTCAGTAGCACCATCGTGATTTTCCGCATCAGTGTTAACGGCCTCATTGGCTAAGATGCTACCCAGCGCAATGGTCTCGAACATCAAATTTTCCGCCTCATCAAAAGCCAGGTCACCACGTCTTGGTGTCGCCATCTAGAGTAGAGCAAATCTCGAGGCTTAGATTATATATGAAGACAAGATTGTTGAGAACAATTCGAGTTTGAAAGCTTAGCTTAAGATCGCCAAATTTTAACTCTTTGAGCAGTTGACAGGAACAGGTTTGTGCCTGATGAGATCACATTCCTTGGGTTACTTTCTACATGCAACCATATTGGTTTAGTTTCGTATATGCATTTTTTCAAAAATATGAAAATGGTTCGTAAACAATACATTGACATTGTGTTACTATATTGATTATTAAGAATCCCCAACAATTTAAGTGACAAATGCAAAGAAAATTTAACGATGAAACGCACAATTTAGCAACTATTGTAGTAAAAATATATGAAATGCTAGTAAAAATATAATAACACATTTCACTTATACTTACACATTTCACATGATACATATACAATTGACAATTCACATATACTTATACATTTCACATATACTTACACATTTCACATAATACATATACAATTGACAATTCACATATACTTATACATTTCACATATACTTACACATTTCACATGATACATATATAATTGACAATTCACATATACTTATTTGCTTAATAAAAAATAATAAATCATTCTTATTCCACACTAATATGATTTTCAAAAATGAAATGTATTTATAAATCCACAACTTGTATGTTAGTAGTCTATTACACCAAAAGAAAGCAAAGCGATTATTCCATGTCAACCAAGCACGTCACCTCGTGGTTTTGCCTCGATATAATGATGCTCTCCTGCAGCCATGCTTCTTGAACTTGCAAGAGCTGGTCAAGCCAGAGAATCTTCTCAACGGCCAACACGATACGCCGATGGACTCACCACGGCGGCGTGTCGTTCGTTATGCGTTAAATTGAGCCCATCGGCGATATCGGTGCCACTGTAGAGAAGATTCGGGTCGGCTTGACCAGCCTCTGCAAGTTCAAGAAGCATGGCTGCCAGAGAACATCCGATATAACGAGAGACGTGCCATGAGGTGTAATAGACTACTAACATACTAGTTGTGAATTTATAACCTTATTTCATTTTTTGAAAATCATATTAGTGTGGAATAAGAATGATTCATTATTTTTTATTAAGCAAATTTTACTGAGTCCTTATCTTCATCTGACCAGCCTCTTGCACTCAGTAGTGCCATAATTTTACTAAGTCCTTATCTTCATCCCACACTTCTCCCCATAATTGTTAGAAAAGTATTGTCAGCTTTCTTTCTAGTATGCCTTTTGGTTCATATATGTCTAAATCATTTATTTTCGCATAGTTGGTTCACATATGTCTAAATCATTTATTTTCACATAGTATTTGTTGAAAGTTTCGGACCAAACTGAAGAGCATATATTTTAAAACAACATGAAAGAAGAACTTGCAGAAGGGCTTTAAGAACAGAAAGTACGTTCACAGTAAAGAAATAATAATAGAGTCAATGTTATAGTATGTGCAGTAGTAATCATATTCCAGCCAAGAGAAGGGCTTTAAGGTTGTATGTATCCCAATTCCACTGCTCTTTTATTCCTTCTACTGGACTCTTTTGCTTTCTGCGATTGTGCTGCTTAACACGGTTGGAAAATGGCTGGCTATTGATTTCCGAGTGCTACTAAGTGCTGAACATGAGCACTGGTTCCATTTTATTGGCTCACCAATGGACCACTCAGCTGCTAGTACTTCTAATGCTGACACTAGTAGTCACTTGGCTATTATTTGAGCTGAACCAATTGGCTCTAATACTGCCGAGTGCTACTACTACTAGAAGTGATTTATTCACCTGCTACTTGTATTACTGCCGAGTGCTACTCCCATTTCCTTACCTCACTTGGCTGTATTAATCCTGGGGAGTACTACTCGGCTGGCTCTGCTCTCTACTGCCGACTACTACTCCCTCCCTCCTGCACCGACTGGATCTGGCACCTCTCCTCTTCCCTGGCGACAGGAGCTCTCCTCCCTCTCCTGGCGCCAACTGCTACCATTCCTCCTTCCTGCGCCTACTGGATAAGCTCCTCCCCCTCCTTCTCGGTTTCCCCTCAGGTTATCACTTCTCTTGGCTCCTTGTGGGCATTTAGTCGAACACCTTGTGGGCAGCAGAATAAAGAGGGAGGAGGAGAGCGCATGCATACTATACCTCTGTCTCCGGTGGAATGGTTGTGTGGCGGCGGCTTGGTGGCCGAGGAGGCGGCGCTGGGTCTCGACAGGCGGCGTGGGGTCTCGGCGGAGGCGGTGGCGGTGAGACACAGGCGGTCTGAGAGCGTGGACGTAGAAATTTTGAGGTCTGAGAGCGGGACTTAGAAAATTTGGTCTCTTCGTGCTTATACCAGAACTCACTTCTACAAGCGGTTGCTAGTAAAAACCGCTTGTGGAAGGATTTTTAGCGGTTGGTATTACAAACCGCTAGGTAAAATCTCTCAAGCGGTTTTAGAACCAACCGCTAGAGAGAGATGACTTCTAGCGGTTCATATTACTAACCGCTTGTAGAACGCATGGATGGGCGGGAGTGGGAAAGGCCCTATGCAAGCGGTTAGTATTATCAACCACTTGTAGAGCGCAAGCTACAAGCGGCTATTAATATCAACCGCTTGTAAAAGTGCTGACCGGATAATATTCAAAACAATACGGTGCCCATATCGTTCGATAAGATCTCTTCCTCCCCCCTGGCTAGCGCGTGGCGTTTGAGTGTGCGGGCTCGTCCACCCCGGTTCGAACCCCGCTCGCGCCCCCTTGCCATTCTTTTTTTTCTGTGCAGCTTTCTACAAGCGGTTCGTAATATAAACCGCTTGTAGAAGTACCATCTACAAGCGGTTGGTATTACGAACCGCTTGTAGACTCTTTGTAGCTATTAATTAATGTCGACGGCTTCATCAAATGGCGAGACGAAGAGACAACTAGAGGCATTGCAGATGAAGCTATCGTGTCCTCGATGCGGAGATCCTGTAAATGTGTTCACCTCCCATACATCCAAGAATCCATCCCGAGTGTTCATGAAGTGTTGAATATGTCGGTAAGTTTTGAAGTTATTCATTTGTTCATATTCCTTGACTTTAACCTTCCGCTCCATTCTTTACGCTTGAAGGGCACAAATGTCCATATTGGCGTTAATGATAAAGCCGACCATGGTGTTGAAAATCTTGCAATGCAAAATGCTGCATTCCAAGAAGATTTGCTGCCAAGTGATGATGGCCTACGGGCTGTAACATTTAATCCTGTAGCAAGCTAGAGAGATGCACATCTGGCTGCTTCTGATGACAACAAGAGTATTAAAAAGCTAGAAGAAAGGATGGAAAGAGTAGAGGACATGCTAAAGAAATTAGTTAATATAGCTATCATTGTAATGTTGCTCCTTTATATGATGTACTAGGTAAGTAGCAGTAGACAACCTGTGCTCAAATTGTTGAAAACTTGTATGTCAGTTGTGTAAATTTCACACTGCTTTTGGGATTTTTGTATGGGAATTTATGAGCTAACTATGCTAAGCTGAATTTCTCTTTGTATGTCTGTAATTTCCTTTTTTAGGTATGCTAAATTTTATGCATTCTTTCATAGAGTGGATATAAATCACAGAATAAATGTCATTTGTATTTAAAGTGAACTAAACAAATGAATAACTTGTAGAAATAATTTTTAGGCTTTGTTCTCATTTTAAAATTTGTACAAATGGTTTTCAGGCTTTGTTTTCATTTTAAAATTTGTAGAAATAATTTTGTAGAAATTATGTACAAGCAATGTTAAACATCAACATATCAACATGATCATATGGAATAATTTGTATACAAGTAGTACATCTTAAGTCTTCGTCTTTACAATTGTTCCTTCGTTATGATCGTGACGTATGTAAGGAGCATCGACATCAACATCACGCAGGGCGCTTATGTCGACATCAAGCGTAAAAGGAGGGAGCTCGTCGAATCGACCATACTCTTCCTCGTCGGTGACGTTCTCAACTCCTACAATCCTTCGTTTGCCTTGGAGAACCACATGTCGCTTTGGCATTACCTTTTGCTTGTCCTTCTGCTTTTTAGGTTTGCTTGACATGTCCATTACATAGAAGACCTGGATCACATCGTTTGCGAGAACAAACGGTTCGCGCTATATAGCCGACTTCGTGAGATCCACGGTTGTCATGCCGTGTTTGTCGACCTTCACACCGTTTGAAGTCACTTGACCCATTGGCACTTAAATAGAGGGACCTTCAGAGGTCCATAGTCGAGCTCCCATATTTCTTCTATGAAACCATAATTTGTGTCCAACTTTGCCATTGTTGTCTTGGCGGCTATACTGACACCGCTATTCAGTTGGTGCTCCTGTTATCCTCGATCCGTGTAGAATATGTAACCATTGATCTCATACCCTTGAATGCCACGATTTCTTGTGATGGTCCCCGAGCCAAAGCGTTGCAATAGTTCATCGTTTGACCCTTCCTCAAGGATGTATACAGAGCCAATTTGCCGAAAGAATCCATGTGCTTCGGGTTATCCAACTCTCTGTCTTCCTGTGAACTCGGCGTAGGACACTCTTGTCTTTGAAGGACATAGGGGTGACTATAGTTGATTGCTTGAGCAGTGAAATGTGCTTGCTTGAATGCAACAAGATCATTGCATGCAACCGATTGCCTTCCTATTGTCCCTTTGCCCCGTAGCCTCCCTCGTGTCGTGATATGGGGACGCCGATAGGATTTAGATCATTCATGTAATCAACACAAAACTCTATCACCTCCTCCGCCACGTAGCCCTCGGCAATGCAGCCTTCCGGATCACGAATGGTTACGGACGTACTTCTTCGAGACACTCATGTACCTCTCGAAGGAACATGTTGTGCGATACTGCGTCCGAGGATACCTATCTCCTTGACAAGGTGAACGGTGAGATGAACCATGATATCAAAGAATGCAGGAGGAAAGATCATCTCGAGGCTAACCAAATTTTGTACCACATCAGCCTCCAACTTAGGCAGTTTAGCTGGTTCGACAACCTTCTGCGAAATGGCGTTCAGGAAGGAACATAGCTTTGTGATTGTCCCCCGCACCCACTCGGGCAGTATGCCTCTGACAGCTACCGGGAGCAACTGTGTCATCAACACAAGGCAGTCATGGGATTTTAGGCCTTGGAGTTTGTTCTCTTTCATGTTTACAAGTCTCTTTACATTTGAGGAGTATCCAGAAGGGACCTTCACACTGTTCAAACACTCAATCATGCTTTTTTTCTCTTCTTTGCTTGGAGTGTAGCTCGCAGGATGTAGAAAAAGTTGTTTTGTCCCTTCTTTGTTTTTCGGATGTAGGTCACTCCTCACCTCCATGTCTTCAAGGTCCTTCCGAGCTTGCAGTGTATCTTCGATTTGCCATACATATCTATGTAGCCTAGCAAGTTCAAGCAAACATTCTTCGTGATGTGCATGAAGTCAAGCGAGTGACGAACCTCCAAAACTTCCCAATATGGCAGGTCCCAAAATATTGATTTCTTCTTCCATGTGGGTGCATGACCATCCTCGTTAAAGCAGTATGCTTCCAAGACCCTTCCCAAATACTACTTTCAGATCCTTTACCATAGCAAACACAAGTCGCCCATTACGATCTTTGAGGCTTAATACAATTTTGTTCCCAGCTTAATTTATCGCCTTTCCACCTCAAAGCATGACTGCCAGAAGAAACTGCGGTGGCCCATGTACACACACTTTCGAGAGTTTTTCGTACATGCAAATCCGTTTCATCTATGCATTTGGGTGCGAGCTTTAAACCCTTTGACAGCTTGGTAGGACGAGTTCTGAGAGCGGGCCAATCGTTGATTGTTACAAACAACAATGCACGCAGTTGAAATACTCTCTTTGTACTCATCCCAAACCCGTACACCATCCTCCCACAACTTCACAAGGTCTTCAACCAATGGTTTCAAGTAGACATCGATGTCGTTTCCAGGTTGCTTCGGGCCTTCGATCAATAATGGCATCATGATGTACTTCCGCTTCATGCACAGCCATGGAGGAATGTTATAAATGCAAAGCGTCACAGGCCAGGTGCTATGGATGCTGCTCAACTGACCGAAAGGATTCATCCCATCGGTGCTCAACCCAAACCTTATGTTTCTGACCTCATTTGCAAAGTTCGGGTAAGCCCGATCGACTTTCCTCCACTGCAAGCCATCTGCAAGGTGTCTAAGCATCCCGTCTTCCTTACGCTCTTTTTCATGCCAACGCATCATCTTGGCATGACCTTCGTTAGCAAACAGACGCTTCAACCGGGGGATCACAGGGAAATACCACAATACTTTGGCTGGAGTTCTCTTCTTCGTACGATTCCCATCTAATTCACTTGGATCGTCACGCTGCACCTTATACCGGGATTCTTCGCACACTGGACAAACCTCCAAATCGGCATACTCATTGCGATACAGGATACAATCGTTAAGACATACGTGTATCTTCCAGACTTGCAATCCTAAAGGGCGAGGACTCGCTTTGCTTCATACGTGGATTCGGTAGAGTGTTACCTTCCTAAGCAACTTCTTTACGAGTGATAACAAACCATTGAATGCCTTGTCGACACACCGTTTGTGGCCTTCCATTGCATGAGTTCTAGTGTAGTACGCAGCTTTTTGTGGCCCCATCCACAATTTGGGTACAAAGCGCCTGTGGTCCTCTACCATGCTCTGAAACTTCTTGTATTGTCTTTCCTCTATGAACTCTCCTCTCCGTCACGGAGCATCGATCTAGCTCATCATCGCCAAACTCGCCGATCAGTATCTTCCACGGACCCGTATTGAGTGGTGTCCGCATCTTGTTGGCTCTATCTTCCTCTTCTTCGTCTTCTTCATCGTATTCCTGTCGAATCGCCTCTGTTTCGCTATGGTGGGTCCAGCAGGTATAGTTTACCATGAAACCTCTCGTGATCACATGCCTCAAAACCATCCATCGTTCGGAGTGCTCCTTCTCATTCTTGCGTCTCGCACGACGACAACGTATGAAGCTTTACGAGGCAAGAATGCAACGGCCGCGTCGAGAAACTCCTTCATGCCATCTCTCGAACTCTCTTGACCGACGGTCCGCATTGTACATCCATTGCGGTTCATCTACACCAATAAAAATAATAACAACATCTATCACAATATTTAATTAAAGCTAACTATGTCTAATAGTTTTGTATTTTTTAATCATTCTCGTATTCTTTTAACTAAAGCCAACTAATTATTTCTAATCCTCGCTACATTTTTTAAAATAAAACTAACTAATTGTTACATGTTCATGCAAACCTTTTCTATCATTCCGCATTTTAATTTTACTAAATAAAAATTATTTTTTACCTTTTCCACACTATTGTAATTTTTCATCGTTTCACATTTATTGCATTTCATTCCATACACCAAACAATATATCACCTTAAGAACAAAAAAAATAAGCCAACAACAGAAACACTAATAATTCCTACAAGAACAAAACATGATTTCTCAACATCTAATGCACAAAAAACATCAATATATAGGTGAGAAGGATGTCAAGAACATGTTACTCACCTTAGGAACAATTAATTGGAGCTAATAGCCTCAATTGAAAATTTTGGCAAGACCTCCCCATAAACCGCTCTCGGCCCACCACTGCTGTCCCTGTCTGTGCGAGCTCGGGAGGAAGATGGGGTTTAAATCTACTGGAAGATGGGGTTTAAATGCCTTTGGGCGAAGGGGTCTCTACAAGCGGTTCTACACACGAACCGCTTCGATCCCCACCTATAGAAGCGGTTCGTGTCTTCAACAGTTCTAGATCTCTAGAAGCGGTTCTAGACACCTGAACCGCTTCTAGAGATGGGACTCCACAAGGGTTTGTCAAGAACCGCTTCTAGAGACCCCCTCCCTTGTCTACTTAACCGCTTGTGCACGTAGAGCACAAGCGGTGCACTCTTACCGCTGATAGGCGGTTGTGAAGGCCGGTTCTGTAGTAGTGTTAGAAAGCGGCTCACAATATAAATTTATTGAGAAAATTAAAGTGTAGTTATTACAATATTTTTCACTCTATACCTCTATTTTAATACAAAAAGTTGTTAAGTAGTTGTAGTATACTACTCAATAGGAGCCCCAAGGATTGGCCACTCCTCAGGCTATCCACGTGTCGCCCCCTGGGAGAGGCTTCTGGAAAATTTGGTAATCGCGTTTAGGTCCTTTCAAAAAAATTAAAAATTGCGTTTAGGTCCTTTCGGCCATTTTTTAGGTAAGATAGACTCAAGAAATATCGAAATTACGTTTAGGTCCCTACACACGTTTATAGCAGAATTGAAAATCGCATTTAGGTCCTTTTATTGGGATAACTGATGTCTGATTTTTGTATTATATTGTCCTAAGTCTATATTCTATAAACTGATTGATATTTTTGTCTCTCGGATTTAATATGTATGAATTTGGAATTTGATTGGTAATAGATCGGTAGATGTAACATTAGTATACTTATATTAAGTTAAAACTTCGACATAGAAGTCCCACCTCTAATTTCATTCTAGATTCGCCACTGTATAACAGATATATGTATTGAGTTTTTTTACACCAACGAATTTACCTAAAAATTTAAACTGATAAAGAAGAGTGAACAATATATTCAGGACTAATACCTGACACTAGAAGTAAGCCGTAGATTAACTTTTCAATATTGTGTTAAATATAGCTTAAACTCAATTATCTCCTGGCTTCGATGCTATATTAAATTTTATATACCAACTAATTCATGTGCACCCAAAATTTTTGAAAAAAACCTAGTCATATCTAGTTCATCTTCGTAAACTACGATGCAAATAGAAACAAATTGCTACGACTATTAGTCCTTCCCAACTGTCACTATATGCTTGTGCGATACTGCTTAACATGATCCATTACTTAATATAGGTCAATGGCTTTTATGTAGTGGGTATTTAAAATATAAGATATATTAAGATAGCTAACATTTCTTCTTAGTAAAATGCGTGCAATTATTTTGCGTCTTAAAAAAGTACTACCTCCTCATATGTTTATAAGGTTTATTTTTTGAATGGTTTTATCTATAAATATAGGATTTGCATGCAGATTTAACGAGGTATTTCCTTCTATACATATATTTATTCTCTCTCAACTATATACATTTATTCACTACCATCTATACAAAGTATTATCTCGTATCTTCCAAAATAATTAATTGGAGGCATCTAAGTTATTTCTCTTATATGTATATATCTTCCTTAATTTCAATGCAACCTTAATCTATATGTAAAATCCAAATAGGCCTTACATTTTTGTACGGAGAGAGTAGTTGAAGTTCACAGCAGTCATTATTTGTCGGTGTACAACCAAAAAAAAAAGTACATTCATTCACTGTCCAATCTTTCCATGACAAGTTAACTTAGCCATGGAGAGCTAGCAATGGCCTTCCTGTATATGTACGCTCTAATTAAGGTGCAGTTATCAAATTAAACTACATGTAATGTTATTTTAAAGTTACATAAATATTAAAGCATGAATGAAAATTGAAACTTGATTATTTACTATTCACTTGTTTGAAGATTTTTTGCACATAAACACTACTTGAAGTTTAATTGTGTTGGCAGTAATTTGAAACCAAGAAAATAGGACCCCCTCAAGGTAGTAGCCGAGCGAGGAATATTTTGAAAGACTGAATAAGTCTAACAATACCACTCGTAATATCGATCGTCAGCAAGAGCAAGAGCTTATTCAAAAGAAGACCGGGACCGGTAGCTTTCGTAACACCGATGGTGGATCGACGAAGTGCCCACTGTAGATCACCCCTTGTGCTTCTAAGGCAAGAAAAAAACGCGCACACAACACGGTGAAGCGATACAGATGCCAGCCGATCGATCAGATAGTCCAAAGCTAACTGACAAATGACAAATCACATGTCATGCCAGCCAACTGTGTCCAGTGCAGAGGCCTCCAATGCAATGCAATTTACTTATTGTTGACACCAAAAACTTGACGGAGGGTTTTCAGCCTCAACACACCGGACGAACACCGGGTTCAAGTGTGTAGGCATGCCAGCCGATTTGACCTTGCAATCGGCAAGAAGATAAATGAATCTAATCGACTTATGCAAGTCGATTTCGATCAAAGCGAACGGTAAGTCTAGTCGATCCGGGCGGAAAGACTGGATAGGGTAAATAGGCCACTTCTTCCCGAAAAAGGCGATGCGCAACAAGATCGAAGAAAAAGATGAACCAAAAGGGGTGTAATGCAACAAAGATCAATACCGGCGATGCGCAACTCGATTGATCAAAGAGTATTACAGATGAAAGATTACAAGTTAAATTGGCTACTCCTAATTGACAGGAAAGAAAAGAAAAAGTAGATGCGTGTTTGTGGGTTGGCTCTGGGCCTCTTTTCTTCTCGCCTTTGGACCTCTTATATAGCACTTGGTCCGAACGTGTCCTCCTCGGTTTCCCCAATCACCCGTATCGGCTTCAATCTCTCCTTACCATGTAAAGCCCGATCGTATCCTTCTCAATCTCTTATCCTGCCCGTATTGGACTCGATTTCCTTGGGATTGAGGCCTTCCAATCGAAATCGTATCAGCTTGCTATAACCGACATATCCCTTACCAAAACCGGTCTCTATGATATCAGTCTTGCCAAATTTGGGTGCAAACATATGCCCCCATTTTTGGGAGATAACTTGTTATCTTCCAAAAATCTCTATCATTGGCTTGTACTTCATCGGCTATTGGATATTAAGTAGCCGATACACACTCAGCCCCGTCGTGCGGCCAATTCATAGCTGGGTGAATGCCTCTTTAGCCGATTCTGCCTTTATTTTAATTTCGACTGGTAGAGTAAACACCATGTTGATGTCCATGGGGGGTGTCGTCGATGAGTTCTTTCCAAATCATTTGGCCAATTACCTGGTCGATGAGAACACTGCCCTTGCCGACTACCTCTTCTTTCATATTTCTTAAGTAATAGAGACAAAGTCGGCTTAAGTCTGTGTGCTGGCTTTCATGGAGATTTTTTAGCTTTATACCATCGCCCGACTTGCAGCTCTCCATTTGATTTAATTGTCGAGTTTTTGCCATTTTGATCGGCCTCTATTTGGAACGAGCCGATCGTAATTTTGAGTGTTACTACCCTTGAATCGGTGAATCTTGACCGTTAGATCGGCTTAGGTTCTTCGTCCATAGGTTCCTTTCCTTTGCGTGAGCAGTGGACCATGTTGACCGAAAAAGGGTTGACATCCTCTTTCATGGCTGGCTCCTCTACGAATTGTAATCGGCTATTCTCTAAAACCGATTGTATATTGTCTTCATTATTCTTAAATTCATTTTTGAAGCCACGACTTTCTTGAGCCGATACTCGATGTAGGAGGTGACTCAAATCAGTGAATTCTTGCCCGCCAAATCTTTCCTTTAATGGGGAAATTAACCCATGAAAAGCCAAATCGGCCAACTGATTATCGGGCAAAGTTACACCAAAACACCGATTCCTAACCTTTCTGAATCTCTTAATGTACTCAATTGCCGATTCTCCAGACCTCTGTCGGACTGAGCTCAAATCGGCGATTCTGAGCTCTTGGCTTCCAGTGAAGAAGTATTCATGAAATCGACTCTCTAAATCGTTCCAGAAGTGGACCGAATTTGGAGGAAGATTTATGAACCACGTGAAAGCAGTTCCAGACAATGATAATGAAAACAATCTAATCTTTAGCCCATCGGACTGGGCAGCTTCACCGCATTGGGCAATAAATCATCCGATGTGTTCTGAAGTAGTAACGGAATCGTCCCCTGAGAATTTGGCAAAGTCTGGGACTCGGTAATTGCGTGGATAGGCCATGTGATCAATATAATCTGGGTACGGCTTTGGTGGCCGATCGTCCTACCCTTGGTTGCGTGCCAAACGGTCTCTCAATACGATTGAGATTTGATCGACCCAGTTGACATCCTGCCCCCCGAGTGCCAACTCGGGTTGCCGATTAGGCCTTTGGTCATAAACAGCATCCTGCCCCCCGAGTGCTAGCTCGGGTTGCCGATTGGGTATCACCTCCTGGTATTGTTGTGGCGCTTGATTACGTCTATC
The DNA here is from genome assembly GCA_036346375.1 of Guadua angustifolia. Taxonomy (NCBI): domain Eukaryota; kingdom Viridiplantae; phylum Streptophyta; class Magnoliopsida; order Poales; family Poaceae; genus Guadua; species Guadua angustifolia. The sequence goes on from CM070513.1 coordinate 25,143,233, forward strand.
GGCTCTGGGTGCAGGTGGCTCTGGCACGGGTGCAAAGGGTTCCGTGTAGGCAACCACTCTGTGAGTCGCTTGATTCACGGTCGGAATCGGCCTGTACATGTGCTCGTTCGGCTGTGTAGCCGATTGGGTATAGGCACCAAACGATACCGAAGGCAATAGCGTAGCCGACGTGCTGGGTTTTACAGCGTCGGTATATGCATAGTACCGAGTGAATCCATCGGATTGTTTCAGCACCGTGGGTTGAGTCGGCATTGCAGGAATTGTTGATGCCGATTTAACTGCCACGTTAGTTGGTGCCCCGGCGTAGGCAGGATACGTCGGAAGTTGTTGCGATGGTTCTAACAGACTTCCTGACGTGGCCAACTCTTGAGCGATTGTCTTAACGCTGTTTTCTATCATCGGCCCCAAAGTTGTGACCAAGGCCGATGATTGGTTGATCAGCGCATGATGTACCGACTGCTCAATCATAGAAGATAACTCAGCTTGAGCAGGCATGTATCGACTTACCAGATCGGCTGGTTTGTTGGTATCGCCGATAGGGTTGAGCGTCGGGAGAGCTGTTTTTTGGATAACCCCTCGTCGGGTTTTTTGGTAGCAGCTCAGCATCATCTCCTCGAAAGCAGCTTTTCTTTCTTCGATCTCTTGTCGCTGCTCAGGAGTCAAGTCCTCCATTGTGGCGGCGATGATTGCCTCCGTGTTGACGTTGGCTGGAGCGATGGACTTGTTTGCGTTCATCCTGTAGATTGGTTCTTTGGTCCCACCGGGCGTGCCAAAAATGTGTTGACACCAAAAACTTGATGGAGAGTTTTCAGCCTCAACACACCGGACGAACACCGGGTTCAAGTGTGTAGGCGTGCCAGCCGATTTGACCTTGCAATCGGCAAGAAAATAAATGAATCTAATCGACTTATGCAAGTCGATTTCGATCAAAGCGAACGGTAAGTCTAGTCGATCCGGGCGGAAAGACTGGATGGGGTAAATAGGCCACTTCTTCCGGAAAAAGGCGATGCGCAACAAGATCGAAGAAAAAGATGAACCAAAAGGGGTGTAATGCAACAAAGATCAATACCGGCGATGCGCAACTCGATTGATCAAAGAGTATTACAGATGAAAGATTACAAGCTAAATTGGCTACTCCTAATTGACAGGAAAGAAAAGAAAAAGTAGATGCGTGTTTGTGGGTTGGCTCTGGGCCTCTTTTCTTCTCGCCTTTGGACCTCTTATATAGCACTTAGTCCGAACGTGTCCTCCTCGGTTTCCCCAATCACCCGTATCGGCTTCAATCTCTCCTTACCATGTAAAGCCCGATCGTATCCTTCTCAATCTCTTATCCTGCCCGTATTGGACTCGATTTCCTTGGAATTGAGGCCTTCCAATCGAAATCGTATCAACTTGCTATAACCGATATATCCCTTACAAAAACCGGTCTCTATGATATCAGTCTTGCCAAATTTGAATGCAAACACTTATACAAAGTGGCCGGTTCGTGTTTACCGCAACACCTACTTACTCCGGAAGTCGCTATACAAAGATTCGACGTGTTGTTGCTAAAGATCCGACGTGTTTTCTTTTGATTTTAATTAATGTTCGATCGAGGAAGCATGTCATTTTCTTGGTTTTTGTAAGGAACTAATAATTGACTACCAAGGCTCGTAAGTAAATGATCGACGTACGTCTGCCACCGCCGCATAACGCCACGTTCATTCACATCTTGTAACGTGCCCAACTAACGTACATTGTCACGTCTGTAGTTCACCGTTTTGCACAAAACTGGCATTCTATAGTTAACAACTATAGCAATTAATTACTTCGTTCGGTCATAAATTTGTCGTTAAGACATCCACACGGTCTTCAAATCATAGATTTAATCATTATATTTTATTTTAGTATATTTATAAAACCTAATAAATTATAATATTATGAAAGTAATTTTCGTGACAAATCTACAGATAAGATTTTCATGTATATATACAATGTAAATATGTTAAAAATACTAACAATCAAAGTTTAGAAAGTTTAACTACATTTATATTCAAAATGACAACTATTGTGACAAGAGGAGTAACACACTAAGAAGAACAAGATTAAAAAAAAAAACTAGAAAGCATTTTCCATCATCCTTGTAAATTCTAAGGAGCTGATCTTTCCATCTCCATCGTCATCAAAGGCGCCGATCATCCTCACACAATCCTCGTACCTCGTCCCTTCCTTGAACCCTAGCCTCTTCATCACGTTCCAGAGCTCCGCCGCGCATATGAACCCGTCCTCATTGCGGTCGAACACGCGGAATGCCTCCTCCAGCTCGCCGTCGGCCGCTGTCTTGTCATCCATCAGCTCATCTACAACGCTCATCAGGTCGCACCCTTGACACCTCGCTGTCTCCACGGACCCCCACCCGCCGGCGAGGCCTAACCTCGCCATGACGGCTGCCGCACACTACTACAGAATCGACTTTCACAAACGGCCTATTACAAACGGTTAATTGCGTGCCGCTTGTGATCTCTGCACCACAAGCGGTTCGTGGGAAACGGTCCAAAGGGGGTCTCTAGAAGCGGTTCTAGACACGAACCCCTTCTAAAGCCCTAACTCTAGAAGCGGTTCGTGTCCCGAACCCCTTCTAGAGCTCTAGAAGGGGTTAGGACACGAACCCTTCTAAAGCTCCTCTGAGCTCTAGAAGCGGTTCGTGTCCCGAACCCTTCTAGAGTTTCTAGAAGGGTTCGGGACACGAACCCCTTCTAAAGCCCTAGCTCTAGAAGTGGTTGGGGACACGAACCCCTTCTAGAGCCGGCTCTAGAAGGGGTTCGTGTCCCCAACCGCTTCTAGAAACCCAGTTTTCGAAATAATAAAAGGAATGCATGCCCTACTCTATCAGAGAGCACGCGTGGGTGGGTTGGTTAGATGGGTGAGACGTGGGTCACGAGGAGGAGGTCGTGGGTTCGAATCCCAGTCCTCACAATATTATTTATCTTTTGAAGTGACTTCTACAAGCGGTTATAAAACCGCTTGTGATACTGACGGGAGTATTACTCACGGTTGCTTACAAGCGGTTCTAAAACCGTTTCTAAAAACGGTTTCGAACCGCTTGTGATAGTCTTATCTGTAGTAGTGGCATCATGGCACGGCAACCCTCCACCGGTTGGTTGCACCGGTGAAGGATTCTCATCGAGGATTACAGGGTCGACGATGGTATCGTCATGCGTCAGGTATTTGGTAACCGTGCTCAAGAATCTCCCAATCTTTCTAATTACCGAGATGACATCTACGATCAATGGCCTCAAGATTAACATCAGCAGAGATAACACCAGCGCGATTAGGATGTTGTGATCCATCGTCATCTCCCACCTGGTTGTGCGATTGCAACAAATTAAACAAAAATGATGAAATCGATCTAAGACGCACCCTAGTATAGTGGCCCAAAGGAACTTCTTGAGGCATTGGCATTGGTGCCTATATATAGATGATCCGAGAAAGGCAATGAAGAAGCCTGCGTCATTTCGGCGAAATTCAGAGCTGGAAGATGGATATCTAGCTTGTCTATGCTCTGCTTGTACTTTTGTGTATTAATTGATAATGGAGATGACTTCAACAGGCGCCACTTTAAATAAAGGCGATTACTAACAATCGGTCATCCGATCACTGTTTATCTATCGGACGCTTCTTGCAACATTTTTTTTCAACATTTACAATATTTTTATCCGACGCGTGCAACATTTTTTTTAACGCTTGCAACATCTGTTTACTGTGCCGCATTTCTACTATTTGTCGTAGGAAAATGTTGCACGCGTTGGAAAAAAAATATTGCATCCGTAAAGAAAAAATGTTGCAACACATCCGAAAATATCGAACGTCTGAGTTAAAGTCATTCCGTAAATATAAAAGGCTATGGTTGCTAGCCTGTCACTGAAACTTCCTGGAAATTTCTCATACATAGAGCCATAGAGGACAACACCGAAGGTTTCCATCCTTATATCTCTAAGATGGAAAAGGAGATATATGAAAATTAATGCTACAACCAAAAAATAAATGGCCACGTATTTTAGTAGTTGATACTACTCCTACCGCAACTCTGCATGCAAATGAAGCCCTCGTGAAATTTCGTAAGTAAAGCTCATTTATTAACAACGCTGTCATATATGGGTTCTTCTTATGGATGTAGTTCTACTTATTAGCCACGGTTACATATTCTACAATAAAGCTATGTCCATAGATATCTCTACTAATATAAATTTGCAATTGGTGGCAGCGGTCCGTTCTTCCAAGCCCCCCTCCCTCGGCCATATCTCCAATAATGGCCGATCATTATAGCTAATTATTCTTTCCTGATTTACAACTAGCCATATCTCTCTAAATATAGCTGATTATTATAGCAAAATCCCTGATTATTGCTGGTAATTAATAGCCGGACAATCATTCCTTTTGTACTCTATATATACTGTATAGTTTTCACAGAATCAATCAAGGGAATCCGAGCACGACCGCGTAGCGGCCAGTGGTCCGGAATGGCGGTGGCTTCGGTAGCACCGCCTCGTGCTCGAGGGAAGCCCCTGTGTCGCCCCTGCGAAGGCGGTGGATGACGAGGAAGAGCGAGGCAACGAGGAAGACGAGGTCGACGGCGCCGAGGAGCGCACGCTGCGGGCATGGCAGGAGGAAGAGGAACACGAGCTGGTAATATAAATTGCAAAAAGGGATAAAAATGATTGATTGATATTTTAGATTGGTAATATATATTGCTACGTACAATATATTTGGTTTTAATTCATACCGGAGAAGAAACCATATAAACTTTTGTAATTGGGAGAAATAGATGTTTTATTTTGTAGCACAATTTTCTTTTATTGCTTGGCCTTTATGTTTCGTTACCTATTTTATTTTTCATAGCAATGCACGTGCATTGATCTAGTTACGCCACATATTCATGTTTATTCTACAATAAAGCTATGGTTGCTAACTTAGCTAGTGTGTCATTATACATGGCAAAACCATCGATTCATTGTGCCACACAGGTAATACTACTATGTGAAATAGGGCCAATGTGTTATTTGAACCAAATGCAAAGTTTGGGAGGTTAGATGGACTTTAAACTAAAGTTTGAGTATTACATGGACTTCTTCCATCAATTAATCACATAATCTACAAATGAGAATATTATAAAACTTAGTAACGATAGAAAGTTGGTGCATGCAAATGCGCACTTTAGAATTGCTAATTAGAGGGTGTCCTAACTAATTCTATGGTGAGGATGTCATCTTGTTGTGACATGTGCCAGCACCTTCTTTTATCCACTTCTCTTCCCCCCTCAAAGACTCTCATTGTGACACTTGGCAGCATCCTGTTCCTCCCCCATTCCCTTCCTCTCGAACTAAAAGAAAAAAAATCAAATTTCCCAACAAGTTTTTTATAGAAGCATTATTTAACAATTTCAAAAGTTTTTGAATCAAATGTTTACAAACCAAAAATATTTTTAATTGATAATTTTCAAACTGAAAGTTATTTGAGTCAAAATTTTTTGTATTACAGGTGAAGGTAGGGGTGAGAAAAGGGATGAGAAGGGAGACTGATTGGAGAGATACTATGTGGCATTGTCTAGATATATCATCACTAAGGAATTGATAAGAGTAACCACAAATTAGAGCCTATAATGTAATTTACTTAATTTGTGCCTAGCTAATGTCGTGGTGCAAAAGTTACTAAAAAAAGTTCACTAATGGCGTGTCGATCGATCCTACCTGTGTCCAATCATCTTTTCAATCTTTATCTCTTTAAAAGGACATACTAAATGATGTGTTCTTCACCTTTCCCGTCTTCGCTCACTTCTTCTCAAATACCTCTTCCACCGTTAAAATATCTAAAAACAAAAAACAAAGAATTGCCTATAACAAACAAGTTAACTACTAAAAATGTAACACTTATCCCAACAACTTCTCTTTCCTCCCTTCATGGTGTGCGGCAGAGATGTGATAAACAACAAACAAAGAATTGCCTATAACAAACAAGTTAACTACTAAAAATGTAACACTTATCCCAACAACTTCTCTTTCCTCCCTTCATGGTGTGCGGCAGAGATGTGATAAACAACAGTAATGAAGTCAAATGTGTTGTGTAAGCCAAACATGACAAGAAAGGCATGATATGGGCCAAAATGGATCTCATTCTGCCAGTACAGTGGAGCCGAGAGCATGATGCAAGCTATGCCTAGTGACAACAGCTTAACGTGCTGGGTAATATTATTTTTATCTGTAGCAAAGTATAGGCATTGGCTAGTAATAGTAAATAATACTCCATTTGTCCAAGTTTGTAGAGCGAATCTTCTCTTGGCACATAGACGGAGGAAACATTGAAAATGACTAGACTACGCCTAATTATTATCTCTAAGCACTATGTTCAATACGTGTGTGTAGAGAATATCAAGTAAATCTATATATTTGTTAGGGATATAAAGGAAATATTAGACTAATTTGTATTAAATATTAAATATACTCTATAATTATGAACAATAACATTAAAAAATACACGCTATAAACTTAGACAAAGGGAGGAGTAATTAGTACTCCCTACGTCCAAGTTTATAAGGCTTATTTTTTGAATGGTTTTGTCTATAAATATAAAACGTATTTTATATTATAATGCAAAATTAATATGATGTTCCCTCTATACCCCTTATAAATATCCATCTTTACTTTAGATTCCCTATATGTACACATTGAGTATAGTGCTTAGTGATAATAACTAGAGGTAAGGTAGTAGTCTTTTTAATGTCTTAGTCTAGAAATACGCCTTATAAACTTGGACGAGATGGAGCATTAACATAATTTTGTAGTTCCCTCCTTGTGTATGGCCCTGCTTGTTTCAGCTTAAGCTTTTTGGTTTATAGCTTAAAGCTAGATTTTTTTGGCTTAATGAGCTTATAAGCTATCTGCATTTAAACCAAGACAGGATGTTTGGCATCCTGACTTTGATGGGTTAGATGGCGTAGCTTATTGTTGAAAAGTCTAAAATACCCTTTAGGGTTGTGAAGACAATTCTTTTGTACTGATTTATTTGATACCAATGTTTCATGTTTTTTTGATAAAATTTGATACTGAGTTGGGCATATCAACTGGTTGCTAAAATATCGCATTCCATTCTGGTCCAGTAATTTATAACACCATAGCAATCACAATGAGATCAGATACTGTCATACTAAATTCATTCAGAAATAGATTCATGCTTCATCAAAGCGAGTGTAATGAAATAACCAAGTAGAGAAAAAATAATTACAACTAACACTGCTATAGTTCCATCATCCATGATCAACTCACCACTCACGTCCAGCAGGTTGAAAGATACAAGGATCTTCCCAATACTCCTCACCTTTGTGATAGCAGCCCACACTTTTTGGTAATCTTCACGTGACACTCGAATTATGCAAAGCTTCATTAGAGCATTTATGTACTTCATCAGAGATGAGCAAAGCTGCTCAGAATACTACCAAATTAACCATGGTGTGAGGACACTCCAATTCTTGTAGAGCTCGTGCTTATTGTGGCCTAGACCTGCATGCAGATGAACAACAAGTCAAAACTCGAAACAAGGAGAGCCTCTTCAATAGAACCAAGTCAGTATTTGTCCTTATCGAAATTAGATTCACATGGGCCAAGATCAGGAAGGATCATGGCATAGCATGGCCACTGAGACAAAAGAACAAACATTTGGTGGCATGGCAGGCACCGCCCAACAACCACAGGGTACTCCCTACTAAGTTGGACTTGTTCATCCATGAGGAATTGGGCTCATTTGCACTCGAATATGATAGAAATTCATGAACCTCAATAGCATCACTACAGGAATCGTGAAAATTTTCGTCGGCCAATTTAACTTCGTCGGCTTTTAATAAAACCGACGAAATTTAAATAATTTTCGACGGCCAAAATCAGCCGACGAAAGTTATTATGTAATTTTCGTCGGTCGTGGGAGAGCCCACGAAAATTAATTTAATTTCGTCGGCTAAATGAAACCGACGAAAATAAACACGGGGTAGGGTTCCTGTGGCGGCTCTTATTTTCGTCGGTTGGTTGGTGGCCGACGAATATTAATTAATTTTCGTCGGCTAATAGGAACCCACGAAAATAAAACACGCGTTAGGGTTACTGTGGCGGCTCTTATTTTCGTCGGTTAATTTCTTGCCGACGAAAATTACTTATTTTCGTCGGTTAAGAGAAACCCACGAAAATTAAATGACTTATGTTCCGCTCGGCTCGGCATTTCCACACATTTTCATCTGCCGCGCTTATCTCCCGCCGCCGCCCTGCCTCCATGGCGCCTTCGCCTCCCCTTCCCCGCCTGCCCACCCTCGCCGCTGCCCGCCCTTGCCTTGCGCCGCCGCCGCCCGCTTTCACGCCGCCGCCGCCGCGCCGCCCCATGTTGCCGTCGCCCCCTTCTCCGCTTCGCCGCCCGCCCGCCGTCGTCGGCACGCCTCACGCCGCAAATCATCCTGCAGCCGCCCAGACGTCGCCGTCGCCCGCCGCCTCGACGCCGCCGTCGTCCTCGGCCGCCCCAGACGTCGCCGTCGTCACCATACGCATCGCCCAAGCCATTGCCGCCAGCGTCGTTTTTTTTTTTCTAATTATAACCAATGAAATTTGAGCAATGAAATTGTTGAGTTCTATAATTTTGTAATAACAATTCTTAAATTTGACATTGCGTAAACGTTACTGCTTGGTGATCTGCCGAATTGGGCCACGCGACTAATGTGTTCCATGCCAATGCAACGAAGGTAGTCAGGATGCATTCTCCAATGCCCGATTCAAGCAACAAATATCTACTTGAAGGGCATAGGGCGTCGAGCGGTCAAGTTTGATCACCGAAACTTACTTGACCGAAGAACAAGGTATGGGCGAGTAACACATATTAGGGTTCATGGTCATTAGGTTGTGATGTTAATATTGTTTGATGTATTAACACATGTGTGCGTGTCATGCTTCCGTGGATGGAAGACCGTCCAAATGCTTACTGGCTCTTTGTCGTGATGGGCTTCTCTGAATGGATCACGAAGTCGAGGAAGCACAGAGAGCTGCAGAGGCGAGGCGGAGGCCATACGTATGGTGGTGATGGACACATCCGTATGGCTAAACGCATGGTAAGACAGTCGTACCAAATATTTGCAAGAACATATTCACAAGTATATGTATGCCACTAACCCCTAGCTACTGGAGGCTCAAACGGTGTTCACCGAGTGACATCGAGTTTATGTGCGAGGTCATAAGGACGAGACCCATCACACCCCGAGGTTGTGCACTCGGGTGGCCTCGGATCGACCGGTGAGTTATCCACAATTTTCATTGAGTTCTCATCAACTTCGAGCTCTAAGTTGTATGGTTCGTCCACTGCAGGAGAGCTATGGGCGAGAAATGGTCAAAGTCATGGTGAAGGCTACGATTGGTGGAAGGAACCTATTGATGGCGTGGCCGTGCATGCTACCGGAGGCGGAAAGAGCCATGGACGGTAAAATGTCATAGTTTCTCAAACTTTGTTAATGCGAGCAATAAATTTCAGTTCTAAAGCCTTTGTGTTTCTGTATTTTGAAGGTACTCCATGTTCACCGGAGTGATTGACTCGAGGGAGGTGCGAGCTCAGAGGGGGTCTTCTTCGCAGAGCTCGGGGGTTAGTAGCCGTCGCCCCTCAGAGCAGGAGGTAGAGGTTGCTAGGCTGCGTGAGGAGCTAAGGTTGCAGGATGAACATCAAAGGTCGCAGGAGGCATACTATGCTCAAGACATGGCATGACAGAAGCGGCTATTCAAGTAAGTCTGAGCCCTCAACAGTTAGCATTCCGAGCATGCAATAATATATGAAATGACACATTGCATTTACAGCAATGTTCCAAAGAGGGCTGCACCATTGTCTTTCCACCATGGCGCCGCCACCACCACCACCACAATGGGGATGAATCCTCCAAAGACCTTCTCCTGCAGCTTTCAAAGTTAGCTAAACTTGGTCTTGTGTCAACATCTCTTTTCACTTGTGCTATATTGTAAGCCTATTTCATCATTAGAAGTTTAGACAGATAAGATATCTGTCACAACATCAATGATACAGGACATGACGTGTAATTAGCATTTGATAGAACTGGCCACAGCCAACAGCATGAACTGTCCTTAACGGAGCGCATTCTCAAAATTTGACCATATAACTCCGGTTATTAGATTACCTCTTAATTAGCATGGCATTGACAAGAAAATAGAGAAATTGCGAAACCCTAGCATAGTTAACTGAAGGACTACGTCATATAAATTGCGAAAACTGGCATGCTACAGTCTTAGGGAACCTACCCAAGGATCAATTCTAGTTTCAGATTTCATCAAGAACATAGGTACTTGAGTAGTATTACCAACATCAAGTACTATAATAGCATTCACTTGAATAAAACTGACTAGAAGATAGCTTTTTTAACTTAACGGTAAAATATATTTCCAGTAAGCTCTACTAATCAGATCTGTGCATACTAGTATAGTAGGGTTTGGATTAATCTTCCATTTAAACATAACCATGACAGGTTATTTGTTGACAACTTCTATGTATCTCTGTATTGGATCCAATGCCTAATGAAAGAGGTACTTCATATAGTAACATCATTGCAAGGAAAACAAGTACTGAACAGGAACTACATACAACATTGCTAGTGCTATTTCAATCCTGAATCTGACAAAAGTCTATCCTAACTGGTGCATCTTTAGCATTTCATCATATCTTCAACATACGGCATCATTCTTAGGTAGACTGGAACTTGATAAATGAATTAGAAAGATTAATCCTCTTGATTGGAACATGCTATGAAAACAGAAAATTTTACATTGCATTGCCCAATTATTTCAGTTCTGGACCTGACATTTTATTAGGTTGATTAAGTACCCATAACATTATCTTGATGAAAATATTGTTTGTAGAGTATTTTATTAGGTTGATTAAGTACCCATAACATTATCCTTTTTCAGTACTACAATGCTGTGCTGCCTATCAATGCTTTTGAGATGTTACACACGCTGTTCTCTTACTGCATTTTGCATCGATCACTTACTCTATTGTGCTACTACTATTTCATTTATTTAAATGCAGGTCTATATTTGATTTGTACAAATTTAAAGTAAAGATGCTTACAGACTCCGCTAAATTTGGTCTACTGTATCGTAGGGATAGGGAACAACACGCCCAGTTTACTAAACTCCGCCACATGCCCAAGAAGACTGGAGCAAACACTGGAGAGCATGTTCAAAACCTATTTGGCTCCGCAGGTAGCGGCCACAACTCAAATGACCAATCTTGAGATGTTTGGTAATAATCTGTAATCTTGTGATGCGACAACTCAACTAACTATTATATGTGGATGGATGATGCGACAACTCAACTAATCTTGAGATGAATGATATATGTGGATGAATGAATGGATGTATGTGGATATTTGAATGATATGTGGATGAATGAGCAATATATGTGGATGAATGATATATGTGGATGTATGTGGATGATATATATGAATGATATATGTGGATGTATGTGGATATATGTGGATATATGTGGATGAATGATTGAATTGAATGAATGATATATGTTATGAATGATATTTGTCTAAATTTGTATGAAAAATGGGTTTACTGGGCTGTTTTTTTTGTCAGTCGGTTAATTTTCGTGGGCAAGGAAAAACCGACGAAAATTAACACAAATTATTTTCGTGGGCCAAAAAACCGACGAAAATTAACCCAAATTATTTTCGTGGGCCAAGAAACCGACGAAAATTAACCAAATTAACTTTCGTGGGCTTAAAGTAACCCGACGAAAGTTAACGTTATTAACTTTCGTGGGTGCAGAAGAAAACCGACGAAAGTAAGTTATTTTCGTCGGTCGTCGTTACCCACGAAAATTCTGGCTTTCCGCACTAACTCTCGTCGGCGCGTCCCTGGCCGACGAAAATAACTAACTTTCGTCGGTGACCGACGAAAATTAAGATAACTTTCGACTCCTTATCTCTGACGGCCGTGTCCCGACGAAAATAAGGCTATTGCCGACGAAAATAGTTATTTTCGTCGGCACAGGTCTTATTTTCGTGGGTTTTGGCCCACGAAAATTTTCAGGATTCCTGTAGTGCATGGAGTGAGAAGCGGCTGAGTGGCGGACCGGGGTGGCGGCAGCATTGGAGTAAGGAGAGGAGTGACATTGAGGGTGAGTGAGGAGTGTTAGCAGCCGAGCGCGACGTAGGAGGTATAGGAGCGGTAGCAGTCAGTAGCATGGGGAGTGAGGAACAGCGGCGGGGTGCTCCTGGCTATGGCGGTGGGAGGAAGGGGCGTAGGAGGGTGAGAGAGGAGCAGCGTAGGAATTTTTCGTTTATACATAAATGGCATTTGGTGGGGTAATTATTTAGAACTTCAATGGCAAATGCTTATTTTTAATCCGTAAAAGCCAAAAAAACCTTCCTTGATTGACTTTTGGATTATAATTATATGGAGGCTTTAGACTTTTTTTTAAACTCAGCTGAAAAGCCTTCTATTTGTTTTGGTTTTAGTTTTTTTTGTCTTTTAAGCTGATAAAAAAGCTAAAATAAACAGGGTCATTTTTGTTCGAGAAAGCTGATGTTGTACATATCTTTAAAATTGTTTAAAAAAAAGCTAATTAATCTTTTGACCATATATATGATCAGGGGACACATATGCGTTAATTGACGTTTAGTTGCCGACGTGTAGGGATGGCAGTTTTACCTATAGGTTTGGGTACCCGCGGGTACCTGACCCGATAAGGATGGGTACGGGTAGCACTTCAGACCCATGGGTTTTCGGGTTTTGGGTACTCAATAAGGATACAGGACAGGTGTAGGTATCAATTTGTACCCGTAGGTACCCGATGGATATCCTATGACATATGGGCCCCACTTTATATAATATATATTATAAAATTAAAACCGTAACTAACTAAATGAGTGGTTGAGACACATATAAGGCTTTAAAAGGCAATACTATATATGTTCAGAAACTTGCTGAGCATGTATTATGCTCTAAATTTGTTTTGCACATATCCTGCTCTGAATTTGTTGCGCATATATCATGCTCTTTCTTTTAGACGATGTTCTATTATGTGTTGACATCTCTACTATCACCGTAGTCATAAGTGTTCAGTATATGCTATATGACTGAGTTAAATGCAGGTCAATTGGGTTTTCTATCTTATCTTAGTTATTGAACGAGCTTACGTATCACTATCTTATGGATATAAATCTACGACCTTACTAACTAAATTTCTAGTGAGACTTAATTGCGTGTGCTCACCGATTATTAGATAGCTGAAGATCTGGTAGGTTTGAGAGATAGGACCCCACTAAATTCCTTCTATATTTTCATATTTGTTTCATACATATTTCAATGTTCATTAGTGTTACCACTGCATGCCACCGCCGCATAACTTCACTGCTAGCTATTCACCAGATGCAAAGTTTGGGAGGTTAGATGGACTTTAAACCAAAGTTTGAGTATTACATGGACTTCTTCCATTAATTAATCACATAATCTACAAATGAGAATATTATAAAACTTGATAACGGTAGAAAGTTGGTGCATGCAGATGCACACTTTAGAATTGCTAATTAGAGGGTGTCCTAACTAATTCTATGGTAAGGATGTCATCTTGTTGTGACATGTGGTAGTAGCACCTTCTTTTATCCACTTCTCTTCCCCCCTCAAAGACTCTCATTGTGACACTTGGCAGCATCCTCTCCCTCCCCCATTCCCTTCCTCTAAAACTAAAAGAAAAAAATCAAATTCCCAACAAGTTTTTTAAAGAAGCATTATTTAACAATTTCAAAAGTTTTTGAATCAAATGCTTACAAAGAAAAAATATTTTTAATTGATAATTTTCAAACTGGAAGTTATTTGAGTCAAAATTTTTTGTATTACAGGTGAAGGAAGGGGTGAGAAAAGGGATGAGAAGGGAGACTGATTGGAGAGATACTATGTGGCATTGTCTAGATATATCATCACTAAGGAATTGATAAGAGTAACCACAAATTAGAGCCTCTAATGTAATTTACTTAATTTGTGCCTAGCTAATGTCGTGGTGTGAAAGTTAGTAAAAAAAGTTCACTAATAGCGTTTCGATCGATCCTACCTGCGTCCAATCATCTTTTCAATCTTTATCTCTTTAAAAGGACATACTAAATGATGTGTTCTTCACCTTTCCCGTCTTCGCTCACTTCTTCTCAAATACCTCTTCCACCCTTAAAATATCTAAAAACAAAAACAAAGAATTGCCTATAACAAACAAGTTAACTACTAAAAATGTAATATTTATCCCAACAACTTCTCTTTCCTCCCTTCATGGTGTGCGGCAGAGATGTGATAAACAACACTAACGAAGTCAAATGTGTTGTGTAAGCCAAACATGACAAGAAAGGCATGATATGGGCTGAAATGGATCTCAATCAGCCAGTACGGTGGAGGTGAGAGCATGATGCAAGCTATGCCTAGTGACAACAGCTTAACGTGCTGGGTAATATTATTTTTATCTGTAGCAAAGTATAGGCACTCGACCAGATGCAGATCCCCTGGTCGAAGGTAAAGAATATCGCGATTCCATTTTTTGGGATCGTACCCAAAAGTTCGACCACCCCCTTAGGACAGGTGGTCCTGCCCGTCACCTTCGGTGTCTCGGACAACTTCCGCACCGAGCTGATCACCTTCGAGGTGGTCGAGGGTGACCTCCCCTACAACGCCATCCTCGGCGTCCCGCCCTGGTTAAGTTCATGGCGGCCAACCACTACGGTCACCGCTGCATGAAGCTCCCGGGACCAAGCGGCGTCATTACTGTGCGCGGTGACCTCAAAGCGGCGCACGGTTGCGAGACTCAAGCCCTGGCCCTCGCCGGCATGCTGCCTCAACAGGGCCCTGCAGTGACCGCCAAGGTCGCCTGCCAGAGGGCAGTCATCTAGCCCAGCGGGGCTACGAAGGCTGTGTCGCTCGAGAAAGGAGACCCTACCAGGTGCATCCACGTCTCGGCCGAGCTGAGTTCCAAATAGGAACTCGAGCTCGTCACCTTCCTCCGCACCAACAAAGACATATTCGCTTGGGAGCCGGCGGATATACCGGGCGTCCCGAGGGAGGTGGTCGAGCACAAACTGCAGGTGCGGCCCGACTGCCGGCCCGTACGCCAGAAGCTGCGGCGCTTCTCTCCTAAGAAGGTCACAATAATCAAAGAGAATCTTGATAAGCTGTTGAAGGCTGGTTTCATTCGCGAGGTTGATTACTCCGAATGGCTGGCCAACCCCGTCATCATGCAGAAGAAGGGTGGGAAATGGAGGATGTGCGTGGACCACACAGTGTTGAACTCGGCATGCCCGAAGGACAACTTCTCTCTCCCGCGCATCGACCAGATCGTCGACTCCATGGCAAATGCCAAGCTGCTGAGTTTCCTGGACGCTTACTCTGGGTACCACCAGATCAAGCTGGCGGTTGATGACGAGAGCAAGATATCATTCATCACGCCGTTCGGGACCTACTGCTACACGACCATGTCGTTTGGTCTTAATACCGGCGCGACCTTCGGCGCCGATGACCAAGACATTCAACCTCGATCGCCACAACCTCGAAGTCTACGTGGACGACATCATCGTCAAGAGCTCCGCTGAAGCTAGCCACGTTCAAGATCTCGAGGAGACCTTCGCCAACCTGAACAAGCACAAGATCAAGTTCAAACCGGAGAAGTGCGTGTTCGGCGCTGCCTCAGGGAAGGTGTTAGGCTACATGATTGGGGGCTCGGGGGTCGGCCCGAACCTGGAGAAGATTGAGGCAATAGAGAAGATGGCCTGACGGATACCTAGGGCATGGGAATCCCCAGCGGCCTAGGAAAGACGAATGGGCCGCCTCACAGCCCAAGCCTCGAGTCGGGGGCCCCGCTCCACGATGCCTAATTTCTGAATGTACCGGCCCCGAGAAGCGGCCCGACCGGCACCACGAGTCGGACGCCCCCTCCAAGCCACGGCCGGGACGACCGAAAAACGATCCGACCGGCGAGTCGGACCGCTCGGGAGCCCCAGTTAGGCTCAGGTCATCTCCGCTGGAGAACAAGATGTCGTGTCATCACAAACCGATCTCTGTCCCATTCACCTACCCCGCAGGTACAACACCCCAGCGTGACCACACGAAGTCAGGAGGCTCCCCATCCGAGGCGGTAGGTGGCGAAGGCAGGCGCCGAACCCGACGCATAGACAGGAGTAGGGAAGGGAAGCGCGCCTTCCCGAGGCAACTTCCGAAGCCAGGCGCCCTCGACATTAGCGTTTGACCGGCGCAGAGGGCGTGCTGTACCGCTCTCCGGTGAAGCGAACGACACGTCACCATATCGCTTATCGCCCATTAAGAACGCACTGTCATCCGTCAGGCGTCAAGTCCAAGGCGGAGGATCAGACACCAAGGCGGAAGACTAGACTCCCGGACTCAGGGGACCCCATCCCTCTTCGTTTTTCCCCATGTAACCTGCTTCCTCCCGATATATAAGGGGAAGCAGGACCCTCCGAACGGGACGGCACAATCGATAGCGATCCTAGAACTCGGGCGCGCTCGTGACGCCAAGTCTCACATTCACGATCGCCTTAGCTAACTCCTTCAAGACGAGGCACTCGGCCGGACCCGATCCTCGTTTAGGTGCGCCGTGAGACCTCCTGCCTCGAAGCAATATAATCGATCGCCTCCTGGTCGGAGTAGGGATCTTGACCGAACGAAGATAAACCTTGGACTCCTCTTGGTCTAACCATTTAGGGAGCGGGACCGCGACCCTAGATCTAAAATTTACTTGCGGTTTCAAACACCGAGGTTAGCACGCCAGTAGGAGCCTCGCTAACAAAGGCATCTTGATTCCCACACGCCTCGATGGCACTCTTCGCGGCGGCAACAAGCTTGCGCCAGAAGTCGGATTCATTCGGCTCCATCGACCGTCCGCCACCTGGCGGGAGAGCTTGTACTCGCTCCCGCGCCCAGACTGATCCTCACGGGCACTGGACCTCGTCGTCCCTCCTTCGACAATCTTGACTCGAGACCCCGTGCGAGCCTCGATGCCGAGTTCTGCCACGCAGGCGCCGACTCGGCGGTGGCGCGGTGGTCTGCTCTAAGTGAGGGCGCCGTCGCCCCAGCAGTTCACATTTACGTGGCCATGGCCGACTACGTGCCGGCCTCCATCCACGAGATATTGGAGAGTTCCTCCGACCACGATTCTAGCTCTGCCATAGAGTTCGCTCCGGAGGAACCGTACTCTCGTGAATGCAACATGGCTGGTACGACCGAGCAACCAGCCACTACTTCCCCAAGTCAGGAGGTCCACCTCCGGACCGGCGCCGGAGGCGGCCACCAAGATGGGCGGCAGCGCTGAGCCGAGGCTCAAACGGCCAAGCTCGACAGAGCAGGGGCCAACCCGGGCCCGTGCCAGCTCGTGGCCCCACCGGCACTAGGTGGCGGCAGCGTCTTGGCGCAGTACACCAACAATCGGTCAAGGGCGGGCTCCGTCCCTGCTTCCCTCCCGAGTCGAAACCGCGCTGCCGCGATCCTGCTCCGAGGCGTCCCTGAGCCAGATGAGCCCGAGGCTAGGGCCACCTACTAGCACCTCCAGGAGTTGGTAGAGCGTGCCGCTGTACAGCACGTACCAGCCCCCAGCTCTCACCACGCGAGGTCCCACTCAGGCGCCCGGAGCCAGGGTAGCCATGGCCCAGCAAGAACCGCGCCACGGCCGGAACGGCCTTAGGCCTCCTACACTCCGGCGCGCCAGCGCCTCGGCCACAACCACGATTACCGCGACACCCTCGACGCGCGAAAGAGGTCGACGGGAGAAGTGGCCCGATCGCAGGTCGCGGATAGCCGCCGGGCCAAGAATCAGAGTTCCCGAGCCCGACGACCCGGTCCGCCGCGTTTTCCGGAGATCCGAAGACAGATTTACCCGGTTTGGGCACTCACAACATAGCCAAGTACACGGGGGCAACAAACCCCGGTGTATGGCTGGAAGACTACCGGCTCGCCTGCCGAGCCGGCGGGGCCACTAACGACCTGTTCATCATTCAGTATCTCCCCATATACCTGGCGGACTCAGCTCGAGCCTAGCTCGAGTATCTGCCCGTGGGAACTATCAGGAACTGGACTGACTTGAAGAGCGTCTTCGTCGGAAATTTCCAGGGCACATACAAACGCCTCGAAACTCCCGACTCAAAAGCGCAACAAGCGGTGGGAGACGCTCTGGGACTATATCCGGCGCTTCTCCCAACAGTGCAACGAACTCCCCAACATCAGCGATGCCGACGTCGTTGGGGCGTTCATCTACGGCACCACGTGCAAAGCCTTGGTGCACAAGCTGGGTTGCATCAAACCCAAGACCACCAAGGAGCTACTGGACATCGCCACTAACCACGCCTCCGGCGAGGAGGCCGTGGGGGCCCATCTTCGATAAGGGGAAGGCAAAACGCGAGCCTGCCCCCGAGCCCGCCGTCCCTTCCGACCGTTTCGACAAGCGGAAACGGAAGGGGAAGCAGGCCCGCGAGGACCACATGGTCGCCGCCACCGACCGCCTCGACAAGCGGCGGTAGCGGCAAGTGCCCGACCGCCGAAAATTGATGGAGAGCCCGTGTCGAACCACGGTATCCGTTAAGCACAAATCTTTGGGATGCGAGGTCTGAGATGCTTCCTTCCGGGAACCCCACGCACAGCAAAGGAAGAAGCGCGACCTGACGTCGGAGGTCGGGGAGGAGAAGGCAGACGGTGGGTTCCCGGAGCCCGACGGATGCCTTATGATCTTCGACGGACCGGCGAGCTACGCCGACAGACGGCGGCATAAGCTCGCCTATCGCGAGGTGCACACGGTGGCTCCTGCTGTATCGAAGTACCTCCGATGGTCGGAGTCCCCGATCACCTTCAGTCGGATGGACCACCCCGATCACATCCCGCAACCAGGGAGGTACCCGCTTGTCGTCGACCCCATCGTGGGGTCAAAGTGCCTCACTAAGGTGCTTATGGACGGCGGCAGCGGTCTCAACATCATGTATGTTGAGACGCTTGATGCCCTGGGGGTCCCTCGCTCGGCCCTGCGGCCAAGCAAGGCGCCTTTCCATGGTGTCATTCCGGGCCAGCAAGCCTACCCGCTCGGGCAGGTCGACCTGCCCGTCACCTTCGGGGGGCCTGAAAACTTCCGCACCGAAACCCTAACCTTCGAGGTGGTGGGGTTTGCAGGTTCCTACCACGCTATCTTGGGGAGGCCGTGCTATGCTAAGTTCATGGCAGTCCCCAACTACGCGTACCTAAAGCTGAAAATCCCGGGGCCACGAGGTGTGATCACCGTAGCCTCGTCTTTCCTGCTCGCTTTCAACTGCCAGCGAAGCAGTTGTGAGCTAGCCTCGGCGGTCATCGCATCCGCCGAGCTCGATAACTACCGAAGGGAAACCTCAGGATCTGCCCCAAGCTCCAGCAAGTCAGGGCCTGGATCCTTCGAGTCCGCCGAGGACACGAAGGGGGTCGCGGTCGATCCGGAAGACCCATCCAAGACCGTACGTGTGGGAGCCGCCCTCCCCACCAAATAGGAAAGCGCGCTCGTCGACTTCTTGCGCGTGAATCGAGATGTCTTCGCATGGAAGACCTCAGACATGCCAGGCATCCCGAGGGAGGTCGCCGAGCACGCTTTGAACATTTGACCTGGCGCAAGGTCGGTCGCCCAACGCCTTCGCCGCTTCGACGAAGAGAAGCGCAGGCTCGTAGGGGAGGAGGTAGCCAAGCTTTTGGAGGCAGGGTTCATAAAGGAGGTTCGCCACCCTGAGTGGCTTGCGAACCCTGTCCTTGTAAAAAAGAAGTTTGGGCAATGGAGAATCTGCGTTGACTATACGAGCCTGAATAAGGCGTGTCCCAAGGACCCATTTCCTTTGCCTCGGATCGACCAAGTCGTTGATTCCACCGCGGGGTGCGAATCGTTATCTTTTCTGGATGCCTACTCGGGCTACCACCAGATCACGATGAGAGAGTCCGACCAGCTCGCGACTTCTTTCATCACACCGTTCGGCTCGTTTTGTTACACAACAATGCCGTTCGGTCTGAAAAACGCGGGCGCTACATACCAGCGATGCATGTACGCCTGTTTTAACGATCAAGTCGGCCGCAACATCGAGGTGTACGTAGACGACATTGTCGTCAAAATCGGAAGGGGCAGCGACCTCGTCGCCGACCTAGAAGAGACCTTCTGAATCTCCGACGGTTCGCATAAAACTCAACCCCGAGAAGTGCTTTGGGGTTCCTAAAGGAAGCTCCTTGGCTTCATCATTTCAGAGCGGCATCGAGGCCAACCTACCAAGATCTTTGCGATCATGAGGATGGGCCCGATCACGACTTAAAGGGTGTCCAGAATCGACCGGATGCTTCGCCGCTTTGAGCCGTTTAGGTCGCGCCTCGGCGAAGCGAGGATGCCGCTCTACAAGCTACTCAAGAACCGACCGGCTCACCGGGCGCAGAAGCTCGGAGGCCCTCGACGTCAAGACTCTCTTAACCTCACCCCCTTACACGCCCGGGCTAAGCTAACCATCGCCTTTATATTGCCGCAATGACCCAGGTCGTAAGTGCGGCGCTCGTCGTGGAGCGGGTCGAGGAAGGCCGCGCACTCAAGGTGCAACGGCCGGTCTACTTCGTCAGCGAGGTGCTCTCCGAATCCAAGACCCGGTACCCGCAAGTGCAGAAATTGCTTTACGCAGTGCTCATCGCGAAGAGGAAGCTGATCCATTATTTCAGCCAACATTCCGTCTCCATGGTGACTTCCTCGCCGCTAGGCGAGATCATCCGCAACCGCGACGCCTCCGGAAGAATAGCCAAGTGGGCACTCGAGCTCAATGGCCATTATATTTCGTTCGTCCCCAGAACAGCGATCAAGTCGCAGGTCCTGGCGGACTTCGTCGCGGAGTGGACCGAAGCCCAGGCGCCACCTATACTAGAGGATCCCGAGTACTGGACGATGTATTTCGACGGATCCTACACGAAGAACGGAGTGCGTGCCGTCGCTATCATTTCACCGCCGCAACAAGCTCCAAAGATGCCATTCGCTTGCTTTCGACGCCACCAACAACGTCCGCAGAAAGTACGGCCCTTATCAACGGTCTCCGGATTGCGGCCGACCTCGGCGCTCGACGGCTTTACGTGCATGGCGACTCCAAGCTGGTGGTTGACCAGGTCATGAAGGCCACGGAGCCTCGGGACCTCTGCATGGCGGCGCTTGATCGTCGCTGGCACGCAAGCTCGAGGAGAGGTTTAAAGGATTCGAGCCCACCACACCACCGACGCCATAACGGTGAGGCCGACTACCTCGCTAACCTGCGCCTCCGAGAAAGGATCGGTCCGTCCGATATCTTCGCCCACGACTTCCACCACCATTCGTCCGACTGCACCCGACGATCGAACCAACAAATAACCCATACTCGGGTGAACTAACCACCGAGCGACTCAGACGCTGCCTCACCGGCGCCGACGCGATGTCGTCGATGGCGGACTCGATCGAGGAAGCCCTTCGCCGGATGTTTAACAGACGGATCGCTCCCCGCCGACCCAACCGAGGTCTGCTACCGACCGCGAGCGAAATCATTCGTCCTAGTCGGCGAAGACCTTTACAAGAGGAGCCCCTCCAGGGTCTTCCAAAAGTGCATTCCGGCCGACCAAGGAAAGGAATTGCTGCTGACATCCACGGGGTGTGCGCCATCACGCCGCCCATGGTCTTCGTCGAAAAAGCCTTTCGGCAAGGTTTTATCGCCGACCGCCGGGGCGACGCCGAGCAAATCGCTCGCACCGCGAAGCGATGCCAATTCTTTTGCCCGACAAACACATATGCGGCGCAAGCCCTCCGTGACGATCCCCATTACATGGCCGTCATGTCCGGGACTCGACCTACCGAGCCGCTCAAAGGCGCCCGGGCTTCACCCATCTTTTGTCGCGGTCGACAAGTTCACTAAGGATAGAGGCGGATTGCCGCTCCATCACGCCGATGCAGCGCCGACTTCTTCCGTGGCATAATTTATCGGTTTGGAGTCCCGAACTCCATCATTACCGATAACGGCACGCAGTTTACGGGGAAGGAGTTCCTCGAGTTCTGCGACGACTTCAATATCCGCGTCAACTGGGCAGCCGTGGCTCATCCGCAAACTAACGGTCAGGCCGAGAGGGCGAACGGCATGATCCTTCAGGGGCGCAAGCCACGACTCTACAACCGATTGAAGAAATCAGCAGGACGTTGGGCGGCTGAGCTACCCTCCGTTCTCTGGAGCCTGCGAACCATGCCAACTCGGTCGACCAGATTTACACCATTCTTTCGGTATTCGGCGCGGGTTGCCCTACCGATCGACCTCGAGTAATGGCGCCCTAAGGTCAGAGACTTACGACGAGACGCGGGCTCGAGTCGCAGCAGGACGCGGTCGACCAACTCGATGAGGCACGCGACGTCGCTGTCCTACGATCCGCTAAGTATCAACAAGCACTACGGCGATACCAGAGTCGTCACGTCCGCGGGTCGCAAGTTTTCAACGTTATATTTGGTCCATGCGCAAGTTCACCCAACCAAGGGCGACAAAAGCTTTCCCCCCCGTGGGAAGGCCCCTTCACCATCGTAGAGGTTATCCTACCCGGTACTTACTGACTCAAAGATGCGAATGGCGTCATCCTATCAAACGCCTGGAATATCGAGAAACTCAGGCGGTTCTACCCGTGAAGGTTACCCATGACAAATGTTGGTTCCCCGACCTACGACCAAACGTTTCCGGCAGGACAGAGGAAAGGAAGGCGAGGGTCGAAACGCCATGCAAAGCAAGATTTTCCAGGGAAACATCGTATTTCTAAGGAAACAATACGAGTGCTTACTACGAGAGCAAAATATGGAGAGCGCAAACCCACTCCTGCAATTTACATCGCCCAAAGGCAGGAGTGAGGCGCGACGCCCTGACACCAGAATTTCCTCACCCGCAAGGCGAGTTCAGGGGCGAGCGCGCGGAGGACTCCTGCTCCTAAGGATCCGGGCCGAAGAAGGCATCGTCCCTCCCGGAGCTTCCGCTGTCCTCGGAATCATCATCCGAAACCACCAGGTGCAGCCACGCCGCCACCTCGCCGCCTCCCTGACTGCTCAAGGCTGGGCGGCTCGCCGATCCGGCGACGGTCACAAGTAGGTCAAGAGCTGCGACCGGCCGGGCGCAAGACGCCAAAGACGTACTCCACCACTAAGACTCACACCTTCGGCTCACGGGCGGAGCGCTTTCGCAGGCGCGCGGTAGGTCCTCCAGAGCCTCGGCGCCCAAGTAAGTCTGAGGCATATCATACATTTAGCATATGTCATGGCGGCTCGTTCACCAAGACCTCAGGCTCAGCCCGCTTATGTTCTCATAGGTGATGGAGCATGGAGAGGAGGATCACACAGAGTCAAGTTCTCGCGCTTTGGGCCACTCTGCCTTGGCGGCCTCAAGACGCACTACCGGGCCGCCACCTCATCCTCGGCTGCCCGAGCGCTAGGTCAGAGCCGACACCTCCGCCTCTAAGGCGAAGGAAGACACAACGGGAGGCCAAAGGCGTGCAGACTCGCCAATGCGTCCACCATGCCGACCGCCCATGCCCTCAGCCACAAGAGGTCGCTAGACACCGCGGAGACGCAGCGTGGCACCAGGCCCAGCGGACGGCGCCCATCGACTCGGCCCGAGCTGGCTCGGACCTATTGGGGGCAAGATAAAGGCGCCACGGCCTTGAGACCCCGGTATCTCGCCAGAGACGGCCGGACAATGACTTACGTGGGCGGAGGGTTTCAGATGTAGAAGGCCGGCGAGGGAAGGTCAAGCCCACCTCCCGCCGCGGCCTCGGAGGAGCCCTCGTCCACCCGGGTTTTCTTTGGGTGCGGATCCCGAGGGCTCACCTCCGCCAGCCGCTTCCCAGTCCTCTCGTCATCGCGGTCTCCGCTGGCCATCACACCGCTGGTTTTCTCCTTGAAGACGAACTTGGGAGACGGAGAAAACGAAGAAGCGCAAACGCGGTGGCTGAGGGGAGCTATCCCTACGCCCCGCCTCCCATATTTATAAGAGCAGATCGAGGTCCAAACCGCGCTTCTTCAAGACGCTTTGCCGCCGCAAGCCGTCGCACTCGCCCACACAAAGGCGGGACAGCCATTAAAATCCCACTTCGCATTAAATAACGACGCGACGCAAGACGGGATTTAGGACGCCACCGCGCAGAGACATGCGACCCTTCAATTTTCGCCCCCGGCAAGATCGTCACACGCGAAGTCACCACAACTCCGAGATTCGTGCCATTCGGGCGATGCTTCACGGTCCGAGCGAGCGCCACTCCCGAGGAAGCCACGTCCGCCTCTATCGCTCTTCTCCAAGCCGCTGTGTAACGCCATCGCGATCCGAGCATCGACACGACACCAACAAGACAGCTGCCTGTGCCGAGCCCAAAAAGATAAGGCATCAGACTCTCCTTTACGTTCACTTTAAAATCTAGCGCTACGTGCCGACCACGACTTGGTTCCCACGCACCGCCCGGGGGCTAGGGCGAGGGCGACGCCACTCGCACATTCGAGTGGGTCACATTCGAGCGATCGTAATCCGACGGCCAATTGCTTCCCCACCAGAACCCTTCGACTCCAGCGCCACCACCTCGCCTATGGCTACGATCACGAGTGGCGCCATGAAAGAGGAAGTGCTCAGACGGACGATCCAGAGCTTGGCCGGGGACGCCGCTTCCGCCCAAAATGTGACCGCTGCCTCGTGCCCCTTGCTCGCTCAGATCTCCTTCGCTTTCCTTGGAAAGGGCAACACGCCAACTCTACGTCCGAACGACCTCCGCGGTTTCTAGGACTTTGTCACGAGTGTTCACCAAGACTGAGGAAGCGGAGTCATGAACGCATGTAAATGAGCCCGACTCATTACATGCCAAAAGTTTTTACATCTTAAAAAATTAATTAATTAACTTCATTCATACTCCCCGTGGAGGACGAGTCATGCATGATATTTCACCGACCTACGCCGGCGTGCGGTTCAACTTGAAGCTGGTTGCCTCGACCTCCTCGCCGGTCCGATTCCCCATGATCCTGCCGCTAACCTTTCCTGTGTCAAGGCGTGATAGAAGGACATGGTGCGAACAAGCAGCGAAGAGGCCCGAGCTGGGCGCTCATGTTCACCGAGTTCTCGACGTGTTCTCGCACTCGAGCTAGCTCGGTCGCAAGTGAACTTGTACTCTGCACGGCCCCAAGCACTCCTGGGCTCACAGACGGCTCGACCAACTTTTCCTGTGGCTGCTGACTCGGCGGCCAGTCGGACCGACCGCCTCCGCCACTGCGGCTGTCTGGGCCGCCTTCCGTCAAGAACCGCCGCATCACGCTCCTCCACCGCCAACCTCCGTGCTTCCGCCACCTTACCAAGGTTCTTCTGCAGCTCTGAAGACCAAAGCAAAATCAAAAAGCATGACCAACGGATGGCATTTCTTTCAAATCGACCAAGGCGCCGATCCCTCACCAGCCGACGAGTCCGTCATAGCAGTGAGCCTGGCCCGGGTCTCCTCATCGAGCTTCCTCGCCGCCGCCACTTCTACCTAAGCGGTGTCCCTGGCACTACGGGCCTCCGCCAGGAGGGACTCTAGCTGAGATACCCTCGCCCTCAAGGAATGACCCGCCCAGCGCTCCTCCTGCAAGACGTCGGCAATCTCATTCATCGCTCAAGGGCCACCTTGCTCGATCACACGCTACGACGCCTCCCCGAGCCGCGGCAGCTCGGAGCCCATTTGGTCGCGGTCCTTTTCCGCGGTCATCCTCTGATCATGCAGCCAGCGGAGGAACCCGGACTTACCATCCGATCGCCTCGCAGACGCTATTTAAACGCCGACAACCCGTCACCCGTGAGAAAATCGCAAGGATTGGGACAAAGGACTCCGAAGGGCGGCTTATCGTGTCAACGAGTCGATCCCCCTTGATGGCGCCCAAGACTCGTTGAGTACTCGAGAGATGGCCTAGACTCGTCTCGGACCGTCCATCTCGTCTCGCTCGCCATGAAGCCCTCCCACAGGACTCCCATTCCCCGATCTCCACCCCGTCCGTCTCAGATTTAACAATGTCACGGATGGATCGCTGCCTACCAAACCAAGATGGATGGAAGCGTTGAGGAGTCTTCGCCGTCGATCGCTTCGCCGACTGCTGCGCAAGTGAACGTCGCCGCCACCGCCGACGGTCGGCAGGATTATCGCCGGTGCTCGGGCATTGCCCCGGCCCTGGCGAATCCCTCGAACGGCGACGGCGACACCGCACCCAGCGCCAAGACCACCCCAAGCGATGACCCTCCTGCGATCAGCGGCAGAAGATCTTCCTCGCCTCACAACCCTTGCCAGGCAATCAATCATTGAAGGTTGCCGGGCCTCTGTGCACCGCCTCGCGGTGGTTCTAGTACGGCACTAGGCGAGGCCCCCGGCGCCCCGATGGCCGTGGGCGTGGCCAGCGACGCCGCACCCGCTGGTCTCTCCAAGTTCACCGGCGCTTCCTCGGTCCCCGCCAACGAAGGGGACGACGCCAACTCGTGAGGGACCACGGCTGGGCCCGCCTCCGCCGTTGCCAAGCTCTCCCCCGCAAAGTGGCTGAGCCCGACGACTAATAAGAAACAGCACGGGCCTAAGCAACGCAACACAAGCAAAAGGCGAAAGGCACTTACTGTGCCGAACGGGTGCTGTACAGCCACGCTTTCTTCGCCGGCCTTTCCGGCGGGGACGAATCACCCTCCTGCCTCCCTAGGGGCACCTCGCCAGGGGGCGTTCCCGCTCGGGGCGACACGACGGCAAGCGCCAGATTGGCCCCAGCGTCTGAAATAAGTGTTGATGATGTGACCTCGAGGTCCAACGAGCCGTACGGGTCGTCAGGGGCGCTGCCATCACTGGAAGATGACCCCGCACCAATCGCGGAGAGGATGGTCGATTCGGAGACATCTTCGCCACATGACTCTGCCTGGTGCGCTCCTCCTCTTCTTCCTCCTCTTTTCTTCTCCCGCTCTTTTTGAGAGCGGACTCTCCCGCTGCGACCCTCTCGTGGCCACGGCTCATCGCTTTCTCCCTCAGCAAAGAACGCCCGGGAGGATGCCCACCAGTTCTCGAAGGCGCAAAGGCACCACTCAAATTTTAACTAGGAGGATCGGAATAGAGGAGGAAAAGGAAGGACGAAAGGGAAAGGAGCCGCCTAGATTACCAGGTCTGGAGGTTTCTCGCCGAGAAAGGTTCGGGAGCACCACCCGCCGCCACGGTGGTTCGCCGGACCAAAACAACAGCCACCCGAGCTTCGACCTCCGCCGCAGGAAGGTCGGAACGGTCCATCCTCATGGGGTCGGACGCTCCCACGTACGCGAACATGGGGTGCGGCCTATCCATAAGGGGCTGCACGCGCCTCCCCATGAACGCACGGACCACAACTTCGCCGGTCAAGCCTCTCCTCCTCTGATCCCTGATCCGCTCCAAAATCACTTCCATTTTCCTCTTCTCCCTCTCGTCAGGACCCCAGTTCTACTCCGGCACCGCCACAGGGCACCGACCGGTGAAGGCCGGGGCGCTATTTCCCAAGTTCCGGACATAAAACCACTCGGGATGCCACCCCCGGTTCGACGTGGGCAGCTTCACCTCGATATACTCCGCCATGTTGAACGCAATGATGGCGGCACCGCCGATCGGCGCTAGCTAAGCGTCGATCGATCGCTTGCTCTTCCACGACCGCACTTGGAAGAAATACTTCCAGAGAGCCCAAGAGGCTCAATCTCAAAAACGCCTCACACAACGCCATGAAAATCGCCATGTGGAGCACGCCGCTAGTTCGGATGGTGCACCTCCACCTTGTAATAATGGAGGAGCCCGCGAACGAAGGAGTGAAGAGGGAGCCCCAATCCGCGCTCAAAGAAGGGCGCAGATACGACGACCTCGTCATCCCCGGCCAGGGGTCATGCGCCCGCTCGGCACACCTCCATTAAGAGACATCCTGGGGAAGGAACCGCTTCTTCTCCAAACCGAGGGCGCGGGCAGAAGGATGGAGCACTCCGGCCACGACATCCCCGACGAAGAAAGTCTGCGGACGGAAGGAAGACGAAAGGGAGGACCCTGCTCTCTCTCTCTCTCTCTCTCTTTTTCTTCTCTGTGTCTTGATCATGTCATGAGCAAAGACAAGGAAATGAAGGCCATGTCCTCCCTGATGACTCCCCCGAATCCTTAAGAGCTAAGGAAGACACTGGCCAAAGCGTCGGGCAAAGTGACGGCTCAACCAAACGGCGACTTCGACGCTGCCGGTCCAATTCAGACGCTGCGCCGGTCCACACCCGCTCTGCGCTCAAACTCGACAGACGGCGGCGAACGAAAGGACCTCACGCCGAGATTACGCGACCACGCGAACTCCCTGCCCCACCGGACCGATAAGCCGCGCCAGAACCAGGAAAAAGGGCCCGCCATCGCAACGTCTCGAGAGCCACGCAAGAGCTCAAGGGATTCGCGACCGGGAGTTCGACTCAGCCATGTGTTTCAAAACCCGTCCACCACGGATTCGGGACGCCGCCCGATCAGAAATCGAGCGAGGACGAGGACAGGTGAGCCCCCCTGCCGGCCTCGAGTCGACGGCGAACGCCCGACGCTTCTAAATCGTGGTCCGAGACCACACTTCACACTCTCCGCTGAACCCATCGATGGGAGACTGCCGTGTGCTCTAGGCCGTGGTCGACCTTAGGTCCGTTTGGGACAGAGTAAAGAAAGGTTCTCATGGTCGCCTTGGGCCGAAGCGCCCACGCCGACAACGCCGCTGAATGATCGCCCCTTTCGGAGGTCACCAGGCCCACCGACAACCTGCTATCGCCGCTCGAAAGCACGGCGCTCAAGCCAACACGTAAAGTAGCGCTAGCTCACCCTCCAAGTCCCACACCGCGACGGGCGACTCGCGGATTTAACTAATCTAACACTTCGAAAGCAGCCTCGTTCGACGAAGGCGTGGGACAGACGATCACCCCGCTCTAACAGTGGAACTAGTTCGGCAAGTCGAAACTACGACATAAGACTACCCGCCAATCGAGGCCGCCTCCACACGGTGATTTAACCCCGACCGCTCTCCGACCCGCCGGGGCTCTGGAGCTCCATCCACCGGATAAGGCCAGACGCACCGCCTCGAAGCTGCTCCTTTAAAAATCGTGGCCATGCTACGGTTCCCGGAAGATGGATCACATACGCAAACGAAGCGCCGATTTAACGTAAATCGGCGGCATTCATGTAACGCGCAAGTTACATATAATCGCTATCATGGCGTTACTGATCAAACCATCAAGACAACGACGCGAGTCTAAGCGCCACGCCGCGCTACTTAACCGCTTCAATAAGGGCATCCCTCGCCTTGACGAGCCTCGGGACGGCGTCGACAAGATGTCGACGGCGATGCGCAGGCAGCGGCGGCGTCTTTTGCTCGATCATCCATTCGCCCATGGCGAGGTCGAAATCACCCCAGAGCTCCGCGAGGAAACCCTCCTCGTCTGGGGTAAGTCGGGCAGCCATCCATCCGGTTAAGACCAACCCAGCCATCAAAGACCCGGGGAAGGCTAAAAAATTACGAAGCGGCAAGGAAGTAGGACGGCGATCAAACTGCCCAAAATACCAGCA
The DNA here is from genome assembly GCA_036346375.1 of Guadua angustifolia. Classification (NCBI taxonomy): domain Eukaryota; kingdom Viridiplantae; phylum Streptophyta; class Magnoliopsida; order Poales; family Poaceae; genus Guadua; species Guadua angustifolia. Next base: position 25,172,866 of record CM070513.1, read on the forward strand.
ACAACACCGCCCTTATATGCCTGAGGCACGGAAGCCGAACGGGTTCGAATGAATGCGGGCATCAGAAGCCGAAGCGTCACCACATCCATCGAGAAGATCGCGCCGTTCAGAATAAACCCCCGACCAGGTCTCTCCGACTCGGGGCTCCATCCATCGCTCGCGCCACAAGACGAGCGGTCGACCAAGTCGGTCCGCACGCGACGACGTAACGATCACCGACCGAGATACCCCAAACACAAAAGCCGTGCCACGTCGGTACGGCGCATTCGACCGAGATCCGTCGGCCAGGGTAGATCCCCCGGTCGGTTCTCCGACCCACCCAGGGGCTCGGGGGCTATTGACGGATACCTAGGGCATGGGAATCCCCAGCGGCCCAGGAAAGACGAATGGGCCGCCTCACAGCCCAAGCCTCGAGTCGGGGGCCCCGCTCCACAATGCCTAATTTTCGAACGTACCGGCCCCGAGAAGCGGCCCGACCGGCACCACGGGTCGAATGCCCCCTCCAAGCCACGGCCGGGACGACCGGAAAACGATCCGACCGGCGAGTCGGACCGCTCGGGAGCCCTAGTTAGGCTCAGGTCATCTCCGCTGGAGAACAAGACGTCGTGTCATCACAAACCGATCTCTGTCCCATTCACCTACCCCGTAGGTACAACACCCCAGCGTGACCACACGAAGTTAGGAGGCTCCCCATCCGAGGCGGTAGGTGGCGAAGGCAGGCGCCGAACCCGACGCGTAGACAGGAGTAGGGAAGGGAAGCGCGCCTTCCCGAGGCAACTCCCGAAGCCAGGCGCCCTCGACATCAGCGTTTGACCGGCGCACAGAGGGCAGGTACGCTGCTCTCCGGCGAAGCGGAACGATACGTCACCATATGCGTCTATCGGCCCATTAAGGAACGCACCGTCATCCGTCAGGCGTCAAGTCCAAGGCGAAGGATCAGACACCAAGGCGGAAGACCAGACTCCCGGACTCAGGGGACCCCATCCCTCTTCATTTTTCCCCATGTAACCTGCTTCCTCCCGATATATAAGGGGAAGCAGGACCCTCCGGAATGGGGACGGCACAATCGATAGCGATCCTAGAACTCGGGCGCGCTCGTGACGCCAAGTCTCACATTCACGACCGCCTTAGCCAACTCTTCAAGACGAGGCGCCGGCCGACCCGATCCTCGCTTATGCGCCGTGAGACCTCCCGTCTCAGAAGCAATATACGATCGCCTCACGAACTGGAGTAGGGATCTTCAGCCCGAACCAGTATAAACCTTGGACTCCACTTGGTCTAACCATTCGGGGAGCGGGACCGCGCGACCCCTAGATCTACAAATTTACTTGCCGGTTTCCGAAACACCGACATGGCCCCTCTGAGTTCGGTAAAGCAGGTGCAGTGCCTAACTGGTCGCATGGCCGCCCTTAGCCGATTCATTTCAAGGCTCGGCGAGCGCGGGTTGTCTTTTTTCAAGGCCTTGCGCAAGCACAGGGGCTTCGAGTGGACGCCCAAGGCTCAGCGGTCCTTCGACGAATTGAAGGTATACTTGTCGACCCCACCCTTGCTCACGACCCCGCAGCCAGGCGAGAAGTTGCTGCTCTACCTCGCGGCACCGCCAGTGCCGTCATTGCCTTGGTGGCGAGCGGAATCTGTGGCAGACACGATCTACTACATCAGCGAGGTGCTCTATGGGCCGAAAGGCGTTACCCTCAGGTTCAGAAGCTCCTATATGCCCTCTTCATGGCTTCGCGCAAGCTTCAGCACTACTTCCAGGCTCACTCCGTGGTCGTCCTGAGCAACTTCCCGCTCGGAGAGATCTTGAGGAATCGAGAGGCTGGGGGACGCATCGCCAAGTGGGCCACGGAGTTGGCCATTTTCGACCTCCAGTTCGTGGCGCACACGGCCATCAAGTCACAGGTGCTGGCTGATTTCGTGGTCGAGCAGACCTCGCAGCCGGCTCCCGAGCTCGAGGTCGATGGGGAGAAGCCCTGGGTCATGTACTTCGATGGCTCACGGTCCTTCAAGCGCTCGGGGGCTGGAATCCTCATTCTCACCCCAGAGGCGACAGGTCGAGGTAATGCGTGGTTCGTTTGATTCGGCAACAAACAATGCAACAAAGTATGACGCTTTCTTGGCGGGGCTTCGAGCTTGCAAGGCACTGGGTGTTCGCCGGTTGGTCGTTAAGGGCGATTCGCAGCTCGTCATCAACCAGTTCAACAAGGGCTACCAGTGCTCGGAAGATTCGATGGCCAAGTACCTCGCCGAGGCGCGCAAGATGGAAAAGTAGTTCCAGAACCTGGAGATCACGCATGTGGCGCGGAAGGACAACTCCGACATAGATTTCCTCTCCAAGCTCGGGTCATCCGACGACGAAGTGCCTCATGATGTGATCCTGGAAACCCTGGCGTCTCCCTCCATCTCCAACCAAGGGGCCTCGGTCGCCTTCATCGAGGGTGTTCCCTCATGGGCCGAGCTGATCCATCATTTTTTGGCGACGGGTGAGCTCCCGGCCGAGCCAACGGAAAGGAGCAGGATCAAGCGCCGGGCAAGCTCGTATAAACTCGTGGATGGCAAGCTTTATCGTCGGAATGTTTCCGGCGTCCTGATGAAGTGTGTCACCACAGAGGAGGGTAAGTACCTACTACATGACATTCATTCAGGTCTGTGTGGGGCACACTCTTCTTTTAGGACCATGGTCGGAAAGGCTTTCCACATGGGGTTCTACTGGCCAACGGCACTCCAGGACGCGCGTAACATTGGCCGCACTTGTCGAACCTGCCAGTTCCATGCTCGGAAGTCGCATCAACCTGCCTACGCGCTCCAGACCATTCTACTCGCTTGGCCTTTCTCGACCTGGGGGCTGGACATCCTCGGCCCCTTCCCACAGGCAACCGGGGGGAAGAAGTTTATGTTTGTCGCCATCGATAACTTCACTAAATGGATCGAAGCCGAACCCGTCTCAACCATCACGGCTCGTGCGGCGGTCAAGTTCTTTCGCCTGTTCATGGTCACCAGGTATGGGGTTCCATGTAAAATCATTACTGACAATGGAACTCAATTTACGGAGGTTTCTAGAAATCTTTAGAACATTGGCACCAAAGTATGCTATGCTTCGTGGCCCACCATGAAACAATGGAGCGATGGAGCAGCTTAGCGGACAAATCGTTCAAGGCATCAAAAGCGAGTGTCGATGAGCTCGAACGACACGGCCAAACTGGGTAGATGAACTTCCCACCGTCCTATGGTCTATTCATAACACGATCGGCGAACAGCAGGTCCACACCCTTGAGGCTCATGTTCGGTGCGGGCCGCCCCGCCTCCCGAGGTCACTGGGGCTCCCCGAGTCGACTTAGTTGATCAAATCGACCTCGAGCAAGAACGGTCCCTTGACCTTACCCTGGCGGAAGAAGTAAAATGCCGTGCACTGCTACGATCGACGCACTACCTGCAAGCTCTTCGCAGACATGCATCTCGATCGGTACGACCTAGGGAGCTCCTTGTTGGGGACTTAGCCCTGAGACGGATTCAAGCTCCGTCCAACACCAACAAGTTATCCCCGCAGTGGGAGGCCCCTATAGAGTTGTTTCAACAGATCGCACGGGGGCTTGCTGGCTAGCATTGCCCGATGGCAGAGAGCTCTCTAGCTCGTGGAATATTGATCAGCTTCAAAAATTCTATGTGTAACCCTTTTTACCTCAATTTTCAATAAAGCTCTTGTTCAATTGTCATAATTGGTCTTTGCGCACTTTTTTCGTTATGTATTGTGTTAGATCGAGATTGGGGCCTCTTTGAGTTCGACCAATGGACGAGCGCGTTTGCTCCTTGCCCGGGTATCGGGGGCTTAAACTTCACCCCCAGGGGTCGAGCTACTTGTAAGCCGAACCTCTTCGCATCAAAGCTCCCCTGTGCGGTGGTTGAACTATGCCCGTGGCCGGGTGTGCAGCAGCGGCGCAATTCATTGTCGTGACTCCAAAGCCTTGCCCTAGGAACGATCCTAACACTACTTGATCCTAAGTGTTTCCTTGTGCGACCATGTTATGCTCCCTGTGGGCCTTTTTCGATCTTTCAGGTCTTGGTCTCTGCAGAATTTCAAACTTGCGCCTAAGGCCGGCGTTGCTCGACCTTGAGCCCAACGGGGGCTAGACGAGATATACCATGGACAGAAAAGGCTAAATGCACGATTAAGAAAAATCTTTCGATCAAGCAAAACAAGACATTGAGCTATCCTTGCAATAAATCTTTTTGGTTTTACAAAAGTCTTGCTTACAAGAAATCTAGCCCCATTTACAGGTCAGCCATCTCACTAGCAAGCTTCTCCTGCTCGAGCTCAGCGACCTTGGCCCTTAGGGTTGAGAGCTCGCCCTGAAGTCGGAGGGCTTCGGTAGAGGCCTTGGCGGCGCGGCAGCACTCCTCTTGAAGTTGGGCCAAGGCGCTCTTGGCCGCTTTGCTTGCCCGACCCAGCTTCTCCTCGAGCTCTTTCACTTTGGCCTCGAGCTCGGGGGAGGCCCTCGACGAGACGACTGCCTGGTCCGCGACGGTCTTGTTTCGTTCTTCGGCTTTGGCTCGCTCAGCTTCAAGCACCTTGGCTGACCTCATGCGCTCGTCCTCGACGGCTTTGTACGCATGGTCCTGCTCCGAGGTGATGGCCCGCTCCAGCTCGGCCTTATGAGTGGCCTCGAGCATCTTCACCACCTCGCGGAGGCCGGCGATCTCCTTGGAGTCTTCTGCCGCCTTTTGTGCGGCCTCCTCCCGCTCGGCTTGCAGATCCTCCACGAGCTTAGAGCGCGTCGCAACGTGTCCTCCAACACATCGAGCAAGGCTCTCAGCGTGTCGGAGTGCGTTTGAAGACCTTGCAGCCCTTGGGAGACGGAGTCGATGGCCTGTGGGGTCAAAGGATCAACACGGTACCGCCCGAGGCGGTAGAGAAGAAGGAAAATGGCAAAACTTCGAGCTAAAGGTTCGAGGAAAACTCATGTACCCGGGCGAGACGGCCCTCGAAGGCCACACGGGAGTATCTTGGCGGAACTCTTGCCGGCGTTCGAGGCGGTGTCACCCTCGCCACTAGGTCTTCGAGGGTGAGGTCTTCGGGCGCTCCGTCGTGGGTGGCCGCACGTCGAGCTCCCTCCTCGAGGGGGCTCGACTCACCCTCACGCCTGTCGGTGGCGGCCGTCCCCCATGGTGGAGGTCTCGGCCTCCTCCTCTGCGGTGTTCTTGGCTTTGCCCGCGGCTCGCCTCTGCGCTACCGTGGCGGCGCCTTCATGTCGGCGGCTGGGGAGCCCACGGCTTGCCTGATCGGGGCATCCTCGGCGGTCATGGCAAGGGCGCCTCCGGCGCCATCTTCTTCGGCGACCTCGGGCGGGTCGACGTCGTCGTCGGTGTCTACCTCGCCGGTGCAGTAGTCCTTGCTGGTCGTGGGGAGGAGCTCTTCCTCGTCCGGGTCGTCGAGCCCTTGGTCGAACTTCATGGCGGAGCTGCAGCTCGGGGCTCGAGGACAGCGTCCCGGCCGAGGTCGGCGAGGCGCCAAAGACGTGTCTGCCTCTTCTTCCTCGTCGGACCCGGACTCGCCCTGGACAATAGTCATTGTCAATACGGGCAGGTGTTGAGCTCGGGCGCTCAAGGTCTGCGATTAAGAGCCACTACTAAGCTAAAAAATTACAAGGAGGGCTAAGCAAATGAAGGGCGCGAAATCTACCTAGGTTGGAAGTCTCCGTTTCGCAGGAGGTTGGCGAAGACCCTGACCTCCCGAGGTCGAGGGGGCGCTCCTCTTCCGGATTCCCCCAGTCTGGAACCTTAAAGCCCGCGGTGGCTCTAAGTCCCCTGCGGCAGAAGTCCCAGGGCACCCCTCTTGGGACCTTTGGGCCGCTTGAGGGCTCAAAGACATGGTGGCGGCCGTCGCGCTCACCTGCTGCAAGAAAGACATGTTAGAAGATGGAGAAGCGCAAGCATAAGCTCGGGGGCTCGACCATGGGAGTCCTTACCATTGCGCGGTTGGCCCATTCAACGTGAGGCTTCTTAGCCTCACGGTCGTCTGCCTTACCCGAGGGCGGCTTCCTCTTCCCCTTCTTGCTCTTGCCCCCGCCAGGCAGCGGGAGCAACCTCCTAACCGTGTCAAGCAACTCCTGGTGGTCCTGCGAGCACAACGAACGATCAGGGAAAGGCGCTGATGGAGTTTAATCTGAAGAATGGCTTGGGAGTGCCTACCTCGGCCTTCCAGTGCAATACGTTCTTCCGGATAGGGGATCGAGGGTATAGTCATGCGCCCCTTTCCTGAACATCTCATTCATCTGGCGACCGGGACTCCTTGGCGCTTTGCAAGAAGCGGGTATCAAGAGGGCGAAGGCGAATGCGGAACAAATCTCAAGGGCAAGAAGAGCGCACCGGTCGTACCCTCGCGGGTCATGTCGTCGCGCCCCGTGATCACGTAGAACGGATGCTCCCTCTTGAAGGAAAACCGGCTCTGCGAAATCATGACGTCGCGCCCGATGAGAGCAGCGTGGTAGCGAGATGTGTATGGCGGCGATGGCCTCTTCGTCGACCTCGGTCGTCGACTCTGAGGTCTCGTTCTTCCGGTGATCGGGGTTCCGTCGAGCAGCGGCGCCCGGTCGGCCCTTCTTGAGATAGAACCACCGCTCGGTCCACGGATTGAGGAGTCGAGACTAGATCTTGGGAAGGCCATGGGATTCCGTCCGTGGCGGAAGTAGAGGCATCCGACCACGGGGTCTTTCGAGGCGGAATAGAGTGAAGAATCGAAAGAAGAAGCGAGGGGTGGGAAGGATTCCAAGGAACCCCTCGCAGGATGTGAGAAGATAGAAAGGAGGAGGATGGAGTTGGGCACAGTTGATGAGCTCTATCTCACGGTGAGCAAGGATAGCGCCATGAAATCGCTCTCCGGTGTCCGCGAGCGAAAGGCGTGTAGTGCTTCGATCTTGAGCAGGCTCGTCGTCCACAGGATCTTGGTTCGGTCTCGCCGTCGAACAACCGCCACATCGCCAGGGTCAAGCAGCCCTAGGCTCTCGAGCTCCTTCATCCTCGCCTACGACATGGTGCTTCTTCCGAGCTTTGCCATGGCGGTAGCTATCAAGCTTGGTCAAGGAAGGGAGAGTTGCACGAGCAAAAGGCTAGGGGTCAAAGAGCGCAAGGAAGTCGGGAGTTCTTTTTTCGAAGGTTGCAGAAGGCTTGGGCTTATAGGCTCGGGTCGTGGCTAGTTTTTAAACCAAGGCGCCTCAAAAGCTGTGCCGAAGATGATTTGACAGGCGCAATTAAGGATCGGGCGGCGGTTTCAAGGCGTCGCAGGCACTCCCACTAACCGATCGGATCTGTACCAGCATCGTGAAGTCCAAGGGGCGCCAGGTGTCTTGAAGCCGAAATCTTTCCTGGTGATCTCCGCCCGACCTCGACCGAAGGACCAAGGAGTCCGGAGGTCTGTTCCCAACGACTGCAGGCTCGAGGTCGATCCAGGTGTCCTCCTCGACCTTGAGCCTGGGGGGCTAGTTGACGAGGACTGGGAAATCTCTGACAAGTCAATGCACGGTCAACAGGGATCCCTAGCTCGAGGCGATACGACAAGGGGGCCCCGACCAAGACCTAAGCAACGCTGGAACCCGTGCGACCTCAAGCTCGGGCGGTAGTGGATTCCGTCCCCGCTCGACCTCGACCTTGGCTCGAAGGACTGCGCTTACTCGGCGGTTACAAGGACTTGGGTAATGGCATCAAGGTAGGCGTGGGCGGCATTTTCAGGGCAGTTACAGCAACCCTTCAATGCGCACGAAGCCACTACCCCGGGAATCTCTCCCGTCCGTTACAGGCAACATCCGGGATGATATAAGGCCTCGCAAGGCATGTGTCGCAGGGGCGGAGAACACCCGGTGATGAACCGGTGGAGCACAAACAGAGCACTCAAAGCTCAAGTTGTAATCCACCCTTTGTACTGACAGTTAGTGAATTCCTCCGCGTCCAGGAGAAATGGGCGTAAACATTACCCTCGAGGGGCTCGAACCGTATAATCCGGCTGTCCCTTTCGTGATGCCACGCACCGACCTACATCCGCACCATTGTTGAGCGAAGCGCTTCTTGGGTCCCTCATTAATATCAACCCCCTCTTCACTTTTGCGGTCAGGCGATCCCAATCATCGACAAATCTTTTGACTATATATATGATCAGGGGACAATATACGTTAATTGACGTTTAGTTGCCGACGCATAGGGATGGCAGTTTTACCTATGGTTTTGGGTACCATGGTACTGACTTCGACTCAGGATAGATGCGGGTGGCACCGGACCCATGGGTTTTCGGGTTTGGGTACTCGATAAGGATACAGGATGGGTGTGGGTGTCAATTTGTACCCGTAGGTACCCGATGGATATCCTATGACATATGGACCCCACTTTTTATAATATATATTATAAAATTAAAACCGTAACTACCTAAATGATAGGCTGAGACACACATAAGGCTTTAAAAGGCAATACTATGTTCAGAAACTTGCTGAGAATGTATTATGCTCTAAATTTGTGTTTGCACATATTCTGCTCTGAATTTGTTGCGCATATATCATGCTCTTTCTTTTAGACGATACTCTATTATGTGTTGACATCTCTACTATCATCGTAGTCATAAGTGTTGAGTGTATGCTATGTGACTAAGTTAAATACAGATCAATTAAGTTTTTTATCTTATCTTAGTCATTGAACGAGCTTACGTATCATTATCTTATGGGATATAAATCTACGACCTTACTAACTAAATTTCTAGTGAGACTTAATTGCGTGTGCTCAGCGATTATTAGATAGCTGAAGATCTGGTAGGTTTGAGAGATAGGACCCCGCTAAATTCCTTCTATATTTTCATATTTGTTTCGTGTATATTTCAATGTTCATTAGTGTTACCCTTGCATGCCACCGCCGCATAACTTCATTGCTAGCTATTCATCTTGCGCTCGAGGACCAAAGAGAGCAAGAAATGCCTAACATCATGCATGCATAAAACATGTCTGATAAATCGATCAACGTAATGCAAGATGGTCATGTCACAAATGGAGCGAACTAAACTAAGAAAGAAAGCGCTAAGCGGTTTTAGCGTTGAAAGACAATTCAATGGGGCGGTAATCTACCAATCGTTAGACCTCTGCAATCTGTTGCTCACTCTCTCACACACACACACACTACTCTGAGCGGCACATCGAGAATCGGTTCTTTTTAGCATTAGAATCGGTTCTAGTGGCGTCTGATGTCCTTAGATAGTGATGAGGTGGAGCTATCGAATCGGTTTTGACCGATCGTGATAAAATGTCATCGAGAATCGGTTCTTTAAGGTAAATGATTACGATGACCCTCATCGAAATCGGTTCTTTAAGAAATGATTACGATGACCCCCTCATCGAATCGGTTCTTTCAGGAAGTGATTACGATGACCCGATCATCGAAATCGGTTCTTTAAGAAAAGTGATTACGATGGCGAACCGATTCGATGAGGGGTCATCGAATCACTCCTTAAAGAACCGATTACGATGAGGGGTCATCGAAATCACTTCCCTAAAGAACCGATTTTGATGACCCATTGGGGTGTGCCATTTTGCAAATTCTCCAAAAAAGCCGATTAAATTCTCAATCTGAGAATGCACAATATATATCATCACATTCACGAGCGAACACAGGATGCATATATCACATTCACGAGCGAAGCGCTTTAATTACAACACATATATATCATAGTGGTTCACAATATACAACTAAAACATGCTTGACAATCGATTACATGGACTTCCTCGATACATATCAAATTGACATATATTATTAATATTGTTTTCATATGGACTAGTAGGATGCTTGGGATCTCTAAACCTGCCATCCTCGATATAACTTCTAACGATACCAGCGGCATAAGTGGTCTCGTAAATTGTTGAGTGCTTTCTTTGCCTAAACTCTTACGGGGATATTGATCTTACGCAAAAGCGAAATAGTGTATTAATTTCAGTTTCAAAATTTCTATGTAAAAGGCTAAGTATATTATTATGCGCGTACATATACCTTAGGGAAAAGTTGTGAGTTGCCGACCACGATGAGCATGTCTTGCATGACATAGAAGCGCAATGGTCACCGCTGCCTGTTGATGGCACCTTGTGAAGAAAAAAAATTTAGCCCATGAAGATTAGATGTCAAAAAATTAATCATATATATGCTAGGCACTTGTACCTTAAATCACTTATCTTTGCGGTGTCTTGCCCTTTTTGTCGTCGTGCGGCCCTCCTTCATCGACATAATCGAAAACCCTGCATACATTGGAGAGCACCATTGAGTAAAAAAATAAGCGTAGTTAAATTCCTCGGATGTGTTAGGTTACAATAATGTGCTTACTTGTGCAAAGGAGGCTTGATCGCGTATGCCATCGGTCTCTTCTCGTCGAGTTAAATGTGTAGTGTGTTTTCACTCGGAGCGAGGGCGAGTAGAACAATGGTTGCTTATTAAATAAAATGTAGTGCAAGGAAATAAGTTCACATACGGTTTTAAGTGCGTACAAGTAATTGAATCGAAAAGTACTACTTACTCCTCGTGAGTGCGGCAATACAATGAAGTCCTTCTTCGACTCGACTTGCAATACCCCTTGATGTAGCAAGCAACGAACTCGGTTGAAGCCTAGCCAAGGTCGCAGAACACAAGCTAAAAGTCGACAAACCCAACCGTGTAGATGTGTCACGGCTCGTTGTCTCATTATCACGCAACTTCGTGTTGAAAGTGAAAAACATAATGCAAAATCCTATAAAAGTCATGGCGCAAGCTATATGGTGTGATACTCACGGCGTCCATGATCGTAAAGTAGAAATATCGGCGGCTTTCATTTGGTACACGGAATAGATCCTCAAAAGCGGCGGGAATGTTCCATGCTCCTCACGGTGAAAATGTACCTTTTATACTTCACGTTGAAGTCGACTCGGCGCTCTTCCCCTTCACCTTATCAAGGTACCATCCATGGAGGCGGCGAGTCCACTTGCCTAGATCATTCAGATTAAATGCGATGCAATCGGGGGCTTTCCATGCTCGTAGGCCTTATAATCATCTGAGGTGCACGTGGCTGTCTTGACTTTTCTTCTGGGCGAAGGAGTCTCGAGGTCAGGCGATGGGCTTTTCGGTACCTCAAGGGGCGTTGTGGCCTCTGTCGGCTTTGCCCTCTTGGCGGAAGGAGTCTCGGAGGCCTCCTGTGGTTCTCTGAGGGGAGCGGCGGGAGGAGGCATAGCCTTGAGGCGGGAGGCGAGTCTGAGGCAGAGGCGGGAGGCGGGATCGGATAGCGCGGAGGCGGGAGGCGGAGGCGAGCGGAGGAGGCGGGAGGCGGGATCGGCGCGGAGGCGGGAGGCGGGAGTAGGCGAAGGAGGCGGGAGGCGGGATCGAGTAGCAGGAGGCGGGAGGCGGGAGGCGGCGCAGGAGGAACCTACAAAGCACGTATATATTTAACTTCTGCGGTAGTACTAGAATGGTAGAGAAGGCGTGGAGGGACTTTTTACCTTGACCGGTCTGACACCGTCGTGGGCCACTTGATGAGCGACATGCGTGCTTGCAGAGAGTGGTGATATCTTCGTTGGAAATCGAGCACATGTGATAAGAAGTCTTCGTGGGCGTAGTCCACTGCACCCTCATGTAGCCCTTCCCCTGGTGACCATGCAGTGTCGGTCTCGTTGCATGGAAATGCAACCCAGCGTGCAGACCTCGGCGGAAATCCATCCTCCGTCATGATGGTGGTGGCGCCAGCGAGCACACTGCAAGAAGTGTACAACGAGAAAAAACATTGCGGGAGTTACACTCGTAGCTTTAACTCGGGAAAAATTAATTATTACCTTGGTGGGGACCGGTCTTATCATTTTGGAACCCTTGTTGCTAGGTGGGAACACAGACTTCTCTATGACAGATCGAGGGCATCGGCTCGACTACGGAAATCATCGCCATCATCTCGTCCCTCGAGGCGATCCTCCGTGCCATCATCTCCCCTTATCTCCTCCTCACGTCGTGTCATCTCCCCCCTCATCTCCTCCTTAATCTCCTCCCTCAGCTGCTCCCTTGGCTCGGGAAGGTCCCTGTTCTTTTATTTGGCTTACCTCTTCTCTGTAATAAGCGAGTCACAATTAGATTTGAAATACAACAAGTTGGGTCAATTGTATTGTACTAAGTTAGATGTCTTACGATGGTAGAGGCGACTTGGCGGTAGCGAGGGTTTGCAACTACAAGCTGCCCGTCGAGTTTTCTTTGTCCTCGCTAATACCCGATTCGTGCCGATCCTCGAGATATGTGGGAGTAAGGCATCACCGTCCGGAGTGGCGCACTCCTCGGCTTGTCGCGCCCACTCTGCCTTCTTCCCTCATAGCCGCTTTGTCGAGGTGGTGCGGGTGCGTGATAAGCCTCACGGACAGCGGTGTTCCTCTCCTCGGTTGCTCTACCTCGGCGTACCCTTCATCCTCGTGAACTCCGCCCAAACATCGGGGTCACAAATGGATACTTCTCGAATGGTGTCGGCCTTTCCTTGCGTACTCGGCTGTGCATAAGGGTCTTGAAGTGCCTCAAGGCCACACCCATCCTCTTCAAAGCGTCTGCGTCTCATTTGTGGGTTCATCGTCCTCCTCTATAATCCATTTACTCTTAACCTCGTCCCTAACCGATTCTTACGCTCGTCGTGACTTCCTTTCTCCAATCCTTAATTGTTATGGGCACTCTCTCCCTCACCAATTGGCCAAGAAATGACCGTGTCGCCCCATGTACTTAGGAGGGCCGTCTGGACCCGTGGCATTGAAGCGGAGAACTGCGGCGTTCTCCTGTAGCCCTTTGTTTGGTCCTCGGGTCTTCCTCACCTTACTCGGCCCTTGAGTAATTGGAACCATGCTCGGCCTGGCGGCACCTTCTACTACTGTCAGCGACGAACCGATGCTCTCTAGTTGCGACATTTTGAGTTTTCTTATCGATAAGGTCATATGTGTGACATGAGAAAGCAATTTGAAGCTACTATATGCACTTGACAATAAATCTTGTAAAGGATCAGCAGATAATTCATAGTATGCAATTGTTAGAACAAAAGTCTATCTATTGACCAACTTAATAAGTTGGAATGATAACTCTAATCTCTAAATTGACGGATACATGTGGGTTCATAACTTAAACTCTAACACCTTTCGGATAAAAAACAAAAGCCCATTCCATATGACAAGTGAATTTAGCACTAGCGGATGTTTACTTACACCAACAAGTTTGATTTCACAACATCAACAGAGAATTTGAGCATTAATGTACTAATGCAAGAATAGCAACACAAGAAGGTCAAGTTAGTAGCGACATAACATGCAATATCTGTTGACCAACTAAATCGTACCAACGATAACCCTAATCTCTAAATAGGTTTGGTCCTAATCCCATTCGAGGATATGTGGTTCGAGCAAGTTCCTAAGCCGTTGTACAACCGGAGAAAATTTGGCTGACATCTCCCATTGTTCTCCGGATACGTCTCGACAACAGGTCAAGAGGGTGTGTATCCGGAGAACACCGAAACGCTACGAAATCAACTCTGAAGTTGTACAACATAGCTCGAGAACTTGCCCGAACCATATATCCTCAAACTATCAAAAAAACGTGGACAATTGAGGCGCTTAACATAAATATGCTATTCGGCATATTTATAAATAAGCACTCTCGAGCAGGAGGCGTGGATTACATAACCTAAACTCTAACATATCTTTGAGATAAAAACAAAAGTAATATGTTGAAAGTAAACACATGTCTAAACAAAAGTAATATGCTAAAAGTGAATATTACGATGGCAAGAACTAAAAGAAAATGGCGGTGAGCAAATTCTGAATGAGCATTTCACTTTGTGAATGACAATTACACTAACCAAGTATATCACAATTATATATATATACGGTATCAAGTTTGTTGTCACAAATCATCTATTCGGTCCCGGATATCCTCACAGAACACTTAAGCCCTCATGCAAGGTCCCCAAGTCAAACACATAGATTGGATTGTTGAAGTAAATTTGCGGTATTAGCAATTTTAACATGATTATATTTCCAAGTACAGTTAATAACCATGGACTAGATAATTCATAACAGTACATGTATGTGAAAAGGACTTTGACGAGAAAGATGAAACAAAGAAACTCAAGGTCATACACATGAACATATGCGATTACCATGAATAAATCAACTAACATAGAGCTCAAGTTGATTATTAGAGTGTTCTCGAGATGTCGGGTTGCCTTAAGAGGCCCTCCTCGCCACAATAGGCGAAAGCAGATAGATTTGTGACAACCTTTCCACAATTTCAATTCAATACTTGGCGGGTTTTAAGTTAATCAAATGTCGATCAAACATGCACAGTTAGGGAATCACGTCAACTACTTTACTAGATAGAAATTAGCCCTCGCAATCTCTGGAATCATCACGAGAATGAACCTTGAATGAACTGAATTGAGACAAAGCAATTAACACAATATAGCGATGAATATTACGATGGCAAGAACTAAAAGAAAATGACGGTGAGCAAATTCTGAATGAGCATTTCCTTTGTGAATGACAATTACACTAACCAAGTATATCACAATTATATATATATACGGTATCAAGTTTGTTGTCACAAATCATCTATTCGAGTTCGAGATATCCTCACGAACACTTAAGCCCTCATGCAAGGTCCCCAAGTCAAACACATAGACTGGCCCCTTTGCATTCACTTAAAAGAATAAGGCATAGAAGTATAAAATACTTACAGGAGACGGTGGTGAGCGAAATGCGATCGGGGAGGCGGAATCCCACAGGAGGAGAGGTCGGCAGTGAAGATGGCGGCGGTGATGCTCTTGAAGACTGGAATCCCACCGGGAGTAGAGGCGGCGTCGGCGTCGAGGCGGTGTGGGGGTGGCGTGGGGCGTCCTCGGCGGCAGCGGCGGGGCGAGGCGTCCTCGCGGCGGCGAGGCGAGGCGTCCACGGCGATGGCGACGGCGACGGGGCGGGGGGGCACTCGGGCGGCTAGGGTTAAGCGCGCGTGGAGCAGGGCTGCGCGCGAATGGTTATGGGTAGGGTTTTAAGAATTGCGTTAGTCATTAGTATCACTCTTTTAAGAAAACCGATACTGATGCTTAATCATTAGTATCACTCTTTTAAGAAAACCGATACTGATGCTTTATCATCACTTTTCTAATAAAACACTGATGTTAGTCATTAGTATCACTTTTTTAATAAAACCGATACTGATTCTTTATCATTAGTATCACTCTTTTAAGAAAACCGATACTGATGCTTCATCATTAGTATCACTTTTTTAATAAAACCGATACTGATGCTTTATCATCACTTTTCTAATAAAACACTGATGTTAGTCATTAGTATCACTTTTTTAATAAAACCGATACTGATTCTTTATCATTAGTATCACTCTTTTAAGAAAACCGACTTGATGCTTCACAATTAGTATCACTCTTTTAAGAAAACCGACTTGATGCTTGATCATCACTTGTCTAATAGAACAACGATGTTAGTCGTCGGTATCACTTTTTAATAAAGCCGACAATCGATGTAGTTTATTGCACTATTCCTTTTCGGACATCGCAAGTTATGAATTTTCAGCATTTCATCAAAGAGAAAATGCCATAACTTTGTCATACATTGTTGAAATTATTAGAAATTTTGCGAAACATATTTAGGATCTTGCAAAACTTTTCATAAAATAATTTTTGGAAAAAGCGACCTCATTCAAGAAATATGCCAAAATTCATTTCAGTAGACATGATTTGTCGTAAAAGCGTGAAAAGTCAAAACTTTTTCAAATTAATCTGGAATTGTCGAAAATTTCCAGAAATGAACTTTCGACTATTTACAAGCTTTCCCAACAATAATTTCATCAAATGGAATTTTCTTTCACAAATTATGGCACAAAGTGCAGGCATAAAGAAATTGCATGCATTTCCATCGAAGCCTCCAAGCAGTAATTAATCACCTTGGATTTACAATACTATTTTACATACATTATAATAGTCCATTTATTTACAATATTGCCCTTCATGATGATCTACTCGCATGTAATTGGCTCCATGTGTGTCGTCATCCCGCTAAGACAAGCCCCATCGCAAATGAAGGTATCTCATCGAATTGGTTATACTCTTCTTCATCTACAACATCTTCAACTCCTACGATCCGTCTCTTGCCATGAAGAACGGCGTGCAACCTTGGATTGGCGGATCGCGCCGCGTAAAAGACTTGAGTTGCTTGCCGCAGAGGACAAGCGGATCATCTTTTTAGGCGAGTCTCTTGAGATCCACAATAGTAAAGCCTCTCTTGCCGACCTTCACTCCATGTGGAAGTCGTACCCACTTACATCGGAACAATGGAACTTGGTATATTCCGTGTCGAGCTCCCAAATTTCTTGATCATCCCATAGTAGGAGTTCATTGCGGTTGGGGAGACTGCTTTGAGTGATGATCATCGAGAAAGCATTTATACTCACACCTTTGTTTTGGGCAAGACTCTTGGCATCTTGACTCTCGGTGTAAAGGTGTAACCATTAATATCGTACCCTGCCATGTACGTACATTAAATCTTGGTCCGTCGACCAACCATTTTACATTCTCGATAAAGAGACCTCGCTTTTCTTTGAACCATGTGAGGAATCGATCATTGTGTTCTTGTGCGATGGAAACTCATCCATTTGTGGATTCTCTTCCGTAATATCAACTTATCTTTGCTCGATGTATGGGCGAACCTGCGCTATTACGCAAGGCGTGAAATCGCCTTGCAATACATATCAAACCTCGGACTCATTAGTTTGGACCGCGGTTCCTTTACCGACAAGTCGCCCTCATGACGAGATCTGAACACCGATTGCTTGTCTTTTACCCGGTAGTCCACGAAACTCAATAACCTCTTGGTCCCATAACCTTCAACAATACTACCCTCGGGCTTCAATCGATTCCTCACGTCGACTTTAATATACCCATGTACCTCTCGAGCGGAAACATGTAGCGTAGGAAGCGGGTCCACATATCTTAATCTCTCGATAAGGTGAACAACAAGGTGGACCATTCGTCAAAGAACGGCGGTGGGAAATGCATCTCAAGGTGACCTGAGTCGCACCACCTCACTCTGTAAGTTGTCTAGTACATCGGGGTCAATAACTTTGTAGGAGATCGCATTGAAGAAATAACACAACTTTGTGATTGCCAACTGACATCCTCTGGGAGAATATTTGGGATTACTGGCCCAGGAGCATTTGGGTCATCAAGACATGGCGATCATGGGACTTCATGCCCAACAACTTCAAATCATCCATAGACACAAGCTTCTTAATGTTAGCGGAGTAGCGGATGGAACTTTAATACTTTGGAGACATTTGCGAGATCTTCTTTCTTCTTCTTGGGCGAGGTGTAGCATGCGGTAGGGATGTACGGGCCTTTTCCATCCTCCTCTATCCTTTGCAAGTCTGGGCACGATTCCCATGTAGGCCATGTCGCGACGAGCATTGACACCATCTTTGGTCTTCCTGTATGTTCAATGGGATGCCAACCAAGTTGTCGCAGACATTCTTCTCAACATGCATGACATCAATACAATGCGGACATCTAACTCCTTCGATGCAGTAAGTCCCGAATATTGACCTCTTCTTCCAAATGGTCCGAGGACGAACAGATCTCTGACTCTTTCGTCTTGAACATCGATATCCTCTACGTGAATATACTTGGCTTCCACTCATAGGCTGCGGTGCGAGCGGACTTCCCTCTTCCCATCAAATTTGTCATCCATCTTCTGATGTCGATGACTTGAGGTAAAAACCTCGGTGACCCATATACGATTTTCTTGAAATTCGGCGACCATAGACTCTCGGTCTCCTCTTCACAAATAGGACACGCTTTGGCTCCTTTCGTCTTGTAACACCAAATTACCAAGGGCCGGAAATCATTTATGGTGCAAAATACCATAGCAGTAGGGTGAAATGCTCTCTTTGTATGCATCGCATCCCACGGCGACCCCTCATTCCACAATTTTACCAAATCCTCGATCAATGGTGCAAGGTACACATCAATATCATTTCATTTGTTTGGGTCCCGAGATTAGTAATGACATCATGATATACTTCCGCTTCATGCACGACCAAGGAGGAGGTTGTAGATACCTATGAAGCGGCGTGTCTTTGTGGCGGCGCTCATGTTACCAAGCGGATTCATTCCGCTCGGTACTCAACCCAAATCTTATGTTCCTCATTTCGGCACCAAACTCCTCATGTTTCCAATCGATGTTTCTCCATTGAGCGAATCGGCGGGTGTCTCGGCTTGCCATCTTCCTTCGAGACTCGTAATGCCAGCGCAACAATTTTGCCTCTCTCGGTTGCAAACAACCGCTCGAGACGGGAATGATGGGCAAGTACCACAATACCTTGGCGGTGCACCTTTAGTGATGACCTCTTCACCGTCGTTGCCCGGCTCTTCGCTTCTTGTCGTTCGCTTCTCCTTTTGTTTGTCTTTGGGGCACACATAAGCCGGACAAGCGTCAGACTCTGATGTGCGTTCACGGTACAAGATGCAATCATTCGGACATGCATGTATCCTTTCTATTTCCATTCCCATAGGACATAGTAGCTTCTTCGCTTCATAAATGCTTGTTGGCAACTCGTTTCCCTCCGGAAGTAGATCCGATAGAAGAACTAGTAGTGCATTGAAACTTGTATCAGTCCAACGGTGTTTTGCTTTCAGTTCGAACAATGCAAGGACCGAACCCACCCTGGTGTATTCCGCTTTGCAACTTTGTGAACAGCGGTTTGGCATAAATCTTCTATCAAGCTTTTAAACTTTTCAAACTCTCTTTCCGTGTAATTACCCTCCACATCCCGCAACATTTGCTCCAAATTATCCTCCTCAAACATATCGGTCGCAACTCGTCATCCGGTTCCACCATATCTTCGTTGCATATCGGAGGGTACTACCGCCTCCCGTGATGGATCCAACATGTGTAATTCCTCACGAAGCCACGTCGAATCGGTGGTCCTCAATTTGAGATGAGTTGTTAAATCTCCTCGATTGGTGCAATCAATGCAAGGACAATATATGAAGTTTACACCTCCTCACCATGTAGATCTTACGCAATTTTTTGAACTCCTTAACACCCTCTGAAATTCAGCACTCACACGGCTTTTCTAATACATCCATTCCTCACGGTCCATCTGCAATTAAATTTCACACAATAAATTAAGGAAAAACTGGAGCGACAACTAGCTATTGCTATTTTAAATATTGAGACATCATTTCAATTAATATTACCTTTGCAAAATAGTGGACGAGGTTCCAAGATATATAAATGTACTCACGATCGATACCTATCTTCTTCCTGGTTTAAAGCTTCCAATTCCCTACATAAGAGACATAAATTTTAACATCAACAACGATATCAAATAATCTAATTATATAGCTAGTGCATTAGCTTGCAAATCTTTCTACTACAACTAAACAAATCAAGGGTACCAACGATGACTCCTAATCTCTAAATAGGTTAGGTCCTAATCCCATTCGAGGATATATGGTTAAGGCAAGTTCTAAGCCGTTGTACAACTCTAGAAAATTTGGCTGACATCTCATTGTTCTCCGGATACGTCTCGACAACGAGTCAAGAGGGTGTGTATCAGGAGAACACCGGAAGACGCTACGAAATCTACTCAAGTTGTACAACACACGAGAACTTGCTCGAACTCCATATCCTCAATTGTCCATAAACGTGGACAATTGAGGCGCTTGCTTATAAATATGCCCTTTAGTTCAGCATATTTATAAATAAGCACCCTCGAGCAGGAGGCGTGGATTCGCCGCCTAAACTCTAATACTTGTTATCACATGATAGCAATAATAATTCCATATATATAAGCAGAGATCGCACTACAAAAATTAAATAGATATCGCTTGTCAAATAAAGAGTGTGAAATCTGAAAGCACGTACACAATTCGATGCAACCTAAACTTTATTGACGACATATCGAAATTACGAGCAAAATTGAAGGGTTTAAAGAATTGCTGCTCACATTTTGAAGAAAACCGCAATAGAGGGCAAAAGAGGAATCTCTGTCGGGACCGGATATGCAAATCGAAACCCTCGTATATCTGACACTAGTCGAGATCACGCTAGTGCACACAAGTGGAAACATAGATAACATATCATTCCATACATTGAAATAACTAAGAAGTAGCAAATTATTATTGAATAAAGCAAGCGACCTTATAGTCAAGGTTCATACACCAATGCCTCTTGGCTTAAGAAACAAATAAATTGTTGCGGCGGAAACAAAATAACTTGGGCCATTCGACATGCCACGAGCAATAAATGCGGAAAGCGCCTTCCTAGTCGGCGTAGTCTTCATAGTACTCCTCCTCTTGATACTCATTACGGTCCTTCCTCGAGAATCGAACAACGGGGGCATAAAGCCGTGAGTACAAAGCGTACTCAACAAGCCGTGGGAAATGATGCAATATATTCATGCGGCTTGACAAAGGACGATTATATGGTTCATTTGCGAGAAAAGCAATAACTTGAATTTAAATACAATAAATAGATTGAAGGCGATTGATAAAAACAATAATAAATAAGCGGTAAATCAATGGTAGACAACATGAGCGAGAATGACGAGGCATCACCCTACATCATTGAAACAAGTATCAACCACACAATTCAACAGTATAACTTGAGACAACAAAACAACAGTGAACTCCCCGTTCACATCCCAACCATTCCACATTTCAAGAAAATACTCTATACCCCGTGTGAAATTCCCGGGCTTGTCCATGACCGCGGACACGGCTATTCGAATAGTTTACACTCTGCAGAGGTTGTACAGCTTTACCCACAAGACATGATCATCCCTTAATGCCAAGCGCTAAGAACACACTTCCTTTGGTGTGTCGGCAGAGAGATCACTACAAAGCTTTTACAATGCATGTCTAAACCCAGTACTGCCCTCTAAGGTTTCGCCCCTCGGGGCCCCCTCTTGAGCCATGTGGGTCTACCCGTCCATCTCGGACCCCACACCAACAACTGGCAATACTCAAGTCTGGACAATGCAAATTAATCAGCTAGGTCCGTCCCATACCGGACTTGTGGTTGCACGGTTAGGCCCAGTTCAATGGCGCACAAGATTAAGTCCTTAAATTGTCTCGAACCAAAACAGCCACATTCAATGTGCTAAACAAAGACACCCCTTTCTTGCACGATCAATTGCAGAAGGAAAACATTTTGTTCAACCCAAAACCAATGGCATCCCTGCCATGGTACAACAAGTTTTACAACAGTGGTCAATGACCACAATTCCATATCTCATTAAGTCAAGATTAACATTAGTTCACGGTGATATGAATCCCATCGGACAACTAAGCATGGCTAAGCATAGCTACGATAACCCAATCTTTGGTACTATAATTATGTCCAACTAATAATGTCCCACCTATGGTTAACAATGGATACATGGCGTTCCAATAATCAAAGGGCATACTCAAAGCAGGTAAATAGCTACTCCCATAAACTAGCATTGTTACACAAATAGCATGCAATTGTATAAAACAAAGTACTTTTGCAAACATGGGTTCAATATGATCAAAGGTCTCGACTTGCCTTGCTGTTCAAGCGCTGAGTCTTGGTCTTCACAGCCTCCGTTAAGCTCCTTGAGTTTGCGTCTCTGGGAAAATAAAGCAACAAAGCCAAATAAATACAAAATAGAAAGCAAACAAGCTCAAAATTGAAAATAAATGGCTCTGGAATGTAGAGCTCGATTTTACAAAAATTTAGAAATTTGAATCGGCTCAATCGGAGTTCTGGACGAAGAAGAACGGGCCTCGTAAGATTTAATTCGGAGAAAATCGAGAGAAAAATCAAGGGTGACACGTGTCGGCACGGGATTGGCAGGAATTTCGGATTTTCAGAAAAATTCAGAAAAAGAAATGAAATTCGGCTGACACATAGGGCCCACATGTCAGCGAGATGGTCTACGGTAGACTGGGAGCACCGAGGCCACATTCGGTTGATGTGGCGATCCGCGGCAAGTGGCGGTGACACGGCCTTCTGGTGGCGTGGCTTGCCACGAAGCGAGCATATGGCGGCAAAACCTTGGTGGCGTGGCCGACGCCGCAGGGCGGGCGGGCGGCGACGGCACAATCTGAATCGTCGGCGGACAATCCGGCGGCCAAGGTTGAGCGGATCGGTGACGGCGAAGCGGCGGATATTCGCCGGGCCAAGAAGACGCGACGGGTTTTGGTGTTTTGGTACGGATCGGGTGCGGCTCGGGGCTGATTTGGAAGAGGGCGTTGTGGGCGACTTCGGGCGTGTGGTCGACAACGGCGAGGACGCACCGAGACGGCGAACAAAGCGCGAACCTTTCGGCGGTGAGAACTTCACGAACTCTCGAGAAAAGCGGCGTCTCGGGCGATGGGAAAGGTGGTGGCGAGTTCGGTATGACGAGGCGAACCTCGGGATGGTCGGCGGTGCCTTAAATAGGCTGGCGGCGGCGCAACACGGACGTCGAAATCGACTAGGGTTAGGGTTCTGCTGCGGCGGCGCGTGAGAGAGCGGCGTGGCGCCAATCGAGGCCATCGTTGCGGTGCCGATCGTCGCGCCGCGGTGGCGTACTACGTGGGTGGCGGATGGCCTTTGGATGGAAATCCAACGGTGGCAGTGTTAGGGTTTGGCGATTGGTAAGGCCAAACAACGAACGGGACATGAGGATGAATAGGACTGGGTCGGGGAAAGGAATTCGGCCCGAAAGGAAAAGAAGTTTAAAAACATTTTTTGAATTTAGAAAAATCCCAAAAATTCAAATAAGAGCAAATAAATTCAAATAAATAGCAAATAAATTCAGAGAAATCTCCAAAAATACAGAAAAATTCCTTGGAGCACAAGGAACCCAATAAAAACTGAAAACCTTTAATTTGATGCATAGATTAATCTAATTAAATCTTTTCATTATTTGAAAATTCATATTAAGCTTCAATTAATTCCAAGAAAATGCAAATGGTTTATTTTTGATTTTAAACATACCAAAACTCAAATTTTGGGACGTTACAAACCTCCCCCCCTTAAATGGAATCTCGACCCCGAGATTCGGGCTGGCTAGAGAATAAGTGGGGAAACTCGGACTTCAGATCTTCTTCTCGCTCCCAAGTTGCTTCCTCTTCGGAATGGTTGCTCCACTGGACTTTGCAAAAACGGATGATCTTGCTTCTCGTGATGCGCTCTGCAACATCCAATATCTTCACTGGCTGCTCCTTGTAAGTGAGATCCTCTTGCAAATCGATAGCTTCCAACGGCATCTGCTCTTCTGGCACTCGCAGGCACTTCTTCAACTGAGACACATGGAACACATCGTGGATTCCAGCGAAGGACTGAGGCAACTCAAGCTTGTAAGCAACTTCTCCTCTTCGTTGCAAGACTTTGAACGGTCCAACATATCTAGGGGCAAGCTTTCCTTTTACTTGAAATCGCTTAACTCCTTTCAGAGGTGTAACCCTAAGATACACATAATCATTGGGCTCGAAACTCAAATCTCGGCGACGATTATCTGCTGTCGGCGTATTCCACCTGACAGGCCCGGAGTCGACAGACCGGGTTTGGTTCGGAAGGAGGGCGTCTTCGTAGCTGGCTAAACCTAGCAAGGGGAAACCCTAGAGACTCCCGCGCGGCGAACGTTGGCGCCTAAGAATGATAGAACACGCCGAGATTTTACCCAGGTTCAGGCCCCCTTTGGAGTCAGGGTAATAGCCTTACTTCCTGCTTAGATTGTTTAAAGTGTGTGAGGCCCGTCCCGAGCTCTCAGGTCACAAGATCTTTCTATGCTCTCGGGTCCTGGCTTACAATGGCACTCTCATGTCCGACCCCCTTTCTCCACGCACCCGAAGGCCCTTATATAGGCCAGGCTAACGGGAGTAGGTAAAGGAGGTCATCATGCTGATCTGATACATTTATTACCCCTTCTGTCTTTGTCCGTTCCTTGACCTCATTAAATGCCAGCGCATGCCTTCGCCCGGTCCTCCCGGGATGGGACCTCTTAGTGACGGGTAGGTGAAGGGCGTCAGAGGAATGGGCCTACAGTGGGATTCCTTGTAATCAGCGGTTCGACACAGCAGACACTGCCTCCGACATCGTCTGGTAGAGCAGGGGTGGCCGGCGAGGCGGCCACCACTTCCTTCTTGCCTTCTGGCGGGCGAAGCGGGCGTCCTCGCCCACTTTCGCCGGGCGCCTCGTGGACTGCACGCTTTGGCGGGCCGTGCTTCGCCCGCCCGTCGCCAGGGCGCCTCGTGGGCTGGCGCCGGAGAGCAGGCGTCTCGCCCACCGCTTCGCCGGGCGCCCGTGGACTCACACAGCTTTGGCGGGTTGTGCTTTCGCCGCCCGTCGCCAGGACGCCACGTGGACTGGGTATGTTGACCGTTTGATTGACTGCTTTTGTGCGGCGGAGAGGGTACCCCAGCGCAGGGTACGCTGACATCTGCATAATTCTTCTGTCTGCTTTGAGCTATCTTCAACTTGTCTCGAATTAACTGAACTTGCTCTTGACTTCTTGCGATATGGCGGGACCGAATAAGCTGTCTTTCTCCGTCTCCTTCCGGTTGAGAGGGTTACGCACTTTCTCCCATATAAGGCTTCAAAGGAGACATTTGCGAGGCTAGCTCGATAACTATTATTGTAAGAAAACTACGCATAGGGCAAACACTTGTCCCATTTTGCACCATAGGTCAAAGCACAAGCCCTTAGCATATCTTCAAGAATCGGTTCACGCGCGCTCGGTTTGTCCATCGATCCGAGGGTGATAAGCGATACTAAACTGAGATGAGTTCCCATAGCTTCATGCAAACTCGCCAAAAATGAGAGGTAAACGGGTTCCTCTATCGGA
This sequence comes from Guadua angustifolia, assembly GCA_036346375.1. Taxonomy (NCBI): domain Eukaryota; kingdom Viridiplantae; phylum Streptophyta; class Magnoliopsida; order Poales; family Poaceae; genus Guadua; species Guadua angustifolia. Next base: position 25,197,724 of record CM070513.1, read on the forward strand.
GACAATCTTCTTAGGCACTCCATGAAGACCGACAATCCTTGACATATATAATTACGCCAATTTATCTCGGTGTAAGTAGTCTTAAGCGAATGAAGTGAGCTACCTTAGTCAATCGTTCCACTATCACCCGGATCGAATCATAACTGCTTGGGTCTTAGGAAGTCCGTAATGAAATCCATACCAATCTCTTCCCACTTCCACTCTGGAATCTTCAATGGTTGAAGCAATCTGCGGCCTCGATGCTCTGCTTTAACCTTCTGGCAAACATCACAAAGAGCAACATATTCTGCAATCTCACGCTTCATACTAGGCCACCAATACCTTTCCTTGAGGTCTTGATACATCTTGGTACTTCCAGGGTGAATGGAGTATAATGTCTCATGCGCTTCTTTGAGTAACAGCTCCTTGAGCTCTTTCTGATCAGGTACGCAAATACGATTCTCATACCACACAATACCCTTTTCATCTTCAGTGAATCCTGCGGCTTTTCCTTTCTTCATATTACTCTTGATCTCCTTGGTATCAGCATCATCAGCTTGGGCTTCCCGGATCTGATCTTCCAATGTTGGATGCACTTCCAAAGTTGCTAAGTAACCTTCTTGCACCACTTCTAGACTGAGCTTCTGAAATTCCTCATAGAGTGCTGGCTAACTTTCCTTAATCATCAAGGTATTGCAGTAACTCTTTCTACTCAAAGCATCAGCTACGACATTGGCTTTGCCTGGATGATAATGAATGCCAATGTCATAGTCCTTGATTAACTCTAACCATCTTCTTTGCCTCATATTGAGTTCGGCTTGGGTAAAAATGCACTTGAGGCTCTTATGATCGGTGTACACCTCACAGCGATTCTGATGAGGTAATGGCGCTAAATCTTTAAAGCATGCACTACTGCGCTAATTCCAAATCATGGGTCGGATAGTTGACTTCATGTGGCCTCGGTGACGCCAAGCATATGCCACAACCTTCTTATCTTGCATTAGTACACAACCGAGTCCTTGACGGGATGCATCACAAAATATCTCAAAATCCTTTACGATATCACGCAAAACAAGCCTTTGGGGCGGTTGTCAAACACTTCTTTAGCTCTTGAAAAATTCGCTCACACTCGATGTCCAAGCAAATTTCTTCTCCTTTTTCAAAAGTTGGGTGGCGGTCTAGCTTTTACGGAAAAACCTTCTATGAAACGGCGAAAATATCCGCCATTCCAAGGAAACTTCTAACTTGGGTTACCGTCTTGGTGACTCCCAATTGAGCACATCTCTCACTTTACGGGGTCAACAAATGACACCTTCGCTTTGATATAACGTGACCTAGGAAAGCAACTTCTTTCATCGAACTCACATTTGCTAAACTTAGCATAGAGTTGATGCTCTCTTAGCTTTGTCAATACTTTCATAAGTGATCCTCATGTTACGCCTCACTCTTGGAATAGACCGAATGTCATCGATAAAGACAACAACAAACTTGTTTAAATATTCCATGAATACTTTATTCATCGTGGTCATGAAATAAGCGGGGGCATTGGTCAAACCAAAAGACATCACGGTATACTCATATTGTCCATCCGAGTCACAAAAGTTGTTTTGGGTATATCCTCTTCTGAATCTTCAACGATGGTAACGACCTCAAGTCAATCTTGAGAATACACCGCTCCTTGAAGCTGGTCAAACAAATCATCAATCCTTGGCGGAGGGTACTTATTCTTAATGGTGACCTCATTTAGAAACACGATAATCTACACACATCCTCTGAGTTCCATCCTTCTTTTCAACTAGAAGAACTGGGCTCCCCATGGCGAAAGAACTTGGTCTAACAAAACCACGATCTTGCAACTCTTTGATCTGTTTCTTTACTTGACTAACTCATTAGCGGGCATCCTATCTGGTCTCTTGGAAATGGGTGGCGTTCGAGAACTAGCTCAATCAAGAACTCTATATCTCTATTCGGTGGCATTAAGACAACTCATCTAGAAACACATCGAAACTCTCTAGCAATTGGCACATATTCCAAATTTATTCCTTTGGCGCTACAAACTTTTATTCCTTGAGACCGATCTCTGGCAGACTTGAAACTTTAGCTTTGTTCATACGGGTAGTTAGCGTGATCTCTCTATTTCCACAATCCAAAAGCGCTTGGTTCTTGGAGAGCCAATCCATTCCTAGGATTATATCTAGGGATTTGGTATCTAGGACAATGAGGTTGGCTAGAATTCTACCCTCCGATTAATATCTTAACCGGGCAGCCTTGGTTCGTACTCAAATCCGAACGGTGATTGCACCAATAAAACGATCTTAAGAGGCTTTGTCTTTAAGTGATGATTTGCAGCAAAATTCGAGAAACAAGCGAATCGTAGCTCGAGAATCAAACAAAACCATGGCGGATCTTTGAGTTGACTAGGAGCTTACCTAGTATGACGTCGATGCGACTGGGCATCTTCGGCGGTGACATGATTCACACGACCTCTTCCAATAGGCGGTGGAGTCCTGGTACCTTGATTTGGAGTGCGAGGCGTTCCGTCCCGCTCTGATGCGGGGTCTTGGCTGGTGTCGATCCCAAGTTGAAACGAACGGGCGTCACAGTTTGCTTCCTGGGGCAATTATTGGCATAGTGACCACGCTAATTGCAATTGAAGCATGTCACTCCTGCAGCTGGATTCTTGGTCCTCTGGCGGATTCTTTGTTGGCGTTGATGTTAGGATTACTGAAAAGAGTTGGGCGAGTCTTTGAGGCGGTGTTACGAGTCTTGATGGCGGAGTAGTGAAACGCAAGCGGTGTTGAGCATTGGACTGGCTCTCTGCGGGTGATTCGATGAGCTCCATGTTGCATCATCTTCCTCTTGCGGATTCTTCCCACTCACGACGGGACTCCTCAATGAGCATAGCTTTGTCTACCAAGTGCTGGAAATCTGCATAGTCATTGCCAATGACTTGTACCTTTAAACCTGGGTTGAGCCCACGCTTGAACCTCTTCTGGCGAGCATCATCTGTGGCTACATCTTCTGGGGCATAGCGAGCAAGTTGAGTGAACTTATTGAGATATTCACTCACTGACATCCCTTCTTGCTTTAGCTCCCTGAACTCATTCTTCTTCATCTCTACCTTTCCATCAGGGATATGGGAATGGCGAAAAGCAGCTGAAAACTCTGCCCAAGTGATGGTTTGAGGGTCATCATGGGCGGCAATGTAGTTCTCCCACCATTCAGCGGCGGTGCCTTCAAACTGATGGGCGGCATAAAGAACTTTCTCATGATCCGTGCACTGAGCAATAGCGAGCTTCTTTTCAATGGAGCGAATCCAATCATCTGCATCCAATGGTTCTGAGGAGTTGGAGAAGGTAGGCGGACGAGTCCTCATGAATTCTGCTAGCTTGGTGAGGCGAGCCGGAGGAGGTCTTGGCGAGAACAGAAGCAGCAGGCTTGATTTTGTTGGTTCAACAAGTTTGCTAGAACAGCTACTGATCGATTCTGGCGATTCATCATATTGTTCATAATCTGCATCATTGTATTCATAAAATTTGAGTCTGGCGCGCCAAGAAATGTCGAGTTCAGTGCGTCACTCAGGAGGTGGTGGCGGGGTGGCATGGCGCTGGCATTAGCATTGGCATCCACTGGCGAACTGCGACCGGCTCCAGAACGAGTATCAACCATCTGCGATGCAGCACAAGGGTTTAATAGGTAAGAGGGAAAAGCAATAGGTAAGTGGTAAGGTCATCTAGGGGAGAAGGTAATACCCAAGAACAAAGGTCAACCAAAGACATAGCCGAAAATGCTACAAAATAAAGAACCAAATAAAGCTTTCAACAAGAATGCAGGTTGTAACACCGTCTTTGGAGGCAAGTGTACAACATACCCGGCACACAAGTAACAAAAATCCTAGTACACGCAAACTAAACGTAGCTAAACCATAAGAGAATAGCATGCTCAAACACCATAGAGCACCACAAACCTATCTTATGTGGTAGTCTTCTCGGATATACTCTTCGACGGCTTGATCATCATCCCACTTGATTTGGTTCCTGGCAGAGGATCCATGGCTTTCAAGAAGTTTAATGGGATAAGATCTATTTAAATTTCAAAGCAATATTTCAGCAAAGGAGAGGAATAAGAACCTAAGAATAAGATGAGAAGAGACAAACTATTGAATACCAATTTGTTGGTTTGATTTAGAAAATAAATTTGAAGACCATGCTATCTAAGAAAGCGACCTACAGTCGATATGGCTCTGATACCATCTCTGTCGGGACCCGGATATGCAAATCCGAAACCCTCTGTGTATACAACACTAGTCCAGGATCACGCTAGTGCACACAGTGGAAACATAGATAACATATCATTCCATACATTGAAATAACTAAGAAGAAGCAAATTATTATTGAATAAAGCAAACGACCTTATAGTCAAGGTTCATACACCAATGCCTCTTGGCTTAAGAAACAAATAAATTGTTGCAGCGGAAACAAAATAACTTGGGCCATTCGACATGCCACAGGCAATCGTCTGGGGAAACGCCTTCCTAGTCGACGTAGTCTTCATAGTACTCCTCCTCTTGATACTCATTACCTGGTCCTTCCTCGAAGAATCAACAACAGGGTATAAAGCCGTGAGTACAAAACGTACTCAACAAGCCGTAGAAATGATGCAATATATTCATGCACGGCTTGACAAAGGACGATTATATGGTTCATTTGCGGAAAAGCAATAACTTGAATTTAAATACAATAAATAGATTGAAGGCGATTGATAAAAACAATAATAAATAAGCGGTAAATCAATGGTAGACAACATGAGCAGAATGACGAGGCATCACCCTACATCATTGAAACAAGTATCAACCACACAATTCAACAAGTATAGCTTGAGACAACAAAACAACGGTGAACTCCCGTTCACATCCCAACCATTCCACATTTCAAGAAAATACTCTATACCCGTGTGAAATTCCGGGCTTGTCCATGACCGCGGACACGGCTATTCAATAGTTTACACTCTGCGAGAGGTTATGCGGCTTTACCCACAAGACATGATCATCCCTTAATGCCAAGCGCTAAGAACACACTTCCTTTGGTGTGTCGGCGGAAGATCACTACAAAGCTTTTACAATGCATGTCTAAACCCGATCTTGCCCTCTAAGGTTTAGCCCCTCGGGGCCCCTCTTGAGCCATGTGGGTCTACCCGTCCATCTCGGACCCCACACCAACAACTGGCAATACTCAAGTCGGACAATGCAAATTAATCAGCTAGGTCCGTCCCATACGGACTTGTGGTTGCACGGTTAGGCCAGTTCAATGGCGCACAAGATTAAGTCCTTAAATTGTCTCGAACAAAACACCACATTCAATGTGCTAAACAGCACCCCTTTATTGCACGATCAATTGCAGAAGGAAAACATTTTGTTCAACCCAAAACCAATGGCATCCCCGCCATGGTACAACAAGTTTTACAACAAAGGTCAATGACCACAATTCCATATCTCATTAAGTCAAGATTAACATTAGTTCACGGTGATATGAATCCCATCGGACAACTAAGCATGGCTAAGCATAGCTACGATAACCCAATCTTTGGTACTATAATTATGTCCAACTAATAATGTCCCACCTATGGTTAACAATGGATACATGGCGTTCCAATAATCAAAGGCATACTCAAACAGGTAAATAGCTACTCCCATAAACTAGCATTGTTACACAAATAGCATGCAATTGTATAAAACAAAGTACTTTTGCAAACATGGGTTCAATATGATCAAAGGTCTACGACTTGCCTTGCTGTTCAAGCGCTGAGTCTTGGTCTTCACAGTCTCCGTTCGCTCCTTCAGAGTTTGCGTCTACCGGAAAATAAAGCAACAAAGCCAAATAAATACAAAATAGAGAAGCAAACAAGCTCAAAATTGAAAATAAATGGCTCTGGAATGTAGAGCTCGATTTTACAAAAATTTAGAAATTTGAATCGGCTCAATCGGAGTTCGGACGAAGAAGAACGGGCCTCCAGAAGATTTAATTCGGAGAAAATCAGAGAAAAATCAAGGGTGACACGTGTCAGCACGGGATTGGCGGGAATTTCGGATTTTCAGAAAAATTCAGAAAAAAATGAAATTCGGCGACACATAGGGCCCACATGTCGTGAGATGGTCTCTGATGGCCGGGAGCACCGAGGCCACATTCGGTTGATGTGGCGATCGCGACAGGTGGCGGCTGACACGGCCGCTACGGCTGACGTGGCTTGCCACGGGGCAGGCACATGGCGGCAAGACGCGGCTGGCGTGGCGCTGACGCAGCAGGGGCGGGGCGGGCGACGCGGCACAATCTGAATCGTCGGCGGACAATCCGACGGCCAAGGTTGAGCGGATGCGGCTGACGGCGAGCGGCGGGGATATTTCGCCGGAGCCGAAGAAGACGACGGGGGTTTTGGTGTTTTGGTACCGGATCGGGTGCGGCTCGGGGCTGATTTGGAAGAGGGCGTTGTGGGCGACTCGGACGTGTGGTCGACAACGGCGAGGACGCTTGCGAGAGCAGCGAACAAGGCGGCGAACCCTTTCGGCGGTGAGAACGGTGAACTCTCGGGAGAAGGCGGCGGCGTCTCGGGCGATGGGAAAGGTGGTGGCGAGTTCAGCGCGACGAGGCGAACCTCGGGATGAGTCGTGGCGCCTTAAATAAACTGGCGGCGGGCAGCGCGCAGCACGGACGCCAAATCGACTAGGGTTAGGGTTCTGCGGGCGGCGTGAGAGGCGGCGTGGCGCAATCGAGGCCATCGTTGCGGTGCCGATCGTCTGGCGCCGACAAACAGCGTAGCTCGTGGGTGGCGGATGGCCTTTGGATCGAAATCCAACGGTGGCAGTGTTAGGGTTTGGCGATTGGGCCGGGCCAAGCAACAGGAACGGGCCGCGGGGATGAATAGGACTGGGCCGGGGAAAGGAATTCGGCCCGAAAGGAAAAGAAGTTTAAAAACATTTTCCGAATTTAGAAAAATCCCAGAAATTCAAATAAGAGCAAATAAATTCAAATAAATAGCAAATAAATTCAGAGAAATCTCCAAAAATACAGAAAAATTCCTTGGAGCACGAGGAACCCAATAAAAACTGGAAACCTTTAATTTGATGCATAGATTAATCTAATTAAATCTTTCGTTATTTGAAAATTCATATTAAGCTTCAATTAATTCCAAGAAAATGCAAATAGTTTATTTTTGATTTTAAACATACCGAAACTCAAATTTTGGGATGTTACAATCTCCTCAAGATAGGGTTTCAATTTTGCCCTCTTAATACCCACCCATGAGGACTTCAAATTTTCTCACCCAACTATGGATTCCAACCACACAATATGAGCTATTTTCTCGGGTGGCGGCGGAGAAATCTCCTCTGGAGCAAAAAGCAGAGAAGAGTTCAAGTCTTGAGTGGTATATATAACCTAGCGAGGCACATCGAGAATCGGTTCTTTTCAAAAGCGATCTTGATGTGCATGGCCATCACTCTGACATAAGCACGAGCACATCGAATCGGTTCTTTTCAACAGTGATAGTGATGTGCACGGTCATCACTATCGCTTCTATAAAAAGAATGATAGTGATAACTATGTGCTTGTCGAATCGGTTCTCTACTAAAAGTGATAGTGATGTGCGACGGTCATCGAAATCGGTTCTTTTCATAGAAGTGATAGTGATGTGCGCGTGATCATCACTATCACTTCTATGAAAAGAACCGATTCGATGACCGTGCACATCACTATCACTTTTAGTGAGAGAACCGATTCGATGTTCGATCTTCATCACAATCACTTATAATCTCAGAACCGATAGTGATTATTACTTATCACAATCGTTTTTTCCGAAAAACTTAAGAACCGACACAGATAAAGTGATAGTGATGTGTCGTTTTGTAGTAGTGCCACGCACTAGCTATACCCTTCGCTGAGACACCTTAGGCTATTTCCAGTGCTAGTTTTATTTGAGTTTCAATATCATTAAATGCTATGCCAATCAAGCAAAGATAATGACATGGCAAGAAATTAATGATGAGAGAAATGATAGAGTTTTATCTAGATGAGAGGAGTTTCATCTAGATGAAACCTGAGATACACGTATCATTATTTTAAAGTTGCATAAATAATAAATCATGAATAAAAATTGAAAGTTGATTATTTACTATTCACCTGTTTCAAGATTTTTGCACATAAGCACTACTTGGAGTTTAATTGTGTTGGCAGTAATTTGAAACCAAGAAAATAGGACCCCTCAAGGTAGTAGTGGTGGAGCCAAGGATATTTTGAAAGATTGAATAAGTCTAACTATGCCACTTGTAATATCGATCGTCAGCAAGAGCAAAAGCTTATTCAAAAGGAGTCTAGGACCGGTAGCTTTTATAATACCGATGGTGCACAAAGTGCTCACTGTAGATCACCAATAAGCCAAGTAGGCACACGCTCTACTAAGGCAAGAAAAAAAAACGCGCACACAACACGGTGAAGCGATACAGATGCCGTGTAAACTGGCCGGTCGATCAGATAGTCCAAAGCCAATTGACAAATGACAAATCACATGTGATGCCAGCCGACTGTGTCCAGTGCAGAGGCCTCCAATGCAAAGCAATTTACTTATACAAAGTGGCCGGTTCGTGTTTACCGCAACACCGACTTACTCCGGAAGTCGCTATCAAATTCCCGTACGTTAGCTTAATTGCTAAAGATCCCACGTGTTGTTGCTAGGTGCACCTGAATGTGTTATCATTTCTGATGCTAGCTTTATTATTTTTCTTAAAGCTTTTGCTTGTGTGTTTTCTTTTGATTTTAATTAATGTTCGATCGAGGAAGCATGTCATTTTCTTGGTTTGTAAGGAACTAATAATTGACTACGTACCAAGGCTCGTAAGTAAATGATCGACGTACGTTTGCCACCACCGCATAACGCCACGTTCATTCACATCATGTAATTAACGTGCCCAACAAAAGAAGATGTTGGAATCGAAATGCCGGCTACGTACATTGTCACGTCTGTAGTTCACCGTCATAAACTACGAGTACAAACTAATTACCGCAGACGGTTTTGCACAAAACATGGCGAGTAAACAAATAGTGAGGTTAACACCGGCGTACATTGGTGGGAACTGGCATTCTATAGTTAACAGCTACTGCAATTAATTACTTCGTTCGGTCATAAATTTGTCGTTTAGACATCCACACGGTCTTCAAATCATAGATTTAATCATTACATTTTATTTTAGTATATTTATAAAATCTAATAAATTATAATATTATAAAAGTAATTTTAAATGACAAATCTACACATAAGATTTTCATGTATACAATGTAAATATGTTAAAAATACTAACAATCAAAGTTTAGAAAGTTTAACTATATTTATATTCAAAATGACAACTATTGTGACAAGAGGAGTAACACACTAAGAAGAACAAGATTAAAAAAAAAAAACTAGAAAGCATTTTCCATCATCCTTGTAAATTCTAAGGAGCTGATCTTTCCATCTCCATCGTCATCAAAGGCGCCGATCATCCTCATACAATCCTCGTACCTCGCCCCTTCCTTGAACCCTAGCCTCTTCATCACGTTCCAGAGCTCCGCCGCGCATATGAACCCGTCCTCATTGCGGTCGAACACGCGGAATGCCTCCTCCAGCTCGCCGTCGGCCGCCGTCTTGTCATCCATCAGCTCATCTACAACGCTCATCAGGTCGCACCCTTGACACCTCGCTGTCTCCACGGACCCCCACCCGCCGGCGAGGCCTAACCTCGCCATGACGGCTGCCGCATCATGGCACGGCAACCCTCCACCGGTTGGTTGCACCGGTGAAGGATTCTCATCGAGGATTACAGGGTCGACGATGGTATCGTCATGCGTCAGGTATTTGGTAACCGTGCTCAAGAATCTCCCAATCTTTCTACTTACCGAGATGACATCTACGATCAATGGCCTCAAGATTAACATCAGCAGAGATGACACCAGCGCGATTAGGATGTTGTGATCCATCGTCATCTCCCACCTGGTTGTGCGATTGCAACAAATTAAACAGAAATGATGAAATCGATCTAAGACGTACGCTAGTATAGTGGTCCAAAGGAACTTCTTGAGGCATTGGCATTGGTGCCTATATATAGATGATCCGAGAAAAGCAGTGAAGAAGCCTGCGTCATTTCGGAGAAATTCAGAGGAAGATGGATATCTAGCTTGTCTATGCTCTGCTTGTTCTTTTGTGTATTAATTGATAATGGAGATGACTTCAACAGGCGCCACTTTAAATAAAGGCAATCACTAGCAATCGAACATCCGATCACTGTTTCCATCGGACGCTTCTTGCAACATTTTTTTTTCAACGCTTACAACATTTTTTTCCGACGCGTGCAATATTTTTTTTAACACTTGCAACATCTGTTTACTGTACCGCATTTCTACTGTTTATCGAAGGAAAATGTTGTACGTGTTGAAAAAAAATGTTGCATCCGTAGAGAAAAAATATTGCAACGCATCCGAAAATATCGGACATCCGAGCTAAAGTCATTCCGTAAATAAAAGGCTATGGTTGCTAGCCTGTTACTGAAACTTCCTGGAAATTTCTCATACATAGAGGACAACACCGAAGGTTTTCCATCCTTATATCTCTAAGATGGAAAAGGAGATATATGAAAATTAATGCTACAACCAAAAAATAAATGGTCATGTCTTTTAGTAGTTGATACTACTCCTACCACAACTCTGCATGCGAATGAAACCCTCGTGAACATACTAAATGATGTGTTCTTCACCTTTCCCGTCTTCGCTCACTTCTTCTCAAAAACCTCTTCCACCCTTAAAATATCTAAAAACAAAAAACAAAGAATTGCCTATAACAAACAAGTTAACTACTAAAAATGTAATACTTATCCCAACAACTTCTCTTTCCTCCCTTCATGGTGTGCGGCCGAGATGTGATAAACAACAGTAATGAAATCAAATGTGTTGTGTAAGCCAAACATGACAAGAAAGGCATGATATGGGCCGAAATGGATCTCAATCAGCCAGTACGGTGGAGCCGAGAGCATGATGCAAGCTATGCTAGTGACAACAGCTTAACGTGCTGGGTAATATTATTTTTATCTGTAGAAAAGTATAGGCATTCGGCTAGTAATAGTAAATAATACTCCATTTGTCCAAGTTTATAGAGCGAATCTTCTCTTGGCACATAGACAGAGGAAACATTGAAAATGACTAGACTACGCCTAATTATTATCTCTAAGCACTATGTTCAATACGTGTGTGTAAAGAATATCAAGTAAATCTATATATTTGTTAGGGATATAAAGGAAATATTAGACTAATTTGTATTAAATATTAAATACACTCTATAATTATGAACAATAACATTCAAAAATACATGCTATAAACTTAGACAAAGGGAGGAGTAATTAGTACTCCCTACGTCTAAGTTTATAAGGCTTATTTTTTGAATGATTTTGTCTATAAATATAAAATGTATTTTATATTATAATGCAAAATTAATATGATGTTTCCTCTATACCCTTTATAAATATCCATCTTTACTTTATATTCTCTATATGTACACATTGAGTATAGTGCTTAGTGATAATAACTAGAGGTAACGTAGTAGTCTTTTTAATGTCTTCTTAGTCTAGAAATACGCCTTATAAACTTGGACGAGATGGAGTATTAACATAATTTTGTAGTTCCCTCCTTGTGTATGGCCTTGCTTGTTTCGGCTTAAGTTTTTTGGTTTATAGCTTAAAGCTATATTTTTTTTTGGCTTAATGAGCTTATAAGCCATCTGCTTTTAAACCAAGATAGGATGTTTGGCATCCTGGCTTTTTGATGGGTTAGATGGCGTAGCTTATTGTTGGAAAGTCTAAAATACCCTTTAGGGTTGTGAAGACTATTCTTTTGTACTGATTTATCTGATACCAATGTTTCATGTTTTTTTGATAAAATTTGATACTGAGTTGGGCATATCAACTGGTTGCTAAAATATCGCATTCCATTCTGGTTCAGTAATTTATAACACCATAGCAAGCACAATGAGATCAGATACTGTCATACTAAATTCATTCAGAAATAGATTCATGCTTCATCAAAACGATTGTAATGAAATAACCAAGTAGAGAAAAAATAATTACAACTAACAATGCTATAGTTCCATCATCCATGATCAACTCACCACTCACGTCCAGCAGGTTGAAAGATACAAGGATCTTCCCAATACTCCTCACCTTTGTGATAGCAGCCCACACTTTTTGGTAATCTTCACGTGACACTCGAATTATGCAAAGCTTCATTAGAGCATTTATGTACTTCACTGTAGATGAGCAAAGCTGCTCGTAAATACTACCAAATTAACCATGGTGTGAGGACACTCCAATTCTGTAGAGCTCGTGCTTATTGTGGCCTAGACCTGCATGCAGATGAACAACAAGTCAAAACTCGAAACAAGGAGAGCCTCTTCAATAGAACCAAGTCAGTATTTGTCCTTATCGAAATTAGATTCACATAGGCCAAGATCAGGAAGGATCATGGCATAGCATGGCCACTGAGACAAAAGAACAAACATTTGGTGGCATGGCAGTTGGCAGGCACCGCCCAACAACCACAGGGTACTCCCTACTAAGTTGGACTTGTTCATCCATGAGGAATTGGGCTCATCTACACTCGAATATGATAGAAATTCATGAACCTCAATAGCATGGAGTGAGAAGTGGCTGAGTGGCGGACCGAGGTGGCGGCAGCATTGGAGTAAGGAGAGGAGTGACATTGAGGGTGAGTGAGGAGTGGCAGCAGCTGAGCGTGACGTAGGAGGCATAGGAGTGGTAGCAGTTAGTAGCATGGGGAGTGAGGAACAGCGGCGGGGTGCACCTGGCTATGGCGGTGGGAGGAAGGGGCGTAAGAGGGTGAGAGAGGAGCGGCATAGGAATTTTTCGTTTATACATAAATGGCATTTGGTGGGGGTAATTATTTAGAACTTCAATGGAAAATGCCTATTTTTAATCCGTAAAAGCCAAAAAAAAACTTCCTTGATTGGCTTTTGGATTATAGTTATATGGAGGCTTCAGACTTTTTTTAAACTCAGCTGAAAAGCATTCTATTTGTTTCGGTTTTAGTTTTCTTTGTCTTTTAAGCCGATAAAAAAGCTAAAATAAACTGGGTCTTATTTGTTCGAGAAAGCTGACGTTGTACATATCTTTAAAATGGTTTAAAAAAAAGCTAATTAATCTTTTGACCATATATATGATCAGGGGACACGTATGCGTTAATTGACGTTTTGTTGCCGACGTGTAGGGATAGCAGTTTTACCTATGGGTTTGGGTACCCGCGGGTACCTGACTCGATAAGGATGGGTACGGGTAGCACTTCAGACCCATAGGTTTTCGGGTTTTGGGTACTCAATAAGGATACAGGACGGGTGTCGGTATCAATTTGTACCCGTAGGTACTCGATGGATATCCTATGACATATGGACCCCACTTTATATAATATATATTATAAAATTAAAACCGTAACTAACTAAATGAGAGGCTGAGACACATATAAGGCTTTAAAAGGCAATACTATATATGTTCAGAAACTTGCTGAGCATGTATTATGCTCTAAATTTGTTTTGCACATATCCTGCTCTGAATTTGTTGCGCATATATCATGCTCTTTCTTTTAGACGATGTTCTATTATGTGTTGACATCTCTACTATCACCATAGTCATAAGTGTTTAGTATATGCTATATGACTGAGTTAAATACAGGTTAATTGGGTTTTCTATCTTATCTTAGTTATTGAACGAGCTTACGTATCACTATCTTATGGATATAAATCTACGACGTTACTAACTAAATTTCTAGTGAGACTTAATTGCGTGTGCTCACCGATTATTAGATAGCTGAAGATCTGGTAGGTTTGAGAGATAGGACCCCACTAAATTCCTTCTATATTTTCATATTTGTTTCATACATATTTCAATGTTCATTAGTGTTACCACTGCATGCCACCGCCGCATAACTTCACTGCTAGCTATTCACATCTTGCTCGACCAAAGAGAGCAAGAAATGCCTAGCATCATGCATGCATAAAACATGTACAGTAGACCGATCAACGCAATGCAAGATGGTCATTTCACAAATGGAAAGAACTAAACTAAGAGAGAAACTGCTAAACGGTACAGCGTTGAAAGACAATTCAACGGCACGGTAATCTACCAATCGTTAGACCTCTGCAATCTGTTGCTCGCTCTCTCACACACACCCACACTAGCTATACCCTTCGCTGAGACACCTTAGTGATGGCAGGGAAACGAGAGCCAGGCACGACGGCAGCGGATAGGAGCCTGAGCGGTGGCAGCCGTCCAATCAATGGAATCATCCAAGACAATGAACGCTTTAGCCTTCTTTGTGTCGCCGTTTCTTCTTCTCTATACTATTCCCCTCCCCTAGATGGAATCCACCTGCTCCTATTTCTCCCCTAAACCAAACCTTTGCCTCCGTCTGCTCTGATGTCCTGTATTGAGGATCCCCCTCCTCCATCTATCCGCTTGTGAGCGCGGCATCGCGCAGGGAATGGGTGCCACGTGCAGGCAACGGTGTTGAGCCGGCGGTGTGTAGAAGTGACACCGCAATCCCTGCAGGTTAGGGTATATACAATAAGACCATCTCAGTTTATGCTTAGTATGTTCATATCAATTTTATCCTACGTGAAAGAGTGAGAAAAGAGGAGAGAGAAGAGAGCTGATTCTTTTTAGTAGTAAGCATTGCACAAGAGTATAGGTAGATTAGTTATGTACAAGAGAGAAGAGATAGTTAATGTATGGCATCTAGAGTCAACTTTCAAAGATAGCTATTATACAAATTAACTTTAGTACTTACTCTAGATAATATAAATAAAAGATAAAATAGCTGAATTCATTACTGTACTTGCCCTTAGAGACCTCTGACACAATTTACTCGTAGATAAACAGTGTGACCTGTTCGTCTACTTGACGCGACGCGCCGACCTAGGAAGTTGCTTAGGAAGTTCCTTGCAATATGTGCCTAAATGTCGACGTGATGTAGTAGCTTCGATCTGATCGTCTCCAATGAGCTGATCAAATTAACAATAGTGGTACTTAAAGCTTGATATTGCATGTGTCCCTATCACAAATAGTCATCATTTTAAACATCAACACGGTCTATAAAACTCAACTTTGATCATTAATTTCTATTATAATAGATTTAAAAATCTAATAAAATATAATATTATAAAAATACGTTTTGAAATGAATCTACATTTATGATTTTCATACATTCGATCTAAATATTTAAAAAATATGAATAGTTAAAGTTTCAAAAAATTAGTTACATCTATTTTAAACTGATAAGTTTTTTGTGAATTGGACGGAGTAATTAACTGAAGTCGATAGCTGAGACACGCGTTTGCCACTGTGTGCCGTACAACCTCGTGTTACACACTACTACAGAACGGCACATCAGAATCGGTTCTTTTTTAGCATTAGAATCGGTTCTAGTGGCGATACGATGTCTTTAGATAGTGATGAGGTGGAGCTATCAGAATCGGTTTTGACCCGATCGTGATAAAACGTCATCAGAATCGGTTCTTTAAGGGAAGTGATTGTGATGACCCCCTCATCAGAATCGGTTCTTTAAGTAGTTAAATTTCTTAGATGTGTTAGGTTACAATAATGTGCTTACTTCTGCAAAGGAGGCTTGATCGCGTATGCCATCGGTCTCTTCTCGATTGAGTTAAATGTGTAGACTATGTTTTCACTCGAAACGAGGACGAGTAGAACCCAATGGTTGCTTATTAAATAAAATGTAGTGCAAGGAAATAAGTTCACATACGGTTTTAAGTGCGTACAAGTAATTGAATCGAAAAGTACTACTTACTCCTCGTGGTACGGCAATACAATGAAGTCCTTATTCGACTCAGCATGCAATACCCCCTTGATGTAGCTAGCAACGAACACGGTTGAAGCCTAGCCATGGTGCGTGAACACAAGCTCGGGTCGACAAACCCAACCGTGTAGATGCGTCACGGCTCGTTGTCTCATTATCCTGCAACTCGTGTTGAATGTGACAAAACATAATGCAAAATCCTATAAAAGTCATGAGCGCAAGCTATATGGTGTAATACTCATAGCGTCCATGATCGTAAAGTAGAAATATCGACGGCTTTCATTTGGTACACACGAATAGATCCTCAAAAGCGGCGGAATGTTCCATTCTCGTCACGGTGAAAATGTACCTTTTATACTTCACGTTGAAGTCGACTCGGCGCTCTTCCCCTTCACCTTATCAAGGTACCATCCATGGAGGATGCGAGTCCACCTACCTAGATCATTCGGTTAAATGCGATGCAATCGGGGCTTTCCATGCTCGTAGGCCTTATAATCATCTGAGGTGCACTGTGGCTGTCTTGACTTTTCTTCTGGGCGAAGGAGTCTCCGAGGTCAGGCGGTGGGCTTTTCGGTACCTTAAGGGGCGCCAGTGGCCTCTGTCGACTTTGCCCTCTTGGCGGAAGGAGTCTCGGAGGCCTCCTGTGGTTCTCTGGTGTCGTGTTTATCCTTTTACATGTCGACTCTGCGCTCTGTGTCATCACTGCGGTTGGAGCAGTGGGAGCGAGGAGAGCAGGGAGGCGAGAGGCGGCCTTGCGAGGAGGCGGGAGCGAGGAGTAGGAGGCAGGAGTAAGCGCGAGGCGGGAGGCGAGGCGGGAGGCGAGGAGTAGGCGGCCGAGGCGGGCGAGGCGCGCAATCGCGGGAGGAACCTCTGAAGCACGCATATATTTAACTTCTCGCAGTAATCTTTGGAATGGTAGAGAAGGCGTGGAGGGACTTTTTACCTTGACCAAGACGACACCGTCATGGGCCACTTGATAAGCGACATGCGTGCTTGCGAGTGGTGATATCTTCGTTGGGGGAAATCGAGCACATGTGATAAGAAGTTTTCGTGGGCGTAGTCCACCGCACCTCATGTAGCCCTTCCCCACAGTCGACCGCACGAGGTCGGTCTCGTTCCATGGAAATGCAACCCGCGTGCAGACCTCGACGGAAATCCATCCTCCGTCATGATGGTGGTGGCACTTCGCGGTATGCAATTGTTCGAACAAAAGTCTATCTATTGACCAACTAAATAAGTTCGAATGATAACTCTTAATCTCTAAATTGAGCGGATACATGTGGGTTCATAACTTAAACTCTAACCTATGCTCGGATAAAAAACAAAAGCCCATTCCATATGACAAGTGAATTTAGCACTAGCAGATGTTTACTTATACCAACAAGTTTCAGATTTCACAACATCAACAGAGAATTTGAGCATTAATGTACTAATGCAATGGCAATAATACTTGCAAGACAATGGGAACAATAAATTTGGTTTTCGATACTTGCAAGAATAGCAATACAAGAAGGTCAAGTTAGTAGCGACATAACATGCAATATCTGTTGACCAACTAAATCGTACCAACGATAACCCTAATCTCTAAATAGGTTTGGTCCTAATCCCATTCGAGGATATGTGGTTCGAGCAAGTTCCTAAGCCGTTGTACAACCGGAGAAAATTTGGACATCTCATTGTTCTCCGGATACGTCTCGACAACAGGTCAAGAGGGTGTGTATCCGGAGAACACCGGAAACGCTACGAAATCAACTCTGAGTTGTACAACATAGCTCGAGAACTTGCCCGAACCATATATCTCGAATCAAAAAACGTGGACAATTCGAGATCGCTTGCTTATGAATATGCTATTCCGGCATATTTATAAATAAGCACTCTCGAATAGGAGACGAGGTTACATAACCTAAACTCTAACATATCTTTGAGATAAAAACAAAAGTAATATCTTGAAAGTAAACACATGTCTAAACAAAAGTAATATGCTAAAAGTAAACACATGTCTAAACAAAATTAATATGCCGAAAATAATTCATTAGCAAAACTGTGATTCGTATACTTACATATAACAAAATGAAACTTAACAAAGACTTGTAAAATATAGGACCTCACAAACATGATGAATGACAATAAATTATCTTGAACTTATCTTCCTACTTGATTTGCACAGCTTATGCACCACTTAAGATCATGAAATTAATTTGAGGGAAGGACATTGTGAAGATTGATCATATCTGTGACAAATGCAAAAAAAAAATTTGGCGACATACTATCCATACATAAGAATTCCCTCTTGCCAATATGACCTCTGACTATGCATCACAGAACCTTGGTTTTTTTATACCAGTTGAATGAGTTCACCATCTATATTATCAGTCAGTGAATCGCTTCACTGCAAAACAAAAGGCTCACAATTGGCATTCAATCACCAGAAATACAACTTTACATCAAATAGTAAACCATGAAGTAAATTCACTTTCTGTGACTTACATGCATGACTTAGCTCCAACATTTTATATTTCCAACCTAATATGAGAAGTCTAAAAAATTAACCATGTTTTTATTTGAGTTTCTAGAATCACATTAACCATGTTTTTATTTCCAACCAAACAGGATCCAATTATTTGGCACTTCTAGAATCACATGAATATACATTTGATAGTAAGCCAAGGCATAAAAGATTTTCACTGTGAACATGTACTAAAAATCATATTCGTACACACAAGTGACGAGATTTTGCATTCTTGGTCGGAGGGTGCGGGCAGGCGTCGGCGTCAGCGGGGCGGTGTCGGCGGCGGAGGATCGTGTCGTCCTCGGCGTCGGCGTCGAGGCGGTGTGGGAAGCGGCGTCGGCGTCGAAGAACACCGGGAGTGAAGCGGCGTCGGCGTCGGCGGTGTGGGGTGGCGTGGGGCGTCCTCGGCGTCGGCGGCGGGAGGCGAGGCAGGCACGGGCGGGTGGCGTGGAGGCGGGCAAATGGCGGCACTCGGCGGCTAGGGTTAAGCGTGGAAGCGAGGCTGCGCTGCAAATGGCTATGGTCGCGAGAATGGGCCGGGGTTTTAAGAAAACCGATGATTGCTTTATCATTAGTATCACTCTTTTAAGAAAACCGATACTGATGCTTTATCATTAGTATCACTTTTTTAAGAAAACCGATACTGATGCTTTATTATTAGTATCACTCTTTCAAGAAAACCGATACTGATGCTTCATCATTAGTATCACTCTTTCAAGAAAACCGATACTGATGCTTCATCATTAGTATCACTTTTTTAAGAAAACCGATACTGATGCTTTATTATTAGTATCACTCTTTTAAGAAAACCGATACTGATGCTTTATCATTAGTATCACTCTTTTAAGAAAACCGATACTGATGCTTTATTATTAGTATCGCTTTTATAATAAAAACCGACACTGATGTAGTTCATTGCACTATTGCCTTTCCAGACAAACCATGCATGCAGTACATTTTCAGAATTAGATCAAAGTGTGTAAAACTTTTGCAAATATCATTGGAATTATTTGAAATTATGCAAAAACATATTTCAGGATACTACAAAACTTTCCATAAAAGAATTTTTGGAAAAAGCGACTTCATTCAAGAAATATGCTAAAATTCATTTCGTTGACATGATTTGTGCTTAAAGCGTAGAAAAGTCAAAACTTTTTCAAATTAATCTGGAATTGTAGGAAAATTTCCAGAAATGAGCTTTCGACTATTTACAAGCTTTCCCAAAAGTAATTTTGTTAAATGGAATTTTCTTTCACAACATATGGCACAAAGTGCAGGTTGCACTATTGCCTTTCGAGACAAACCATGCATGCGAAGACATTTTCGAATTAGATCAAAGAGTGTAAAACTTTTGCAAATATCATTGGAATTATTTGAAATTATGCAAAAACATATTTCAGATCTTGCAAAACTTTCCATAAAAGAATTTTTGGAAAAGCGACTTCATTCAAGAAATATGCTAAAATTCATTTCTTGGACATGATTTGTGCGTAAAGCGTAGAAAAGTCAAAACTTTTTCAAATTAATCTGGAATTGTACGAAAATTTCCAAAAATGAGCTTTCGACTATTTACAAGCTTTCCCAAAAGTAATTTTGTCAAATGGAATTTTCTTTCACAACATATGGCACAAAGTGCAGGCATAAAGAGAAATTGCATGCATTTCAATCAAGCCTCCAAGCGACAATTCATCACCTTGGATTTTTTACTTTGAAAGCGTTGCAAACTATTTTACATACATTATAATAGTCTATTTATTTACAATCGCCCTTCATGATGATCTACTCGCATGTAATTGGCTCCATGTGTGTCGTCATCCCCGCTAAGACAAGCCCCATCGTAAATGAAGGTATCTCATCGAATTGGTTATACTCTTCTTCATCTACAACATCTTCAACTCCTCGATCCATCTCTTGCCATGAAGAACGGCGTGCAACCTCGGATTGGCGGATCGCGCCGTAAAAGACTTGAGTTGCTTGCCCGCGCAGGACAAACGGATCATCTTTGTAGGCGAGTCTCATCGAGATCCACAATAGTAAAGCCTCTCTTGTCGACCTTCACTCCATGTGGAAGTCGTACCCACTTACATCGGAACAATGGAACTTGGTATATTCATGTCGAGCTCCCAAATTTCTTGATCGGCCCATAGTAGGAGTTCATTGTGGTTGGGGAGACTGCTTTCGAGTGATGATCATCGAGAAAGCATTTATACTCACACCATGTTTTTGGACAAGACTCTTGGCATCTTGACTCTCGGTGTAAAAGGTGTAACCATTAATATCGTACCCTGCCATGTATGTACATTAAATCTTGGTCCGTCGACCAACCATTTTACATTCTCGATAAAGAGACCTCGCTTTTCTTTGAACCATGTGAGGAATCGATCATTGTGTTCTTGTGCGATGGAAAGCTCATCCATTTGTGGATTCTCTTCCGTAATATCAACTTATGCTTTGCTTTCGATGTATGGGCGAACCTGCGCTATTACGCAAGGCGTGAAATCGCCTTGCAATACATATCAAACCTCGGACTCATTAGTTTGGACCCAACGGTTCCTTTACCAAAAATCTGCCCTCATGACGAGATCTGAGAACACCGATTGCTTGTTTTTACCCGTAGTCCACGCAAAACTCAATAACCTCTTGATCCCATAACCTTCAACAATACTACCCTCGAGCTTCACCGATTCCTCACGTCGACTTTAATATACCCATGTACCTCTCGAGCGGATACATGTAGCGTAGAAAGCGGGTCCACATATCTTAATTTCTCGACAAGGTGAACAACAAGGTGGACCATTACGTCAAAGAACGATGGTGGGAAATGCATCTCAAGGTGACACAGAGTCGCACCACCTCACTCAGTAAGTTGTCTAGTACATCGGGGTCAATAACTGCAGAGATCGCATTGAAGAAATAACACAACTTTGTGATTGCCAACTGACATCCTCTGGGAGAATATTTCTTATTACAACCCAGGAGCATTTGGGTCATCAAGACATGGCAGTCATGGGACTTCATGCCCAACAACTTCAAATCATCCATAGACACAAGCTTCTTAATGTTCGCAGAGTAGCCAGATGGAATTTTAATACTTTGGAGACATTTGCAGAGATCTTCTTTCTCCTTCTTGGACAGGGTGTAGCATGCAGCAGGGATGTATGGACCTTTTCCATCCTCCTCTACCACTGCAAGTCTGGGCCTGATTCCCATGTAGGCCATGTTGCGACGAGCATTGACACCATCATTGGTCTTCCCAGGTATGTTCAGCAGGATGCCAACCAAGTTGTCGCAGATATTCTTCTCAACATGCATGACATCAATACAATGCCGGACATCTAACTCCTTCGATGCGGTAAGTCCCGAATATTGACCTCTTCTTCCAAATGGTCCGAGGCGAAACAGATCTCTGACTCTTTCCGTCTTGAACATCGATATCCTCTACACGTGAATATACTTGGCTTCCACTCATAGGCTGCGGTGCGAGCGGACTTCCCTCTTCCCATCAAATTTGTCATCCATCTTCTGATGTCGATGACTTGAGGTAGAAACCTCGGTGACCCATATACACGATTTTCTTGAAATTCGGCGACCATAGACTCTCGGTCTCCTCTTCACAAATAGGACACGCTTTGGCTCCTTTCAGATCTTGTAACACCAAATTACCAAGGGCCGGAAATCATTTATGGTGCAAAATACCATAGCCCGTAGGGTGAAATGCTCTCTTTATGCGCATCCCACACGACGACCCCCTCATTCCACAATTTTACCAAATCCTCGATCAATGTTGCAAGGTACACATCAATATCATTTCCTACCGTTTGGGTCCCGAGATTAGTAATGACATCATGATATACTTCCGCTTCATGCCTGACCAAGGAGGGAGGTTGTAGATACCTATGAATCGGCCAGTCTTTGGACGATTGCTCATGTTACCAAGCAGATTCATTCCGCTTGTACTCAACCCAAATCTTATGTTCCTCATTTGGCACCAAACTCCTCATGTTTCCAATCGATGTTTCTCCATTGAGCCGAATCGGCGGGTATCTCGACTTGCCATCTTCCTTCGAGACTCGTAATGCCAGCGCAACAATTTTGCCTCTCTCGGATTTGCAAACAACCGTTCGAGACGGGAATGATGGGCAAGTACCACAATACCTTGGCGATGCACCTTTAGTGACCTCTTCACCGTCGTTGCCCGGCTCTTACGCTTCTTGTCGTTCGCTTCTCCTTTTGTTTGTACCGGGCACACATAAGCGGACAAGCGTGCAGCTCGATGTGCGTTCACGGTACAAGATGCAATCATTCGAAATGCATGTATCCTTTCTATTTCCATTCCCATGGGACATAGTAGCTTCTTCGCTTCATAAATGCTTGTTGGCAACTCGTTTCCCTCAAGAGCGGATCCGATAGAAGAACTAGTAGTGCATTGAAACTTGTATCTATCCAGCGGTGTTTTGCCTTGATTCGAACAATGCAAGGACCGAACCCAACTTGGTGTATTCCGCTTTGCAACTTTGTGAGCAGCGGTTTGGCATCGCTCTTCTATCAAGCTTTTAAACTTTTCAAACTCTCTTTCCGTGTAATTACCCTCCACATCCCGCAATATTTGCTCCAAATTATCCTCCCCAAACATATCAGGCTGCAACTCGTCATCCGGTTCCACCGTATCTTCGTTGCATATCGGAAGGGTACTACCTGCCCCCCCATGATGGATCCAACATGTGTAATTCCTCATGAAGCCACGTCGAATCAGGTGGTCCTCAATTTGAGATGAGTTGTTAAATCTCCTCAGTTGGTGCAATCAATGCAAGGACAATATATGAAGTTTACACCCTCCTCACCATGTCGCCTTACGCAATTTTTTGAACTCCTTAACACCCCTCAAATTCAGCACTCACACGGCTTTTACGATACATCCATTCCTCACGGTCCATATGCAATTAAATTTAGCACAATAAATTAAGGAAAAAGCTGGGCGACAACTAGCTATAGCTATTTTAAATATTGAGACATCATTTCAATTAATATTACCTTTGCGAAATAGTGGACGGGTTCCAAGATATATAAATGTACTCCGATCGATACCTAGCTCCTTCCACGGTTTAAAGCTTCCAATTCCTACATAAGAGACATAAATTTTAACATCAACAATGATATCAAACAATCTAATTATATAGCTAGTGCAAGAGCTTGCAAATCTTTCTACTACAACTAAACAAAACAAGGGTACCAACGATGACTCCTAATCTCTAAATAGGTTAGGTCCTAATCCCATTCGAGGATATATGGTTCAGCAAGTTCCTAAGCCGTTGTACAACTCGAGAGAAAATTTGGCGACATCTCCGCCGTTCTCCGATACACGTCTCGACAACAGTCAAGAGGGTGTGTATCCGAGATAACACCGAGAGACGCTACGAAATCTACTCTGAGTTGTACAACACACTCAGAACTTGCTCAAACCATATATCCTCGAACTATCTAAAAACGTGGACAATTGAGGCGCCGCTTATAAATATGCCCTTTTGTTCAGCATATTTATAAATAAACACCCTCGAGCAGGAGGCGTGGTTACGCCGCCTAAACTCTAATAACAAGCTACCACATGATAGCAATAATAATTCCATATAAACAGGAGATCGCACTACAAAAATTAAATAGATATGTGCTTGTCAAATAAAGAGTGTGAAATCTGAAAGCACGTACACAATTCTAGTGCAACCTAAATTTTATTGACGACATATCGAAATTACCAGTGCAAAATTGAAGGGGTTTAAAGAATTGCTGATCACATTTTGAAGAAAACCACAAAAGAGGGCAAAAAGAGGGGAATCTCCTCAAGATAGGGTTTCAATTTTGCCCTCTTAATACCCACCCATGAGGACTTCAAATTTTCTCACCCAAGTATTGCTTCCAACCACACAATATGAGCTATTTTCTCGGGTGGCGGCGGAGAAATCTCCTCTGGAGCAACAACAGAGAAGAGTTCAGTGCGAGTGGTATATATAACCTAGCGATGCACATCAGAATCGGTTCTTTTCAAAAAGCTATAGTGATGTGCACGGCCATCACTTTAGTCATAAGCACGAACACATCAGAATCGATTCTTTTCAACAAGCGATAGTGATGTGCACGGTCATCACTATCGCTTCTATAAAAAGAACCGATAGTGATAACCTATCTTGCATCGAGAATCGGTTCTCTACTAAAAGTGATAGTGATGTGTAAGTCATCACTATCGGTTCTTTTCATAGAAGTGATAGTGATGATCACGTGCACATCACTACCACTTCTATGAAAAGAACCGATAGTGATGACCGTGTACATCACTATCACTTTTTAGTAGAGAACCGATTCGGATGTGTCCAATGCTACATCACAATCACTTATAAACTCAGAACCGATAGTGATTATTACTAACACCCCTCCGAAGTTACTTATCACAATCGTTTTTTTCGAAAAATTTAAGAACCGATACAGATACAGTGATAGTGATGTGTCGTTGTGTAGTAGTGACATTCACATCTGTGCGTTATGCCCGATCGACCAAAGAAGCTACGTACTCCCTCATTTCCACGGTATAAATACATCCTCTTAGAAAGCGGCTCACAATATAAATTCATTGAGAAAATTAAAGTATAGTTATTATAATATTTTTCACTCTATACCTCAGTTGTTAAGTAGTTATAGTATACCTCTCAATAGAGATACGTATAGTCCAGTAATATTGAAATTAACGTTTATTTAGAGTTTGAACTTATACTGGGTGGAAGAAGTACTGGTTTTGAATTGCCTTCTATGTACATAATCATATATCTAGTCCATCTTCGTAAACTACGATGCAAATAGAAACAAATTGCTACGACTATTAGTCCTTCCCAATTTAATGAGGCATTTCCTTCTATACCCATATTTATTCTCTCTCAACTATATACATTTATTCACTACCACCCACACAAAATATCATCTCTCATCTTCCAAAACAATTAAGTGGAGGCATCTAAGCTATTTTCTCTTATATGTATATATCTTCCTCAATGTCAGTGCAACTTTAATCCATATGTAAAATCAAAATAGGCCTTACATTTTTGGTGGAGAGAGTAGTTAAAATTCGCAGCAGTCATTATTTGTCAGTGTACAACCAAAAAAAAAAGTACATTTATTCACTGTCCATTCTTTCCAAGACAAGTTAACTAACCTTGGAGAGCTAGCAATGGCCTTCCTGTATATGTACGCTCTAATTAAGGTGCAGTTATCAAATTAAACTACATGTATCGTTGTTTTAAACTTACGTAAATATTAAAGCACGAATAAAAATTGAAAGTTGATTATTTACTATTCACACTACCAAGGAAACGATCGACCTTTAGTCCCGATCTTTCGTCCCGGTTCGCTCAACCGGGACTATAGCCCTCCTACGGTGTAGAAAATATCTAAAAAATATGGCGAATCCAAGACTCGAACCTGGAACCTCTTGCATACCACAATAGGACACTCCCAACCCACCCACCCACGCGTATTGAGTAGACTAGGATATGCATTCCTTTTAAAGTATACTAGAACAAGCCTTTAGTCCGGGTTCGTAACACGAACCGGGACAAAAGCCTTACCTTTAGTACCGGTTCGTAACACGAACCGGGACTAATGTGTGTCCATACCAGCTGACATGTACCTGTCTGCCAAAGCATTCTTTTGTCCCGGTTCGGAGCACAAACCGGGACTAATGTGAGCGAAAAATCATACTTTTAGCCCTGTAGCCACGAACTGGGACTGTTGCCACTATCAGCCCTGGTTCGTGACTAACTGGAACTGATGGATCGGTATGAAAGGTCGTTTCTCTAGTAGTGTTACTTGTTTCAAGATTTTTTGCACATAAGCACTTCTTGGAGTTTAATTGTGTTGGCAGTAATTTTAAACCAAGAAAATAGGACCCCTCAAGGTAGTAGCGGCGGAGCCAGGAAATTTTGGAAGATTGAATAAGTCTAATTATGCCACTTGTAATATCGACCATCGGCAAGAGTAAGAGCTTATTTAAAAGGAGACTACGACCAGTAGCTTTCGTAATACCGACGATACACAAAGTGCTCACTGTAGATCACCAATAAGCCGAGTAGGTACACGCTGTCCTAAGGCAAGAAAAAAAAATACGCACACAACACGGTGAAGAGATACAGATGCCGTGTAAACTGGCCGGTCGATCAGATAGTCCAAAGCCAATTGACAAATGACAAATCACATGTCATGCCAGCCGACTGTGTCCAGTGCAATGCAATGCAAATATCTGGATTTGTTACTGTACTTACCCTTAAAGACCTCTGACCCAATTTACTCGTAGATAAACAGTGTGACCGGTTTGTCACCTTGACGCGACGCACCGACCTAGGAAGTTCCTTGCAATATGTGCCTAAATGTTGACGTGTTGTAGTTGCTTCGATCTGATCGTCTCCAATGAACTGATCAAATTAACGATAGTGGTACTTAAAGCTTGATATTGCATGTGTCCCTGTCACAAACAGTTTTCGTTTTAAACATCGACACGGTTTGTAAATCTTAACTTTGATCACTAATTTCTATTATAATATATTTAAAAATCTAATAAAATTATAATATTGTGAAAATACCTTTTGAAATGAATCTACACTTATAATTTTCATGCATTCAATCTAAATATTTAAAAAGATATAAATAGTTAAAGTTTCAAAAAATTAATTATATATATTCTAAACCGATATGTTTTTTGAATTGGACGGAGTAATACATACTATACTAGACTATTTTTCACCGGTGGGTGGTTTTGCGAGAATAAAAAATTACATCCAGCCCCTTCGATCGGTGGTTTTGCAAAAAGGGCCCTATCATTTCGTATATTCACGTATGGGTCATTCGCCTTTATTTTTCCATTTCAAAGAAAAAACTATGGTTTCAGTATATTAGGTAATGCGTGTCCTCGGCTTTATTTTTCCTGAGAGGATCGTGAACCAAATTCGTCTTGAGCGGGCGTAGCGGTTCCTATCTAGTATATATTAAAGTGGAGAGAATTGGAGGCTATTTAGGGGTGCCACCTCACCCCCCCTCGCGGAAAGGTCCTCCGGAAAATTAAAAATTGCGTTTAGGTCCTTTCGGTGGTTTTTTTAATAAAATAGACTAGAAAAATATCAAAATTACGTTTAGGTCCCTCTGTGGTTTGCATTTAGGTCCTCCCGGTGGTTTTTAGCGGAATGGACCCCGGAAAAAATACTTTAGGCCTCTCAACAGTTAAAAAAAACACAGAATCGTCGAAAGTTTATAGCAACCCATAGATTTGCCAACGGGTCGTAATCGCGGTTTTCTAAAAAAAACACAAATTCGTCGAAAGTTTATAGCAGCCCATAGATTCTCCGATGGATCCTAGCAACATCTATTTTTTTAAAATAAATACGAAAACAAAAAATACGACCAAATTTCTCGAATTACATAAAAAAAAGCAGCCACCGTTTTCTAAAAAAACGCAAATTCGTCAAAGATTTATAGTGGCCCATAAATTCACCGATAGGTCCTAACAGCGGTTTTTTAAAAAAAAATACAGATTCGTCGAAGGTTTATAACAGCTTATGGATTCGCCGACGGGTCCTACCGACCCATTTTTTTTAAAAAAAATTGGAAAACCGAAAATACAACCAAATTTCTCAGATTTTTCATGTTACATCGTCACGCGCATCGTGGCGTAGCGCGTTATTCTGGCTAGTTAACTGAAGTCGATACCTGAGACACGCGTTTGCCACTGTGTGCCGTACAACCTCGTGTTTCATTCACATCTGTGCATTATGCCCGACCGACGAAAGAAGCGACGTACTCCCTCGTTTTCGCAGTATAAATACATCCTCTTAGAAAGCGGCTCACAATATAAATTTATTGAGAAAATTAAAGTATAGTTATTTCAATATTTTTCACTCTATACCTCTATTTTAATACAAAAAAGTTGTTAAGTAGTTGTAGTATATCACTCAATAGGGATATGTATAGTCCAATAATATTAAAATTAACGTTTATTTGGAGTTTGAACTTATACTGGGTGGACGAAGTATTGGTTTTGAATTGCCTTCTATGTACATAATATGTTATATATTAAAGCCCTAAGGATTGGCCGCTCCTCAGGCTATCCATATGTCGCCCCTTGGGAGAAGCTTCTGGAAAATTTGGTAATCGCATTTAGGTCTTTTTGAAAAAATTAAAAATCGTGTTTAGGTCCTTTCGACCGTTTTTTTAGTAAGATAGACCCGAGAAATATCGAAATTACGTTTATGTCCCTACACGCGGTTTATAGCTGAATTAAAAATCGCGTTTAGGTCCTTTCGTCAATTTTTTTGCACACAATTTTCTAAAAAAATGGTTTTTTAGATCCTTTCGCTGATTTTTTTCACACAGTTTTCTAAAAAACAGTTTTTTTAAAAAAATACAGATTCGTCAAGGGTTTATAGCTGAATTGGAAATCGCGTTACGGTCCTTTCGTCGATTTTTTTATTAAAAAAATTGAAATCGTAAATAGATCCTTCCACCGGTTATTTTGAAAAAAGAGACCCGTAGTTCCGCAAATTCGATTTGCAAAAAACTCGTGCCAGATTTTTTCCTCGCGGCGCGGCATCGCGCACAACTCAACCTAGTATATAACAATGACACAAAGTCGAAGGACGGTTGTGATATAACTAGAGTGAAAATAGATCGAATATTTCTTATCAGATCTGAAGTTAAATCCGGTCAGGATCGTATCTGACCGGAGATTGAATCCGGAAAGTTAAATCCTAACGCAGCGCTAAAATTGAAAAGTATAATCTTTTGTTGTCCGCCACACCTCATACTGTAACTTACATATATAGTTATGATCATATACTTTGTATGTAGAAAATTATAGTGATACATTCGTAAGTATGCAACTTTTTTTGGGTGGCATAAGTATGCAACTTTACTTGTAATATATAATAAAAACATTTAAATACAAAATGATGCCTCATGATGACCTGCTAGTTCAACCAGTGATCCAGTGGCTTGACTAAGGCTGAGTTTGTTTAGGCTGGAGCTTGAGCTTATTTGGCTGGAGCTGGAAGAAGCTGCTGGAGCTGGATGAGGATGGTAATTTTTCGTAAATAATAGTTAAGTTGTAAGGGTACCAGAGAAGTGGGATTTTTAGAAGCTCCAGCCACCCCGAGAAGCATCATTTTCCTTGCTTCTCTCACGTAGTGCAAATTGGGCTAGAAACTTCTTCTCTCCGTCTGGCTAGAAAAATACTGTTTGTTTTGGCTTGTGGCTTATAGAGGTGTAGAAGCCAAATAAGCTCAAGCTCAAGTCTAAACAAACTGAGCTTAAGGGTGTGTTTGGTACAGCTCCAGCTCCATTAGATCTATGGATCTGGTGGAGTTGGGTATTTCTAGCTCTACCAGATTCGTGAAACTGAAACTGTTAATACATTAAGAGTGTTTAGATGGATCATCTTATTTACATTTTAGACTAAAAATATAAACTTAATTCACTTTATTTTAATCTACAAGTTTCAGATTTCATATGAAAAGCTGGGATCCAGAGCTCTACCAAACAGGACCTAAGTACTATCTGGCTAGTTTATCCATTTCTAATTCAAATCCGCTATGTATCCACATCATGTCTATATCCAGAACATTCTGAATTTATATTCGTATCTAGCTTATTTATATCTAATGCTGAATCTAAAGAAAAAAATATGTTAGAATATGGAATGAGCAATATTCACTCATATATCTAAGCCAATTTCACCCGTACGTGTATTATACACACGTGTTAGGTCGGTTGTTTATACGAAAGCATTGCCCTCGTGCTCGATCTCGAAGCCCCAATCAATATAACGATGCATGCGTGCCCTGCCTCCCAAACACCTGGCAGCCGGTGAGATCCAGTACGTCGACGGTACTAGCTAGATAATGTCTCAATCTCCAATTACTATATATCTTCTACTTTTGCTCGTGGCCAGATCGGCTTGAATATATAACAGCATGGGTGTAACATCCCAAAATTTGGTCCATTTTTAATTTAATAGTTATTTTGAATTTTTGAGAATTTTTAGAATTTATTTGGAATTAATTGGAATTTCTGGAATTTAACCTTTCTTTGGAATTAATTAAATAATAAATTTGTTTTTGCAAAATATAATGAAATTATTTTATTTGAATTCAAAATGTACTAAAATATTTTCTGAAATTTTTCTAGAATTTTTCTGATATTTTACAAGCCCCAAATGATTTATTTGAATTTCTAGAATTATTTTTATTCAAAAACCCGGGAAAAACTGATGAACAGAGTTGGGCCGAACCCATTACTGTGCCGACGTCAGCCCAAAACCAAGAAAACCTAATCGCCCGTGATCGGTGACCCTTAGATTAGGATCGGGTGGTTCCAAGGGGGCCACGTCGCCTGTGCTTCGATGGTCGTTTATTAGTTGCCGCGTGTATGCTTAGGATTGTGCCACGTCGCCTCGCTACGGTTTCCGGTAACGCTGCCGCCGCGCGTTACGGCCGAGGATTGCGCGCGCCATTAACGCTGGCGTGTTTATTCTCCACCTTCATTACCTGGCGCGTCGTGATGACCGCTCCTTTCCGCTTCATTTGAGCTCTCTCATGCCTCCCGAGACACACCGTAGCGCCCACACGAGCTCGCCGAAGTCCCGAGACCTTTCCGCCGTGTTTGCGCCGCCGCCGTTCACTCTCCGCCGCGTTGGAGGTCATCGCCGAAGTTCTCGTGACCGAGCCGCGTCGACTTCGTCTGCCGGTCGCCAGAGAAGTCCGCAGTCATTGCGTTACCGTCGTCTTCTTCCTCTCCGGCAAGAACCGCGCCGCCGAGCCATCGCCGCTACCTCGAGCTTCACCTGCCGTCGGATCTTCGTTCAACGCTCCAGATTCGTCCACATCGTCACGACCACAGTAAACCTCATCTTCACTTTTCAGCCGTTGGATCTAATCAACGGTTTAGATTGCATCGTCTAGATCCGTGTTAGTTTAATCTCAGCCGTTAGATCTAGATCGTAGAGTGTTTATTTTGCCACGTCGCGTTATTGCCGTAGCCGTCGGATGCGCGCTGGTCGTCTTGGATCGTGCCGCGTGTCTTACCGCAGTAAGCCGGAGTCGAATCGCCTTGGCTCATCTCGGCCGTTCATTTTGAACCGAGCGGACGAGATCGCACCGCGCATCGGGCCAGTCCCGTGTCGACGCGTGTCGCGTGGAAACCGAGGAATCAGCGCCGCCGTTCTGTCGACGTCGCCCGATTAATTGTAGTCGTCCGATCGAGATCCGATGGTCGCAATGAAGACACGTGTTGGCTTCGGGGTAGATTTGAATCGAAACATCGCATCAATCTCGGCCGTTCGTTTTGAATCGGACGATCGAGATTGAATCGAGTCTCGGTTAATAGTTTGGCGCCGCATGTCGTATCCAGATCGTGCCACGTGTCATGCTGACGTCATCCGTGACGTCATCAGTGGGGCCCATGTGTCAGTGGAGGTACTGTTCTGTAGACCGAGTTCACGGTGGACCAAACCCGAACGGTGGACCAAGTCTATGGATCAGCTGACGTCATGCTTGCGTAATAATTCAATTTTCTTTTAGAAAAATAATTCGGTGGAAATTCAATTCGGTGATGACGTCATACTGACGTCATATTTCCGAATTTCCCGTATAGAAATAAATAAAAAAAATTCGGTTTATTCTTTTTAATTGATTTTTAAACTTCAAATGACTATAACTTTTGCGTTTTAACTCCGATTTGAGTGATTCCAATTTCTAAAAATTTGTAAAATCAAGATCTATCTATTGGTGAATTTTATGGAATTTTTAGAGTTGATTTTGCTCTCTGTAAATTGTGTTTATTGTGTGTATATTTATTTCGAGTAGACGTTGATTTGCAGGAGTGCTTCGAGGGGGAATTTCCAGCGCAAGACCAAGCTCCAGATCATGATCAGCCACTGTTTGAAGGCAAGTTATGTGTTGATCATTTTGCTCCTAAGTTTTAAAATGTATTATGATTCAAACTATGCAGAGCAATTTGGTTATTTGCCACTTTAAACATGTGGTTTCGCAAATTTGCCACTGGACCCACATTTCATTGACTCAGGTGGTCCCATATGTCATTGGCTCAAGTGGTATCATAATCAAAGAGTCAATCTTTGAAGTGGCAAATAACCAATTTTCTCAACTATACATGCTAAATTAATTAAAAATAGATTTAATTAATTTGGGTAAATTAGTTAATCAACCTATCTGTTATTGCCACCTTGACTGTAATATTTGTATGCCATGATTCATTTGTTGCCTAAGTGATAATAATAGTTGGATGTAATGATATGTCAATACAGGAGGCTAGACCGTGAATAGTTGCTTAGCTTTGCATATATCGTGAATAATCTTTTAAAAATACAAAAGCAATATTGATTAAAGAAATAATGAATGAATTTTGGTAAATGGTGGAATGTGGTTGGTGATGACGTTGAAATGTGGAGACCTATGTGGTTCTACATGAAGGTTGAATTACTTGCATGTATTGCACCGTAAACTAATCTGGGGTGGGAAATGTTTTAGACTGAGACAAGCGGACCGAGGCTTTGTGCCAGGGGAAGCCTGTGCGGCAAATGAGGTGGTTATGTGCCAAACTTTTGGGAAAAAAGGAAGTCTTGCCTTGGTCAGTTAAGGACTTAACCTTGCAAGCCTTTGAACTGAGTCATTCATACAACCACATGTCTGATATGGGACAGTCCTAGTTGAGTATGATTCCGAAGTCTTAGCATATAAGACCTCATGTGGGTTTTGGTAACTGGATGTGGAAAGAAAGGTGTAGTGTTTACCGGATCGGTCTTACATCTCTTCAACGGTATACGTTGGCTCTGTACTTCCGCTCTGCGTCAGGGAAGGGACAGTGGGAACAATACTGTGAGGTACGCATGCGAGGATGGAAGTTTCGGAAAGACTTTGTTATGGTTACTCACCTATGTGGTGTTTAACTATATCGTGTGGGTAAAGTGTATAACCTCTGCAGAGTGTACAAACTATTCGAATAGCCGTGTTCACGGTTTTGAACATTACTCGGGGATTACAGTTAAGGGTTAGATCTTTGAAAATAAAATGGGAATGAATGGCTGTGTGCCAGGGATAA
The DNA here is from genome assembly GCA_036346375.1 of Guadua angustifolia. Lineage (NCBI taxonomy): Eukaryota > Viridiplantae > Streptophyta > Magnoliopsida > Poales > Poaceae > Guadua > Guadua angustifolia. Next base: position 25,231,243 of record CM070513.1, read on the forward strand.
TTGTGAAATTTGACTCAGAACTGTGTGCCAAAAATATGTGAAAAAACAATTTGAGAAACTTATTATATATGGTTTTGCTGTTTTCCATCTAAATAAATAGTAAGTTAAAATATTGATGCAATGCAAAATAACCAATTGAGCCATTCCTTTGTAACAAGCCATGCATGAGTAATAGAACTGCATTCTGTGCATGACTTATTGAGTACGGTGTGTACTCACCCTTGCGGACAACAATTTACCAGAGAAGGAGTCTACGCCTGTTTGGGAAGAGGAGTTTGTCGAGGAGCCAGAGAACTAATGAGCAAGCCTCGTCAGATGCCTGTGGTAAAGTGATGAGTCACCACGATGTTTTCTTTTCCGCTGTTACTTTCCTGATACTTTGAATAATGTAAGTCCTGTGTGGCAAACTATTATAAGGTGACCATAAGGTCATGCAACTCGTTTATATACATATTTGAAGTACTTTATTATTATTCCGCTGTGTATGATTGTGGTACTTTAACCCTGTTTAGCTTTATGCGCACTAAGCGTGATCTGGACTAGTCACGAGAATACCAGAGGGTCGGTTTGCAGATTTGGGTCCTGACAATGGGCGGATCCACCGTCGGGGCTGGCTGGGGCGCCAGCCCCACCTTCGGTTGGCTGAAGCCCTCCTCCTCCCAGTATTCCCAATACCAGAAAGAAGTAGAGACATGGCGCCATGGTGGCAAATCAGCAGGTTTAGGAACTGGCAACTGGAGTGAGATGTAAGAAGAAAAGCAAAAAACAATACTGCCAGACAAGTGGGCTATCAAAATTAGTCATAGGCTCCCATACTCTCATGGGCTTTCACCTGGTACAATACTCAGCACCCTTTGCTGTAACGCAGCACTAGGAGTCCAAAAGACGAACAATGTCAGTGTCGTCTCGCAGGCGGCAGACCAACGCACGGGCGATTGCAGGTGGTAGGCACACGGGAGGGCGTGACCACATGGCGGGTATTTGATTCGTGAGAACTCGCCGTGGTACACCGGCACCGATGGGCGCTGGAGGCCCGGAGTCGAGGGCACCATACGTGCACCAGAGGCAGGGCAGGAGGTTAGCCGATAGGTGGCAGACGTCTAAGAAGACTTATCGGTCACTCAGAGCGTGGGGCAGAATATGCATCGCCAAAGGAGCCCCGGGTGGAACACGCATTGTTGGGAGCTAGGAGGAACGCGCATCATTAGAGGAGAGGAATCGGCCGTTTGAAGCGCCGTCTAGCCGGAGGCCGAACAAGCATCTCCAGAGCCCAAAGAGGAACCGAGGCTCGCTCCGTCTAGTCGGCGGCCGAACGCGCATCGCTAGAGCCCAAGTAGGAACCGAGGCGATCGGCAAGGAGGAGCGACTGAGGACGAGGAGCCTCTTAGCTTTATATTGATCGCTAGGACAATGACACCAAAGTCAGACTAATTCGCTAGCGCCACTGATTGCTTTGCTCGGTATAAAAAAATTGCCCTAAGCCCCAATGCAATGCCTCAAGTCTAAATGCCTTTTGTTGTGATAACTGATGTCTGATTTTTGTATTATGTTGTCCTAAGTCTATATTCTATTAACTGATTGATATTTTTGTCTCTCGAATTTAACATGTATGAATTTGGAATTTGATTGGTAATAGATCGGTAGATGTAACATTAGTAATAGATCGGCAATACTATGTTCAGAAACTTGCTGAGCATGTATTATGCTCTAAATTTATTTTGCACATATCCTGCTCTAAATTTGTTGCGCATATATCATGCTCTTTCTTTTAGACGATGTTCTATTATGTGTTGACATCTCTACTATCACCGTAGTCATAAGTGTTGAGTATATGCTATATGACTGAGTTAAATGCAGGTCAATTAGGTTTTCTATCTTATCTTAGTTATTGAACGAGCTTACGTATCACTATCTTATGGGATATAAATCTACGACCTTACTAACTAAATTTCTAGTGAGACTTAATTGCGTGCGCTCAGCGATTATTAGATAGCTGAAGATCTGGTAGGTTTGAGAGATAGGACCCCACTAAATTCCTTCTATATTTTCATATTTGTTTCGTGTATATTTCAATGTTCATTAGTGTTACCACTGCATGCCACCGCCGCATAACTTCACTGCTAGCTATTCACATCTTGCGCTCGACCAAAGAGAGCAAGAAATGCCTAACATCATGCATGCATAAAACATGTACAGTAAACCGATCAACGTAATGCAAGATGGTCATTTCACAAATGGAACGAACTAAACTAAGAGAGAAACTGCTAAACGGTACAGCGTTGAAAGACAATTCAATGGGACGGTAATCTACCAATCGTTAGACCTCTGCATTCTGCAATCTGTTGCTCGCTCTCTCACACACACCCAAACACTAGCTATACCCTTCGCTGAGACACCTTAGTGATGGCAGGGAGCGAGAGCCAGGCGCGACGGCTGCGGATAGGAGCATAACCGGTGGCAGCCGTCCAGTTAATGGAATTTTTTCCGGAGAAACAATTTCATTTTTTCAGCGGTGTTTTTTTTTTAAATTGTCGAGAAAACGCTCGAAACGGTTGAAAGGGTACAAACGCAACCATATTTTTTCACATCTATTTGGGATCCTCTTACGAAGGATCCGCGATTGCGCTAAATCGAAATGTCCTTTTCATAAAAAATAACTGGAATGATCCAAACGTAACCACGTTTTTTTATATTTATTTAGGGTCCTCTCACGAAAGATTCATGATTTTTCTGAACCGAAAGGTCCTTTTCGTAAAAATCCGTAGGAAGAACCTACGCGTAATTATGCATTTTTTTTAAAGACCTGAACGTGAGAAAAAAATAAAACAAGCCAAGCCGGCCGCGCGCGGCCCAGCTCAAAATGCTGAGAACACCGAAACTCTCCCATGCAAGCTTAGTAAAAGTATTATTCCCCTCCTCTAGATGGAATCCACCTGGTTCTATTCCTCCCCTAAACCAAACCTTTGCCTCCGTCTGCTCTGATGTCCTGTATCGAGGATTCCCTCCTCCATCTATCCGCTTGTAGGCGCGGCATCGCACGGGGAGTGGATGCCACGGGCTGGCAGCGGTGTTGAGCCGGCGGTGTGCGGAAGCAACACATATATCTGACAAATCACGCGTATTGTCAGCTACCTACTAGCTTAATCAGATTATGGAATTATCGATATAATGAAAGCGCGAGCAATGAACGGTTCTAATCCCTACAGGTTAAGGCATGTACAATAAGATCATCTCAGCTTACTCTTAACATATCCACATCAGCTTTATCCTATATAAAAGAGTGAGAATAAAGGAGAGATAAGAGAACTGATTCTTTTTTCAGTAAGCATTGCACAAGAGTATAAGTAGATTAGTTACATACAAGAGAGAAGAGATAGTTAATACATGGTATCTAGAGCCAACTTTTAAAGATAACTATTGTACAAACTGACTTTAATGCTTACACTAGATGATATGAATAAAAGATAAAATAGCTGGATTTATTACTGTACTTGCCCTTACAGACCTCTGACACAGTTTACTCGCAGATAAACAGTGTGACCGGTTCGTCACCTTGACGCGACGCGCCGACCTAAGAAGTTGCTTAGGAAGTTCCTTGCAATATGTGCCTAAATGTCGACGTGCTGTAGTAGCTTCAATCTAATCGTCTCCAATGAACTGATCAAATTAACGATAGTGGTACTTAAAGCTTGATATTGATTGTGTCCCTGTCACAAATAGTAATCGTTTTAAACATCAACATGGTCTATAAAATTCAACTTTGATTATTAATTTCTATTATATTATATTTAAAAATCTAATAAAATTATAATATTATGGAAATGCGTTTTGAAATGAATCTACATTTATGATTTTTATATATTCAATCTAAATATTTAAAAAATATGAATAGTTAAAGTTTCAAAATATTAGTTACATTTATTCTAAATCGATAAGTTTTTATGAATTGAAACTAAACCGATAAGTTTTTATGGATGGGACAGAGTAATTAACTGAAGTCGATAGCTGAGACACGCGTTTGACACTGTGTGCCATACAACCTCGCGTTTGCCACTGTGGGACGGAGTAATTCACTTGTTTCAAGATTTTTGCACATAAGCACTACTTGGAGTTTAATTGTGTTGGCAGTAATTTGAAACCAAGAAAATAGGACCCCTCAAAGTAGTAGCGGCGAAGCTAGGAATATTTTGAAAGATTGAATAAGTCTAACTATGCTACTCGTAATATGGACCATCGGCAAGAGCAAGAGCTTATTCAAAAGGAGACTACGACCGGTAGCTTTCATAATACCGACGGTGAACAAAGTGCTCACTGTAGATCACCAATAAGCCGAGTAGGTACACGCTCTCCTAAGGCAAGAAAAAAAAACGCGCACACAACACGGTGACACTAATTGACAAATGACAAATCACATGTCATGCCAGCCGACGGTGTCCAGTGCGGAGGCCTCCAATGCAATTTAATATACTAATACAAAGTGGCCGGTTCGTGTTTACCGCAACACCTACTTAAGTTCGGAAGTCGCTTCCTATGTGAAGCTAGTTGATTTTTTCTTGTTTGGTAGAGCTTCTCAGCTTCTCATGGAGAAGTTGAAACTGAGAGTTTTGCCAAACGCACCCTCAAAAAGCGACTAGGACCGGTAGCTTTCATAATACCAACGGTGAACAAAGTGCTCACTGTAGATCACCGGTAAGCCGAGTAGGTACACCCTCTCCTCGGGGGTTGCCTCCCCTTCTGCCTCAAAGGCAAGAAAAAAAACGCGCACACAACACGGTGAAGCGATACAGAAGCCGTGTAAACTGGCCGGTCAGCTAATTGACAAATGACAAATCACGTGTCATGCCAGCCGACTGTGTCCAGTGCAGAGGCCTCCAATGCAATGCAATTTACTTATACAAAGTGGCCGGTTCGTGTTTACAGCAACACCGACTTACTCCGGAAGTCGCTTTCAAATTCCCGTACGTTAGCTTGCTAAAGATCCGACGTGTTGTTGTTAGGTGGACCTGAATGTGTTATCATATCTGATGCTAGCTTTATTATTTTTCTTAAAGCTTTTGCTTGTGTGTTTTCTTTTGATTTTAATTAATGTTCGATCGAGGAAGCATGTCATTTTCTTGGTTTGTAAGGAACTAATAATTGACTACCAAGGCTCGTAAGTAAATGATCGACGTACGTTTGCCACCGCGGCATAACGCCACGTTCATTCACATCTTGTAATTAACGTGCCCAACAAAAGAAGAAGTTGGAATCGAAATGCCGACTACGTACATTGTCACGTCTGTACTTCACCGTCATAAACTACGAGTACAAACTAATTAACCGCAGACGGTTTTGCACAAAACAGGGCGAGTAAACAAATAGTGAGGTTAATTACTTCAACTAGCCCCCCGAAGTTAGACATACCGGCGTACATTGGTGGGAACTGGCATTCTATGGTCAACAACTACTGCAATTAATTACTTCGTTCGGTCATAAATTTGTCGTTTAGACATCACACGGTCTTCAAATCACGGATTTGATCATTATATTTTATTATAGTATATTTATAAAATCTAATAAATTATAATATTATGAAAGTAATTTTCATGATAAATCTACATATATGATTTTCATATATACAATGTAAATATGTTAAAAATACTAACAATCAAAGTTTCGAATGTTTAACTTTATTATATCCAAAACTATAACTATTGTAACTAGAGGGAGAATAACATACTAAGGAGGAAAAGATAAAAAGAAAAAAAAACTAGAAAGCATTTTCCATCATCCTTGTAAATTCTAAGGAGCTGATCTTTCCATCTCCATCGTCATCAAAGGCGCCGATCATCCTCTTACAATCCTCGTACCTCGCCCCTTCTTTGAACCCTAGCCTCTTCATCACGTTCCAGAGCTCCGCCGCGCATATGAACCCGTCCTCATTGCGGTCGTACACGCGGAATGCCTCCTCCAGCTCGCCGTCGGCCGCCGTCTTGTCATCCATCAGCTCATCTACAACGCTCATCAGGTCGCACCCTTGACACCTCGCTGTCTCCACGGACCCCCACCCGTCGGCGAGGCCTAACCTCGCCATGACGGCTGCCGCATCATGGCACGGCAACCCTCCACCGGTTGGTTGCACCGGTGAAGGATTCTCATCGAGGATTACAGGGTAGACGATGGTATCGTCATGCGTCAGGTATTTGGTAACCGTGCTCAAGAATCTCCCAATCTTTCTACTTACCGAGATGACATCTACGATCAATGGCCTCAAGATTAACATCAGCAGAGATGACACCAGCGCGATTAGGATGTTGTGATCCATCGTCATCTTCCACCTGGTTGTGCGATTGCAACAAATTAAACAGAAATGATGAAATCGATCTAAGACGTACCCTAGTATAGTGGTCCAAAGGAACTTCTTGAGGCATTGGCATTGGTGCCTATATATAGATGATCCGAGAAAGGCAATGAAGAAGCCTGCGTCATTTCGGAGAAATTCAGAGGAAGATGGATATCTTGTCTATGCTCTGCTTGTTCTTTTGTGTATTAATTGATAATGGAGATGACTTCAACAGGTGCCACTTTAAATAAAGGCGATTACTAACAATCGGACACCCCATCACTGTTTATTCCATCGGACACCTTTTGCAACATTTTTTTCAACGTTTGCAATATTTTTTTCCGACGCGTGCAATATTTTTTTCCAACGCTTGCAACATCTGTTTATTGTGCCGTATTTCTATTGTTTGTCGAAGGAAAATGTTGCACGTGTTGAAAAAAAATATTGCATCCGTAGAGAAAAAATGTTGCAGCGCGTCCGAAAATATCGGACGTCCGAGCTGAAGTCATTCCGTAAATAAAAGGCTATGGTTGCTAGCCTGTCACTGAAACTTCCTGGAAATTTCTCATACACAGAGGACAACACCGAAGGTTTCCATCATTATATCTCTAAGATTGAAAAGGAGATATATGAAAATTAATGCTACAACCAGAAAAATAAATGGCCACGTCTTTTAGTAGTTGATACTACTCCTACCACGATTCTACATGCGAATGAAACTCTGGTGAAACTCGTAAGTAAAGCTCATTTATTAACAACGCTGTCATATGGGTTTTTCTTGTGGATGTAGTTCTACTTATTAGCCACGGTTACATTTTTTTTTTGATAAAGGAAGATCTTTATTAATTTCAAGAAACTTACATCGAGACAATACAAGTCCTTTAAATTACTTCCGGCCTCTGCTTAATTAAGCACACGGCCAAACAATAAGAAAAGATAAAACGCACACACTAGTGACTATCAATCCTAAGACTAGACCGCCACCCATGCGCCCGGGAATAAAAGTCCTTGGCCACTCGAACCAAACCATGAGTAGCCTCCACCAAAGTAGTTCGCACCTCCACCTTGTGCAATACAGCCCACGTACGGAGCCAGTGTGTAATTGCAAAAATAACCTGCAATGGAGAGGAAAAGATTTTCTTTTGAAATACTATATCATTTCTGTTTAACCAAATAGCCCAACACGTAGCTGTAGCACCAAGAAGAGCGAAGTTTCTACTATTCTTATCGAAACTATCAAGCCAACTTCCAAACATATTAGCTACATTTGTTGGACTAGATACACCAAATGCCAAGAATATGAAGAACCAAACCATTCGTGCGAAACGACAGTCGAAAAACAAATGCTTAATTGTCTCATATTTAGAACAAAAGCAACATGTTCTACTCCCTTGCCAATTCCGCTTTGCTAAATTATCTTTGGTAAGAATCACTCCATTCCTAAGATACCAAAGGAACACCTTGATTCTTAATGGGACTTTAAGCTTCCATAATCTTTTATTTAAGTTTGGCACTTGACGTTTGATCAAGGCATGATAATGGGATTTCACCGAGAATTGCCCATTTTGGCACGACTTCGATAGAATTCATCATCATTCTGCGTCGATTAATGTTAGCGATTCGGTCTTGATAGCGCCGCCACGCCACTAACTTAGGTCCAATCGGCGACCTTCTCCGAAATGTTTGGTTGTGGAGATGCTAAAACTTCAAAGAATGGTTGCATCCTTCTTTCTAACTATACTATACAATCCAGGTATTGATCTTTAAGAGGGTGATTTCCAAGCCAAGCATCCTCCCGAAACCTCACCGTGATCCATTATTAATTTTGAAGGTACCAAAGCGTAAGAATTCATGCTTGACCTTCATTAAGTCGGACCAAAATGTGAGTCTCTGGTTTCCACTCAACTTGCCCTATTGACTTGGACCCTAAATATTTATTTCGAAGCATCTGTTGCTAGGTACCCTCTGATGTTAATAGTTTAAATAGCCATTTACTTAGAAGAGCAACATTCTTAATACTTAAGTCATGAATCCCCAGACCTCCTTGATCCTTGGGCTGACATAAAGTGTGCCACCTAGCAAGACGATATTTTTTCTTATGCTCATCCCCTTGCCAGAAGAACCGCGATCTAAAAAAATCCAGTTTTTTAAGAACACCTTTCGGAATCCCAAAAAAGGACATCATATACATTGGCAGGCTACTTAGAACTGAATTAATCATAGTCAGTCTACCTCCCACCGATGATTTTTCCTTTCCAACTACTAAGCCGCTTCTCCAAGCGTTCTGAACCAATTCGATCGGTTGTGTAACTTTCGAAAGTGAATAGGGATACCAAGGTATTTAAGCGGAAGAGTTCCATGTTTACAACCAAACAATTCCTTATACTGATCTAAAGAACCTTGGGCCTCTCCAAAGCAGAACAACTCACTTTTGTGAAAATTAATTTTGAGACCTGATGCTTGCTCAAAAGCACAAAGCAATAATTTCATATTGCGCGCTTTCTCGAGATCATCTTCCATCAAAAGAATGGTATCATCTGCGTATTGAAGGATAGATAAACCGTCATCAATTAAATGAGGCACTATCCCACCCACGACCTGTGTCTTAGCCCTATCAATCAAGATTGACACATATCCGCAAACAATATTAAACAAGATGGGCGACAATGATCTCCCTGTCGAAGCCCTTCTTTGTTTGAAAGAACCTACCAATCTCCCCATTAATATTTACCGCCACACTACCTCCCGAAATAAAAGACAGTACCCAAGATATCCACTTAGGTGAGAAACCTTTCATTAAGTAAGGCTTGCGACAAGAAAGGCCACTTTACTTTATCATAAGCCTTCTCGAAATCGATTTTAAATATGACTCCACTAAGCTTTTTCCGATGTATCTCATGCAAAGTTTCATGCAATATGACGACCCTCAAAGATATTACGACCTCGCATGAAAGCTTGTTTGGGTTGGGTTTACAAATTTATTAGCAACTGATTTAATCTATTTGTGGCAACTTTAGTGAATATTTTAAAACTCACATTCAGAAGACAAATAGGCTGAATTGCTGAATAATATTAGCCTCATGAACTTTTGGCACTAGGGTGATGACACCAAAGTTCAGACTAAAGAGAGGAATACCCCCAACATGAAGATCGAGAAACATTGACAGAAAATCCCCTTTGATAACTTCCTAGAATTTTTTGTAAAATTCAACAGGGAAGCCATCAGGACCAGGAGCCTTGTTATTTTCCATCTGAAAAATAGCATTTTTAACTTCGCTCTCAGAGAATTGTGCTGCTAATAACGAGTTAGTTTTACATCTGCGAAACCCTCATCAAATCATGAACTACTTCCTCATCTAAACTCAACAGATTCTCCTCAGGATCACCAAATAATTCTCTATAGAACTTGGTAATATAATTTTTTAGATTAGCCTGTCCTTCGATTTTCCCATTATCATGATCAAGTGAGAAAATCTGCTTCTTCCTGTGTTTGCCATTGGCAATTAAATGAAAGAATCTGGTATTATTGTCTCCTAATTGGACATTTTTCACTTTAGCCCGCTGGAAATATTTGATTTCTTCTTCCCGAAGAAGACTGGCAAGATTCTCCCGAGCCTGAGCCAGACATTCTCGCTCGATCTCAGTCAAATCCCTCCCCTCAGCAGCTATATCCAACTTACCGATAATCGACAAGAGATTGGATTTCTTTTGTTTGTATTCTCCATTAGAATGGGACGCCCATCCACGCAGGAACCTTCGCAAAGCACCCAATTTGCGGTTCCAACGCTGGACAGAGTTCTTCCCTCTCACAGGTTTATTCCAGATTTCGACTACCTTATCATAAAAATCCTCTCTTTCAAACCAAAGCAACTCAAACCTGAAAGGTCTAGAGTTCCCCGAAAAAGCCGATATACCAGTATCAAGCAGGAGAGGGGTATGATCCGAGATACCTCTGTCCAAAGCTCGAGCAGAGACAAGCGGAATTTAAACTCCCATTCTCAGAGACAAGAGCACTCTATCTAATTTTTCATACGTAGGATTAGGTAAGGAGTTTGCCCACGGAATTGACGACCAACTAGATCAATCTCCTTAGATCAAAGTTATCAATCACGGCATTAAATAAGAAAGGCCAATGCTCATTAAACCTATCATTATTTTTCTCCTTACTAAACCGCATTATGTTGAAATCCCCCAATCGAGTTGGCGAGATAATTATGTTGGCGTGTTCTTACCGCCCGCCGAAAAATTTGGTTTGAAGTCTTCTGGCCGGCCCATAAACCGCCATAAGAAACCATTTGAATTTATCCGACCTATTGCTTAGATGGAATTTAATAAAAATTCCCTTCAACAACAGATAATAAATCAAATGATCTTTGCCTTAATACCTAGAAGAATACCACCGACCTCCCTCTAGGTGGTAAACAATGCCAAACGAAATCCACACCTCCAGAAAGCCGTGTTAAATTCGTTTTGGACATATCCCGTTTTCCCGTTTCCATTATAGCTAGAAAGTCTAAATTGTTTTCTTTGACAGCTTCCGCAATATAACGAAATTTAGCCAAGTCTGAAAGACCTCTGCTATTCCAAAAAAAACCTTTCATAATGAACTATATTTTATTCCTATTTTTTCTACCTCTCCTGTTTCCACGAGACTTACGAGAGGGAGCCAAGAAATCAGAAATGCGCATATCTAGATCCCCCATCTCATCATCAACTTCAGAAACATCTTTGAGCAAGAGTTCAAATAAATCACTATTAGCTTCATCGACATCGACACCACAAGACTCATTATGATTTAACTCATCATCTTTGGAAACTACATTTCCTGACACTCTATTTCTTTCAACTCTCTTTAGCGATTGAATGGATAAGTTATCTCCAGTACCCCCCATAATCATTTTGAATCCTAAATTTTGAAGATTCGAAGCACATCTATCATCAGACATCGCTAAAATAGAATATGGGTTATCCACAGAACACATACCAGACTGTGGTGGCTGAGAAGGCGCAGACGAAAATGATGTCCCCATCGAGGAAACCACCGTCTTGGTGCCAATCAATGGATCCAGATACGCTCGCAATCTGGCGCATTGCCTTATGCATCATGGTACCATCACGCCAGCGACGTACCATCGAAGCAAAAACATTAGATCTTAAACTACGGCGGAGACCAACACCGAATTGGAATGTTCATGAGACTTACCAGAGACAATACAGCTTTGAACTTGGCGGTTCAAAGTTACAGACCTCTTCCTCCAAGTCTGTCATCAAACCACATCGATCTTGGGGTGACTCACCGCCGGCCGACAACCCACATCCCATACTCGGTTCCATATTCTGCGAGGTTATCAATTCCTCAAGCTGAAGCCCGAGCAACAACATCCAACTGCACACTATCTGAACCAAGACAATGCACCAATCGGCTTGCGATGTCGGTGTTGGTGTGTTCTCCAAAGGAGCAAACAAAGCAACCGAAGACAAAGCACCAATCGACTTGACAGTATCAGGTGCTTGACTGTTTTCTCCAAAGGAAGCAAACAAAACAACCGGAGACTCAGCATCAATCGGCTTGACAGTATCAGGTGCTTGACTGTTTCTACCAGAAGAAGCATACAAAGCAGCCAACCTTCTCTCTGGAGACAAACCGTTGTTGCCAGTTTCAAATCGCGCCGGCAAAGAAAGATTCCGACGACCAGCTTCAGAACAACCACTCGAAGACTGTCCCTGACATCTAGCCTTACCAGGTGAACACTCCTTAGTGACCCAAATAGAACCAGCCGGTTTGACATTATCAGAAAAACAGTTCTTCGACATATTTCCAACCTGCTTGCGCCCCAGAGGAGTGACAGCAATCACACCAGACAAAGCAGCACCATCAGAATTAACCACTCCAGCCTCAACTGGCAATGAACCAAAACCTTTTTTTCACCACAGTCCTGTGACAAGGCACCCCCTGATTCAAAAGCAAACCTCCTGTCTGACAGTTCAACATCCCCATCTACAGGAACACTAGCAACACCAAACCGTGGAGAACAAAGGGCATTAGCCATGCCCCCATCAACTTGCATTGGTCCTGAACCAAGTCCATCACCAGTACCCTGTGACCTGACTTCCTCAGAACCATTTTTTAACTTCTTAACCGTTTGATCCACATCCGCTTCTTTGAGTACATCCACATCCTTATTTTCCCCATCTTCTCCCCCATTAGCAACCAACACAGACTGAGGAAGGACAAGAGGGTTCAAAATCCAGAGGTTCGGGAGTGAATGTAATATCGTAGCCCACTTTGTGAAAAACAATATCACCGTCGGTGGCAACAAATCAACATCCAAAGACCCCAACCAACAATCTAATAACACCTTTCCTCCTCAGTATGTAAGCATGTCAACTTCAAGGGTGGTTCCCACCATAGAACCCAAAGCCCAAAAACGCAAATAATGGCGCCAAGCATGAGGGACACCAGTGACATGCACCCAAATCTCATTCAGATGATAAGCTGGATTCACATCCCCATTCATTTCCCATTGGCAGATTTTAAGTGTAATCCCACTCTTTAACTTATACTCTATATCAGCCATCCGAGTTAATTCATCTTCCGTAGGAAAAGCCACAAGATAAGAATCCACCCCATGGCGCAACGCCTCCGGTTCCATTCAACCCTAGCTAACTTAGCCAATTCCAGTTGAGCAGACCAAGATCAAGAGTTCCCCAATTACGTAACAGAGTCAGAGGAGCAGGATCAGGAACCTCAAGCTTAAAGTCGAATTCCGGTATTTGGAAGAAACATAATTTAGTTTTTGCACAACCAGACATGGACACTACAGGCTTTGGCATCTTGAGAATCGGACATTTTGCAGCTAAATGTGAATTTCGCTTATTGCAAATGTAGCAGTCAAGATCCTCACCACAATTCTCCTGAATGTGACCCACACACTTACAACGAAAACAAAAAGGTGGCCGGGGTTTCTTCACCTTGACCGGATCCAGACGAGCATCTTGCTCCCGAACTTGAGGCGCTCCATCGAAGCCCCCCTGCTGCTCCCGGTTGGTCTGGCGCTGTGGAGCAGTCCGATCAAGAAAAGTTTCCGCTTGATCAGCGCCCCCCACGCGACCACCACGACCAGAAAAATTGCCCTGGCCAGCCTCTCTCCAGACACCAAATCCTCCACGACCACGCCCCTCCCCAAACCCACCGCGGCCGGCAGAAGGAGCATGGCCGCGAGTGCGCTGGCCGAAATCCCTTCCCCGACGAGCCCCCGTTGCATCACCCCTCGCTTGAAAAGGCAGAGGGCGTCGTTGCCCCCCAACTGGAGGCCGAGCCGCCATAGCAGCGTAAGAGGGATTTCTGGCGGCGAAATACCGAGGAAGGACAGAGGTGGAAGGAGTTCTCCTAACCCTAGGGAGAGGCCGACGCAAAAGAACTCGATTAAGACCGTATACTTTGGCCCGTTGGACCAAAGCCCGCTTGTCCAAATTAGGCCCAGTAATATTTGAAATACTGCATTCCGTAATTTCCTCCGAAACAGACTCCGAAACTGAGCGTTTCACCGCATGCAAAGATTCCGACAAAAGCGGGAAATGACGTTGCAGCTCCATCACCGATCTCATGTGCATCTGATCGGCAGCAATGGCCGTCGCCTGATCCACGTGATCGGTAGCACTGTCTTCCACCCCTGCCTCCCGGTTCTCAGCGGCCAGAACCGAAGGAACACCCGACGGCTGGTCACCAACCGGAAGCAACAATTTCGGACAAAACGCAGCAAGCGTAATTGCTGGTGCCCTTCGAGGAGGAGGAAGAGGACCACACCAAGGTCTAATCCTCACCCCGCGATTCTTAGAATTGGATTTTGTCGATTGAGTACCAGCGAGTGATCTTTTTCTTTGATCCGTGGTAGCTCTCGAACACAAATCCTTATCAATCCCACATCGGTGCGAATCAACATGATCCGAAACACCAATAACCGGCAAACCAATACCTTCAAAATGCTCGCCAAGACAAACCTGAGAAACAGCCCCAAACTTACTTGCAGAAGAAGACGCAGAAACATCACCCGGCGAGCAAAACCCAATCGCCCTCCCCATCTTCTTCATTATACCTCCAGCTAGTGAATCCCGTGTGCAAGAGACATTACATATTCTACAATAAAGCTATGTCCATGGATATTATGCCATATATTCATGTTTTTTCACAGGAAACACCACATCTTTGTGTTGGTATTACCCCTACCACGATTCTGCGGGTGAGTGAAATCCTTGTGAAATTTCATAAGTAAACTTATTTGTTTACAATATGCCTTTTCAGTTCTACTCATATACGTGGTTGTAATTATTAGCCACGCTATAAGGTTCTACAGTAAAACTGCGTTCATGAATATATATAAAAAACCATCGTTTCCTCAATAGAAATGTATCGTAAAACCATTGGATTTAGAAAATATCACGTCTACTGTCCGTAAGTTGCAGTACAAAAGCGGATAATTTGTTTGGAGCTTTGACTCGCAACAAAGTTTTATGTGTATAGGCACTTTCGAAAGGACTATTCATGTGGAGCTTTGGCAAAATTTCTAGCGCATTTTTCCACAAATGGACCATCCTACATGCCACCGTACGAGGCTGGAAAGCCTAGCTTCCTATCCAAGTTAACACCACTAAAGTCTATAGGAGGTTTTACACGCTATGCTTCACCCAGAGGATCCTTTAATAAAAGTTTAATTCCTCGTATGCCATTGAAATTTGGAGAAATCCAATAACACGTCTGACATGTGGAGTCGGCGTAATGAGTAGTATATAAGAGATTAGGTTAATTTTCAGTTGTATATAAGAAATTGCACCTTTAATAAAAAAAAGGATTTGTAAAGAGTGCATCCTGGGAATGTTGGGTGAAATGGTGTAAAATTTGCTATTTTATTGAGGGCAATATATCTTATGCACACAGGTTTTTCGTGTACACATCGTGTACACCAACTAATAAAAATCATGAAAAATTCTAAAAAAAATTGTAGATGTACTTCATAGATAGTTGGTGTGCACGGTGTGTACACGGAAAGCTCTGTGTGCACAGGATATGTTGCTTTTGTTGAGATGGTCTTTGACCCATTATTTCAAGCCAAAAATGTAGTCTCGGTCCACTGGACTGGAGAAGGAAAAGAAGAAGAAATTTCCATGGAAAGTGTTCTAAGGAATTTAATTACTTATAAATTTCCAAGTTTGTTGGCCCAAACCCAGTCTGCTTGTCCAGTCACAGCCAGCCGATCGAATCTGTGTGTTCAGATCTCAGTCTCTTCGCTAGTCAACATAAAAGATCAAGGAATTTCGACCTTTTCTTCTCATTATCCCTGTTCAACCAGCTCAAACCAAACCTTCTATACATAGTGACTTTAGTGGAGTAGTTTACTGTGTGTACCTATGTACAAAGATTTTCTAGAAAGATTGTCAAGTTTAGATAATTTATTAGCAGCGAAGCTAGGTACAAAATCATTTATATTCTCTTCCAAGAATCATGCGTGAAACTTCTTGGCAAACTCTTGTGGTAAGAGTGGCTAATTTAATTTCATGCTGAAGGAAGTCAATTGGTCTGATCAAAAGATTTGCATTGTACCATGTCAAAGCCGGCCAAGCAGCAGAGATCTCGGTCGCCATGAATTTTGTGGGAGATACACCCTATATTAATAAGCAAGATCATTTAAAAAATACGTCCTATAAACTTGGACAGAGGAACTGCCCACCGATGATGTAAGCCATTGCCAATTGATTGTTGCACATTCCATCTTGTCTGGAGTCTCGACATAGTTATGGAATCAATGCATTATATGGTAACATATGCTATGCACACAGTCTTATTCATATACTTGGCCATCCTAAACCCTCCGATCGCGATCCAATAAACAAGATAGATCTGGGCACAATTTGCACAAAAAAAACCTGTGGTATCCCGACCCCAACTTACCTCCCTGCTCACCACAATTTGCACAAAAAAATTTTCTATAGCTTGGGGTAGCAGACGACGACGGCCTCTTGGAGAAGAAGCCCAGTGGCTTGGGGTGACGAGTGGCAGCAGGGGTGGCTCCGCTTAGAGTGATGTGTGACAATGAGGTTGACCTCACCCTGGAGAGAGGGGAAGGGAGCTCACGAGAAGAAGATTGGATGGAGAAGACATAAAAGAAGCTATGAGTACTGCTAGTACTAGCTATATGTCCCATTCTCCTCTTCTAGCTTGCCCACTGTTCTTCGCAAGTAGTACTAGTAGTAGATGGCCATATAGAGTACTTCGTTTCTCACTTCTCAACCGTGCATTCAAGAGCACATGTTTCAAAGGGATTTGGGAATTACATGCACCGTTAATCAAGGGCATAAGTGGCAGAATAAGCATAATTCAACCTAAATGACATGTTTTCTTGAACTATTGGAATTTGCTCCAAACGACATCTTTTATCGACCGGATGGAATAACTGCCTCACAAAATAGTCTCAGAGATAAACACAGATAGAGTCACGAATGAAACATAGGGTATTAATTTATAAAAAATAATATTTAGAAAGTAGTTTTGCTAACTCTTGGCAACTTTATTTCAAAATAAGCGTAAACCAAACCACCATCAGGTTGTGTAGTCCATCAATCCAGCCAAACACCTTCCCGATAGGGGTGGGCATTTTAAAACCGAAACCAAAAAACCAAACTGAACCAAACTGATTTAACCGATTTTTTTGGTTTTTTCAGTTTTTGGTTCGGTTTTTATTTTGGTTTTATTCGGTTTTCGGATTTCGGTTCGGTTTTTGAAAGCCAGAAACCGATTTACCATATAAACCGAACCGCGGTAGGGTAAAAGTAATCGCCGAGGCCTCAATCCTTCGGTTTCGAGTATTCGATTCGGCCATTTCCCACGCCTCCTCCAGTCCTCCTCGTCCAGATCCAGATTTGGCCGCCGATCTCCTTGTCCAGAACCCACTACCGATCTCACCGCAGCCTCCCTCCTCTTCATGGCGGCTGAGGCAGCCCCCTCCCTCGCCCAGTTTCGCGATGGTTGGCTAACACGACATCCTCCCTCCCTTGCCCTCTCGGGTATCGGCTGGTCGGCCTCCTCCTCTTTCCACGCACGGTTGGCCAGCCGCCTCCTCTCTCCGCGCTAGGCTCAAGGTGATTGTTGTTCTATGAGTGAGCTTTGCTTTTTTTTGCTGTGAGCAATCTCATCCAAATCTTTCTTTCTAGGATGGATTGTCTAGTCCATGCAGTTTGTTGTGGATTTTTTGCTGCATGGTGGAGTACTAGTAGCAATTCATTTTCTAATTTTTTTGGGGTTTAACTGAACCCCCATGTTAGGTCCGCCCCTAGCGCAACTTGTTGAGAAAATTGCTTCAGATGATTTTTTGTTTGTAGATTATGTTTGCAGGAATGTATTTGATATAGAACTAAAAGGCGGTTCTTTTGTGAATCTGAACACGAAGTGAACAAATTTGGCTTAACTGGAGTGGAATCAGCAGAGAACTACATTTGTTTAGCTTTAAGCTCTTTCCAAATTTAGCCTTGGATGGGAAGCATTACTAGTCTTCTGTAATATCTTCATTCCCTTTTCAATATAAAATCATGGTTGTTTTTTTTACATATTCCGTTAAATTGCTTGAGATGGGTAAAATCATAGAAATAATTGTTTTTAACATCGGTTGGGTATTGCAGGTTTGAACTGATTATTATGGTGAAGAAAAATGCAGAGAAAGGTGATGTTATAGATGAAGGTCCATTGACTTCCCAACTTTCAGAAAATAATCCGAGTCAAAATTTCCGATTAGGAGATATAACATGGGTTAAGCATAGTGGCTCCTCATGGGGGCCAGCACACGTATGAGACATACACATTCTAAGCATTTTATTTTATTTTATGCACAGATTATGGTTCTTTTATAAGATTGTAGATTGCCAGTGAATGTCCGAATTTTTTTTAAAAATAATATATTTTTATTCAAAATTTCAAAAATATACCACGAAAAAAAATCACAGAAATATACCCCTGTTGCCCGTTGGTTGGGCGACAGGGGGCTAAATGTGGGACCCTAGATTTACCATCCGAAATCTTCTGTGTATTTCTGTACTAGTCCCAGATCAGTTGCTAGTACACATAGTGAAGCAGTGATATTCATAACCAGAACAGAACGAAGTAATAGTATAGATATAAAGTACGAGCCACATGGCTATTTATTACATCTCCTGGTCACATGACTATAGTTCAAAGCAGCGGAAACAAATAACAAAGAGGTAAAACCCAAAAGACACCACAGGCGACGACTAGGAGCGCGCGCTTAGTTATCTTGGCGATCTCCAACGAACTCCTCATCATAGAACTCATTGTCTTCGACTGCATCTTGGTAATTCTCTAATGACAAAATTTTGTGTAGCATGTGAGTACAAACGTACTCCGCAAGTCTGGAAAAATGCAACATGTAGGGCCTTCCAAGGAAAGGCTTAATAGGGTTCTTTTGCATAAAACCAAGTTTCATCAAAATATACTTAATAATAATTTTCACAATGCACATTTTAACAAATATTTTAACAATTGAATATATGTATTATTCTAGCGAAGGTTCTATCCACCATCACTAGTATACTGGCTCTATCCGCACAGTTTAAAAGATTAACGTAAAGCAACTCATGACTCTATCTGTCATGATCAAAACAGGTTCCATCTACCTGATTGGCTCAATCCGCCAAATAAACATCTGAGAGTTCTATCCACTCCCGAATCCCAAAACAAAACATCAGTTATTTTTAAATCCAAAACCAAGTCTACCAGTATGAAAGCATTCTTTGCTTTGCCTTTGACCGTAGGCACGGCTATTCGAATAGTTTTAACTCTGCAGAGGTGTACAGCTTTACCCACAAGACATGATCATCTCTTTAGTGCCACGCGATTAACACACTTCCTTTGGTGTGCCGGTAGAGAGATCATGACAAGGCCTTTACAATGTATACACCTAACCCGACTCACCGTGAGGTTTCACCGCTATTAGGGTTCCATCGCCAAAGATATAAAGCCCCTCTTGCGCTGTGTGGGAAAATCGACTTGCCTCCATCAAGCACCCACATTCCACCATCTGGTGAGTCTAAGTTAGGTTTCTACAAATTATTCAGCCAGTCGAGCCCATATTGACATGTGGTTGCACGGTAATGCTTAGAATGGACAGTCATAAGCGTCGGTCCTTAAATAGATTAGGGCGGCTTTCACAAACCAGAACCTGTGCTCCATCCGCACCCGCCCGACAAACCATTCCGCCCAATCTAAACCATTTTTATTTTGCAATCACAGCAGCAATAACCTTGCTACAGTTTTGATAAAACACGTTTCAACAACATTTTGGAATTTATCCCACCATAGGCATTTAGATCAATATTAATCCTAAGCACAGACTAACGTACTAAACAAGGTTAATCACATACTACATGATTTCATGATTGAATCTTAAGGTTACAACGGCATGGTAATCAAACAGCAAGGATGTCATTTCAAAATAGGTATAACTACATCCTATATTTTAACATCATCATTTTATATAAATAGTCATGCAAGTTGTAAACTTTTATAAAACAGTTGCAAACAATGGGATCAACGTGCGTCAAGGAGACTTGCCTTCATCGACGAGTTGCGACGTGCTGCACTGAAGATCTTCTCCTTGGTCGGCGACGACAACCGCTTCTTCGACTACGCGTAAAACGGTGCACGAAATGAATAAAATAAAATCAACAGAAACTAAAAATTATAATAAAAATACTGGTATATAGAGGATGAATTTATATAAATTTAGCAATTTGAATCACTCGATTCGGAGTTATGACGGAAAAGATATGAGCGTTTGAATTCTCAAAATCCTGAAAAATTGAAAAACCGAGGAATATTCTAGAATCTTTCTTTTTTCTTCAATTTCTGATTTTCCTGTCTCTCTTGCAAGTGGGCCCCACTTGTCATAGACTCAAGCCTCTTCTCCATTGCTCTGTACAGAGAAAGAACAAGGAACAGGAACAGAGAACGATAGTGGAATAGCGCCGGCGTGGAGGACTCGCCGATGGGGAAGCTCACGGTCGGCCAGGGTGGAGGCGGCGGCGGCTTGCAATACAGAGGCGCGACGGCAGTAGCGCGGCACTGAAGGACGGCGGCGCTTGGGCGGCGGTGACCGATGTCGGGAGCGGCTCAGCGACGTGGAGCACATCAGCACGGTGGCCGGCGGCGAGAAGACCCGAGGCAGCGGCAATGGCGAAGAAAAAAATCGACGTTTAAAATCGGGCCGACAGCATGACGGCCAAAACCACTATAAAACGCGAAATTTCTCGAAACTAAGGTGAGCATGTGATAGCTAGCATCAAGGGGAGTCTATGGGTGCAAGGAATTGAATTGGTTCATACCCAAACGGAAGAAATCGACAATGAACGGAGCGACGACCGACGACGAACAAACTTGAAATTCGGGGATCAAACTGCAACAAAAATCAAATTCGATTGAATGGTTGTGATCATGGAAGCAAAAGGCACAAAGTAACGTGATTGGTTTACCTAGAAACTCACCGGAGCAAAAGATGGCTCGCCGGTGTCTTTGGAGAACACCGGGCGTCGGTTTTCGCGAGTTTTGGAGAAGGGGACGGCACAGGAGCAATGGGGCAAGGTGAGCACGGGATAGAGGATGCTGGGACGAAGATCTGAGAAGTGGAAGCTCGTCGTTTCGTTGAGAGACAGCCGAGCTATGGAGGTTTGAATGCATTTCAGTTTCTACTCATTTAATCCAATTCTGGCGAGATTAAGTGCTAATGAAGGTTAAAAATGGATTCTCCTCATCAATATCTTTCAAACGGTCCCAGCCTTGCTCAATTTGGTGGAGGAAATAAGAAATTATGAGTGATTAAAGAGGAGGCATTCATGGATGATTTGAAACTGTACGCTCTGAAATTTCAACGATCAGAGGAGGAAGATGAACAGTAAAGGCTACGTGACAGCTTCTGATTGGCCGGAGGAAAATGAGGATCCAATGCGCACGGAATAAAATAGCAAATATGATCTAAAAATCCCAAAAAATTCCTAAAAATACTAGAGATTATTTGGAATCCAACAAATTTAGTTTCACTGAATTTGGATGAGTTTTCAAATTTAGACAATTTCGGGACGAATATATTGGATTTAACGAAAGACCGCGAGAGATAAAATAGCAAAGGGATTCCAAAAATCTTGAGAAAATTCCCAAAAATGTTTTGGAATATTTGGAACCTAATGCAATAGGTTTCAAGATTTTTGGAGCATTTTGGAATGAAGGTGAAATTTTAAGTAAGGACCGGAATTTGGAATTTTGAATTTGCAGACGATAAAGGATTGAACTTTAATTTCAGAAGGATATGGATGCCAGGTTAATTAGAACACCGAGGAAAAACTAAATTTTGAAATTAATTAATTTAAATTAACTTTAGACAAAAGACCGAAATTGGGGATGTTACACTAAATCACGGGCGACAGGAGGCCACGTCACTGACCTCTCATCGCTTTGATGAAATGGCGACAAGCCAAATCGGCTTTGTCGCTGATGAAATGGCGACAGGGGCTAAATCGATTGTTGGTCGGGCGACGGGAGCACGCGCCTGCAGCCTGTCACCAACAACAGCAAACGTCTATTTAAGCACATCGCCTTGCATCGCTCCCATTTCATCCAAATCCAAACCGAGTTGAAGAGAGAGAGGAAGAGGAAGGAAGAGAAAGAGGGAGGAGAGGAGAGGAAAAGTGGAAGAGGAGGGACTGCGCGACATTTTAAGGTAAATTTTCGTTGTATATTTTTTGTAGCAGTAAATTGTGGTAGATTAGAAATAATTTTAGATGTAGGTTATGGATAGATTTAGGTAAATTGATAGATTACGGATAGATCTAGCAAATTTAGATATTTTTTACGGATAGGAGTATCTCGATATATATTGATGGAAATCTAGTTAGATGTAGGTAATCTATATGTTGTTAGGAATGTACATGTTTTTTACAGATAGAAATATGTCGATATAAATTCTTAGAAATGTAGATATTTTTTATGGATAGAAGTACGTCGATATATATTCTTAGAAATGTTTTTTAAGATATATAATTTTGTAGCATGTAGACATAGTTATGTTAGGTGTCACAGTAATTTTTATGGAAAGTAATTAATTCGTGGGTGAATGAATGGATTCGCAGATATGGCAGAACGAGTTCCACTTAGAATCTATTATGGAGAGGGGGTTATAATGCATGGTTTGGAGGGTGTAGATCTAAGTAACATGCAGTATGTGGACAGAAGTTTGAGTAGAGTCGAGGAGCGCACATTTGCTTCTGTGTTGAAATGGTTGTATTATACTTTTCGGATGGAACAAGAGAAGTGCAAGTTGAAGGTATTTTGCCTACGTAGTATGTGAAACGACCCTATTTACTAGGAGCTAGTTGAGCTGAAGGGAACCGCATCATGGAGATCATATGTGAGGGGGGCAGAGCTACGGGGATGGAATCGGTACTTTTAGTGCAAGCATATGACAGGGATGTTGCCCCCCAGCAGCAGTTGGACGCCGGTGAGTGTAGTCAGCCTCAAAATGAGCTCAGTTTCGGTGACACCAAAATTGGGGAATCTAGCCGTGAGTAGCATGTTCAGTAGGTTGAGTTTGGGGAGGACGATGAAAATGTTGGACAAGAAGCGTGGGGACAGGTAGACGAATGTGAGCAAATTGATGAAATAACAGCTAGGATAGAAGAGGAAAACTGTGAGTACAACAGAGTAGAAGTGAAGGACGACGATGAGTCAGATGAGGAAGATGGAGGTACGGAGCCGTTTGTGCCAGTCGACTAGAGCACACATCTATTTGATAAGCTGGTTGTCAATGAAAGCAACGATGTACCTTGGCAGTATAGTGACAATGAGGTTAGGCCTAACAGTATGTACCCGACAAAAGAAACTGTGCAGGATGCTGTGAAAGATTGGGTTTTATCATTAAGAAGGACTTTCAGGGTTAAGAAATCCACTCCAACTTGCTACGACGTGATGTGTGAGATCCATGGGTGTCCGTGGAGAGTGCACGTGTACAAGCCCAAATGGGGCACCCATTGGCTTTGTTCGAAGGTTGAGCAGCATAGCTGTCTGACTGAGGAAACAGTGATGGCTCACAGGAACCTGTCATCCGGGTATGTGGCGAACATCATGTACGCAGAGATAGTGGAGAACCTGAGTTTTGAGCCCCGTGCTATTATCCTACCTTAGATCTCATGTAATCTTAATAATTCGTAATTTATTTTGCTAACTAATTCGAATTTTATTTTGCAGAACGCTGTACTGCTACACGACTACGAGGAGCTTGGTGGCTTATTTTCTTGGTTGACCTGCGGAGTTGAGGTGACGAGAGAGGAGGTTACCGCTCACAACACAAGGTTTAGGGACAGCGCGAGACGCGCCCTCGAGTTGGCGGGATGCCGCATCCCTCCCGAGGGGGCTCACGGTGTGCCGCTTAGCGAGGCAAGGGTGCTGCAGGTACATCTTCGCAGGCTACTGTCCCGCAGGCTGCGAGAGGGCGAGCTGCTGGACACGCTTCTGTAGCCGCTCACGCTGGAGGTGAATACTGAAATGCACTTTTCATGTATTACAATCACGTATTACAATGCTCTCAATAATTCTTCATTTGCTACAGGCTCACAGGCACGGTTCTCCCCGCGCACAGCTACACCTGCTCCTGACGACTACGAGGGGCAGGGTGATGATCTAGATCCGGAGGACTACGAGGAGGACCCTGTAGCGAGGTTCCTTGTCGACACAGATGAGCCTGGATCATCACAGCTGCAGGGAGCGCCACCACCGACGCAGCCTACTCCGCCCGAGTACGTGACACCTCCAGCTAGGCCACAGAGGGTCCACCATCCGCCGATGCAGTTGACGTACTCGCACGGCCAGGTTCGGAGGAGGAGGCCTCCCTAGTCACGAGGAGCTACCCAGAAGCGGGGCCGACAGTAGTTTCTTTTGATTTTTTTATTGGTAGTTGTAACACCCCAATTTTTGCTTTTCTTGCATTAAAATGGTATTTTGAATTTTTGAGAAATTTCTGGAATTTATTTGGATTTATTTGGATTTATTTTGAATTAAGCCTTTTACCAAATTAATTAAATAATAGAAAAGTTAAAATAAAATTTTGATGAAAATATTTTATTTGAGTCACAAATGTCTTAAAATATTTTTAAGAATTTTTCCAGAATTTTTCTGGTATTTTTAATGCCCCAAATAAATTATTTGATTTTTGGGAATTATTTTTAATCGGAAAAGAATTAAAAAATCGGATGAACAGTGTTGGGCGAACAACATGCGGCCCAGCTTCGAAAAAACCCTAAGCGCCGCAGTCGTCCGATCTTCATCCGCGGTCCACGTTCGCACGTCGCCAATCCGAGTTGTCGCCGGACTCCGCCGCCGCCGCCCGTGTGGGCCTCGGTTTCCGCGCGTTTCACGGACGTCGAGGGCACTATTTAAGGCGCCGCCACCCGTGTCGTCATCCCCACCTCGCGCCGCACCCAGCCGTACACCGCATGTCGCCCGAGACACCGCCACCTCGCCGCACGAGCTCGCCGAAGTCTTCCAGCCATCCGCCGCACTTCTTCGCGTCGTTTCGTCGCCGCCGATGATCCTCCGCCGTCACCCGTGCTACCCCCGAACTCACCTTTTCAAGCCGCGTCGGGATCATTACTTCTTCACGCCGAGGAGTGCCGGAGCGCCGCGAGCATCGTCGTCTTCCCCAGCTCCGTCAGCAAGCGCCGCCGCACCATCGCCGTCGCCCCGAGCTCCGTCGACCGTCCGATCGCGCATCAACGATCCAGATCTCGCCACGTCGCCCATAAACGATAAACCTCATCTTCAAACCTCACCGTTGGATCTAGATTCAGCGGCTCGGATCGCACCGCACCGCACCTTTGTCGCGCATGTGTCATTGACAACCGACGGCCCGCATGTCGGCCGCGCGAAACCGGTGACGTCGGTGGCGTCACGGTGGGTCCCACTGTCGTGGGATGGCCGAAGTCGTCTTGGCGTCCGCGATGGCGTCATCTTGGCGTCGACGCCACGACGGAGCCGGTCGGTCGGCGTCGGCAAGGCCACGTGTCACTCTCTGGTGGCGACACGTGTCACAGATGACGCAATAATTATTTTTCCCGAAAAAGAAAATATTTATTTAATTCGGATTATTGAATTAAAATGTATTTTGAAACTTCAAACGCTTATAACTTTTGCGTTTTAACTCCGATTTGAGTGATTCCAATTTCTATAAATTTGTAAAATCAAGCTCTTTCTGTTAGTGAATTTTAATTGAATTTTTGACTTGAGTTGCTCTCTGTATTATTTATTTATTGTTGTTTATTTGCGTTCTGGCGTGAGACGTTGAAGTGCGAAGGTTTCGAGGAGAGGTTCGACCGAGAGCAAGCTCAGGAACCGAATCGAGTACTTTTGAAGGCAAGTTGTGTTTGATCATGTTGGACCTATCATAGAAAAATTATTTCGATTTAATTTATTGCATGCTAATTTAGTAAAAATTGGTTGAATGAATTTTGGGATTAGCTAAATGCCTAGTTGTTGTATGCCACCTTGTCGTATATAATTGTAGGCCATGAATCATTTGTCACCCTAGGTTGTGGATTAATAGTTGGACATTAATTATTGGCCAACATGGGTTGAGTAGACCGTAAGTAGTATGCTTAGCCCTTGCGTGGAAATTTCATGATTTTGGAATACCAAAGTTAATATTGACTTAATGAGATATGGAACGTATTTTGTGAATGAGACATGTGTTATTGAGTTGATGATGGCACGTGGTGCAATGGTAAAGAACCGGGGTGAGAAAATGATTTAGACTGAGGCATGTGGCAAGATTGTTCTGGTGGGCCAAGAGTGGCAACTGGGTGGTCGTATTTGGTTTTATTGGTTTCGGATATTTAAGGTCATTCTTGGTTAGTCTTGCCTCGGTCAACTAAGGACTTAACCTTGCGAGCATTTGAACTGAGTCTTTCATACAACCACAAGCTCCGTAATGGGGCGGGCCTAGCTGAGTAAACCGGGAAATCTATTCTTTGAGTCTTGTCGTGGTGGTGTGGGGCCGGAGGAGCGGTGAGAACTCACATGGCGCAAGAGGGGGCCACAGGTGTGGTAACCAGTCCCTCGGTGTTGAAACCTTAGCGAGGCGATCTTGGGTTTACGGAACTTTGGAAAGGCTTTATTACGGTTATTTGCCTTGGTGGTATTTGGTATCTTGTGGGTAAAGTGTATAACCTCTGAGAGTGTACAACCTATTGAATAGCCGTGCTCACGGTATTGAGCATCGCTTCGGTGATTCTGATCAAGGGTTAGATTTTCATGAAAACAACTTGTTTATGGAAAATGCTTGGGTTGGTAATGATGAACTGGACTTAGGACGGAAAAATGATTCTGATTGAAATGTTTGTGAAAGCTACTATTCCTACTATTGTTTTATTGCTTTGCAATCTATTCTTTTTTACTTGAAATCTTTGTCTTTAGCATGAACCACCGCCTATCATTTGTACTAAGCCATGCATGTAGCATATTAGCATTGCATTACATGCATGACTTCTTTGAGTGCTCAAAGTACTCACCCACAACAACACAACTTCAGTTGAAGAAGAAGCAACCCTGCTCAGGAGGAGGAGTTTCGGGAGGAGCCAACGAACTAAGGAGCGAGCCCGGTCGGTTACTGTGGCAAATTGGTTGGCGCCACGAGTTTATTTTATTTCATTGCGTTTGAATATTTTAATAAGTCTTAAGCCTGCTGCGGCGTATCTTTGTAACTTCGGCCATAAGGTCTACCAACTAGTTTGAGTATTTAATTAAAGTACTTCATTATTTATTTGGTTATGACTATGATATGTACCAATGTTGAGGCTGTGTGCACTAAGCGTGATCTGGACTAGTCTGAATACACGAGGGTCGGATTTGCATATTCGGGTCCGACAGAGGTGGTATCGAGCCATCTTGTTGTAGGGCCGCCCTTAGTTAGAATGGTCGTAATGAGGATAAAACTATTTTCTAAAAGTTAAAATCGCCAAGATGATAATGCAATCTCGACTTACCCTTCTCTCCTTTCATACCCTTGCTGAATTTATCACGTTTACGCTTTGTTTTAAACTATCGGAGTTTCACGTGAGTGTCCTTTGGCGAGATGAGGATGATCCACTCTTTTGGTGGCGCCTTTGGAGGGTACACCGCGAGCTTTGGCGTATGATCACCGCTTGGAGGTTATGACAGCCGATCTCTGGGGACTCTTGTAGTGCGGCGGGATGGATATTGCAGGATGTCACCATCACAGTTTACGCTCGGGATAGGGCGAGGGCGAGTCGTCCCATCCGCATCACTGCCAGGAGGTCGTCATTTGATGCTCGGATCCAGGAGACATCGCGTCTGGCGATGAGGCAGATTTCTCGTACCTACCCCAGGGAGTTGGATGGCACAGTGTTCCGTCACCACCCACGCAGAGACACTCGCTACAACCGAGAGCCCATAGAAGAGGAGGATGCCACGATCACCCACCTGGCCAGATATGTCATCGCTCAAGAAGATGCTATCGATGAGACTGTTCAGGAGCTGCAGAGGTCTTGTGACGCATTCACGCAGGTGAGGGCTCATCTGTTGCAGACTTGTGAGTACTTGGCCCACTCTATCCAGAGGATTGGGGAGCTAGAGATAGCGTGACGGACGAGCGGAGCGATCTTTGGAGCTACGACCAGACCGGAGGAGCCACAGCGAGAGCCGCACGAGCGAGCCGGTGGAGGTCAAGCGGAGCAGTGGAGGTTGAGCCCGCGCAGAGGAGGCGAGGCGCATCCAGTGCGGATCGTTAGGATAGGTTTGTACCGGCACCAAAGACACACCGTCGGTGTATCCACCGAGAAGTTCGGTGGGGGTTGGCTTGAGGAGTGCGTTAGGATTAGCGGTTGAGACTCTGCGTTGAGTCGCGTCTTGGAATAAGAGTCACCCTTAGAGGCGTTTGACTCCAGAGTATTAGCTTGATTTGCTTCTTTCATGCTTGTGAGTGATGGGTATGTGTTGCATGGCCCCTAGGCATTGTGAGCAACCATACTTCGGTATTAATAAAGTAATAAAGTTGGATTTTGCTATTTCACCTTTGACCCCGCATAAGTATTCTATTACTTATCTACTCTTATTTCCCTCTCGTCTCTAAACCATGGAGCAATCGGCAGATGGTGAACACCCGTGGAAACCAAGGAGGAAATGGGAGTGGTTCACGCTCAGCTGGAAACATTGATGATGAAGGACAAGGAACTCAACCAAAGACCGCCAGATTGATATCAGAAATTTTGGAGCCTTTGTCGCTGCAGACTCGATTAATGCATACCATGATCACGCGATGCAAGAAGTCACCGCCCAAGCCGCCGCTGCCGCCCAAGCTAACCAGGTCAACCCAGTGCAGAGGCCACACTCGAGGCTGTCAGAATGCATGAGGACTCGGCCACCTACATTTTAAAATGCCAATCCATTGGAGGCGATGATTGGTGAGGGCGATAGAGAGAAGTTGCACATTACCGGTCGAAGGAAATGAGAGGGTACTCTATGCCTCTCATCAGCTTGAAGGAACTGCCGCTGAATGGTGGGAAAACTACTACGTTGCACATGAGCACCCACAGGACATCAGCTGGGAGGAGTTCACGATTTCTTTCCGGCAGTATCATGTGCCCGAAGGCATAATGGAGTTGAAAAAGGAGGAGTTCAGGGCACTGAAGCAGGGCAATCAGCCAGTGTCCGAATATCTGAATAAGTTCACGCACCGGTACGCTTCGCTTTTGAGGGCGTAGCAATGGACAGAGCCAGCAATCCGTTTCATGAAAGGATTGAATTGAGGTTGCGGTGGGACTCATAACCCACACCTTCCGGACTTTCGAGAGCTAGTGAACAAGGCAATCGATATTGGAGGACAAGCGCAAGGAGCCGGAGGACAACCGAAGCCTTGAGATGGCACTGGCGAGGAGCACGCCCGAGGCGCGGCGTTTGAGGTTGCACCAAACCAGTTCTTCAGATTTCAGCCAAGGAATGTGGTGACAACGCCGCCACCAGTACCAAGACCTGTCGGACAAAATTTCCAGACACCAACACCAGTTGGGAACGCAGCCCATGAGGAGCCAGCGATCGCGTTAGGCGTTGTTTAAATCAAGAACGAGCCGGCACTTTGCCAACTATTGTCCTAAGAAGGAGGAGGAGACACACGGTTCGCTTCAATCTTGGAACTACTCCAACGAAGACACCTACGCTAGAGCAAGCCGTGGAGCTACACAACTGGAGCTGCCCCACGATAGTGGTAAGCGGCGAGTCAATCATGTCACCATGAGATCACGGTCTGAGAATACATCGGACGTCGTCTTGGGTAAGTTACTTGTCAACTCGATACACCTGCAGATTTTATTTGATTACGAAGCTTCACATTCGTTTATATCTCAGATTTTCTTGTGAACAATGGGTTGAAAATGGTGAACCTTAGGCATGTATTGCTAGTACAATCCCCGGATTAGAACTCCAATCCGATGTAGGATGTTACGGGGTAAAGTTGCTTATAGATGGAACAGAGTTCCTAGCAAACTTAGTGGTGTTAGATACCCGGACCTTAGATGTTATTTTGGGAATGGTGGTTGTCTAAGCACAAGGTTGTGTTAGGCGTGGACGAAGAGTCATATCGATCGAGAGTCCTAGCGGGAGAAAAATAGAGTTCGAACAAGCGCCGTTCGGGATGGTCGAGTTGATGGTCAATAGTGTGAAGGCCGTCGGCATAGAAGATGTACCGGTTGTCGAGAGAATACCGGATGTATTTCGGAGGATTTACAGGATGCCACCGACGAGGGACATAGAGTTTATGTCGAGTTAATGCAGGAACGGCCCGATAGCTAAGAGACCTTATCGGATGTCAGCAGATGAGCTAGTGGAAATGAAGAAGCGATTGAGGAGTTAATGGATAAGGGATTTATCAGACCCAGTTCGTCACCCTAGGGAGCACCGGTTCTATTTGTTAAGAAGAAGGATGGAAGTTATCGGATGTGTGTGGATTATCGAGCACTAAACGAGGTCACTATAAAGAATAAGTACCCACTACCGAGGATCGATGACCTATTTGACCAGTTGAGAGGAGCTGGAGTTTTCTCCAAGATCGACCTCGATCGAGGATATCACCGGTTGAAGATTAGATCGGAGGATGTGCGAAGACCGCATTTTCGTCAAGGTATGGGCACTCTGAGTTCTGATTATGTCTTTTGGCTTGACAAATGCACTGCATATTTCATGAACATGATGAACAAGGTTTTCATGGAATACTGGACAAGTTCGTTGTTGTGTTCATAGATGACATTCTAGTCTACTCCAAGGCGAGAGAAGAGCATCTTAGAACATCTGAAGCTAGTTACGGAGAAGTTAAGAGAGCGACAACTTTTAGCTAAGTTTAGCAAGTGTGATTTCGGAAGAACAAGGTGGAATTTCTTGGACACGTAGTAACCGCCAAGGAGTCATGATTGATCCAAGTAAGGTGGAAGCGATCTTTGCATTGGGAGCCACCCAAGGCGGTGACTCAAATCCGTAGTTTCCTTGGAATGGCGGTTATTACCGCCGATTTATTGAAGGATTCTCAACGATTGCGAGACCTCTTACGCAATTGTTGAAGAAGGAAAAGAAGTTTGCATGGGCGTCGGAATGTGAGCGAGTTTTCGGAGTTGAAGAAACGTTTGACATCGGCACGGTGTTAGTTCTCGGATTTAAGTCGAGCTTTGATATATCTTGTGATGCATCGCGCCAAGGACTAGGATGCGTGTTAATCACGAAACGAAAGGTCGTTGCATATGCATCAAAGCGATTGAGGCCGCATGAAGAAACTATCCGACGCATGATCCGGAATTAGCGGTAGTGGTACATGCCACGAAGTTATGGCGGCACTATCTAATTGGGAGCAGATGTGAGGTGTACACGGACCATAAGAGTCTTAAATATATATTTACTCAATCGGACCTGAACATGAGGCAGAGGAGGTGGTTGGAACTAATTAAGGATTACAATCTGGGGATTCATTATCACCCTGGGAAAGCCAATGTGGTGGCGGATGCTTTAAGCCAAAAGAGCCATTCGGTGAACATATTGGTGGGAGAAAACCAGGTTGAGTTATGCAAGGAATTTCAGAAGCTGAAGCTGGAGGTTGTGCCTAAAGGATTTATAGCCGCTCTAGAAGTGAAGCCTACCCCGAAGATCAGTTAAGTGGAGGACGACGAAAAGCGATGTCAAGATTGAGAGGATTAAGGATAAAATGGAGGAAGGCAAGGCGAAGGATTTCAAAATTTGGATGAGCATGGTACATTGTGGATCGGGAATCGCATTTGCGTCTGCTGAAGAAGGAACTCAAGCAGTTGATTCGGAGGAAGCTCATGACTCAAGTACTCTATCCATCCGGAAGCGCTAAGATGTATCAAGACACGAAGGCAAGATTTTGGTGGCCAATAATGAAGCGTAAAGTTGCGAGCATGTTACGTTGTCGACATATGCCAAAGAGTCAAAGCAATGCATCAAAGGCCGGCGGGGTTACTCTGACCATCGAAGATACGAGTGGAAATGGGAGGAAATCGGAATGGACTTCATTACGGTTTATGAGGACCCGAACGGTATGACTCCATATGGGTTATAGTGGACCGGTTGACAAAGGTCGCCCACTTCATACCGATGAAGACTACATACTCGGGGACCGCTTAGCGATTGTATATGTCAAGAATTGTATGTCTACATGGAGTTCGAAGAAAATTGTATCGGACGGAGGTACCCGGTTTACCTCAAGATTTTGGGATAAGTTGCATGAGGCTCTAGGGACCCTTCGAACTTTAATCTTGCATATCACCCATGAGACAGATGGGCAAGCGGAAAGAGTTAATCGAATCTTGGAGGACATGTTGAGGGCATGTGCATTGGCTTATACAACATCGTGGGACAAGTGCTTACCATATGCGAGTTCAGCTACAACAATAGTTACCGAGCAAGTTTGCGAGATGTCGCCATTGAAGCGCTATATGGAAGACCCTGTCGAACGCCATTGAACTGGAATGAGACCGGAGAATATCATATGTTTGGGCGGATATTCTTGAGAAGTGAAGAGCAGATAGCCATGATCGGGGAAAGGTTGAAGATTGCACAATCAAGACGAAAGATTCTGTTGATAATCGCATGAGGAATTGAGCTTTGAGCAGAAGATTTTGTGTATCTCGAGTTACCCCACTCAAAGGAGTTAAGAGGTTCCACACCAAAGGGAAGTTAAGCGCCAAGATATGTTGGCCCATTCAAGATCCTAAGTCATAGGGGTGAAGTAGCGTATCAGCTGGAGTTACCGCAGATCTCTAGCAGTGTGCATGATGTGTTCCATGTGTCATAATTAAAGAAATGTCTCCGAGTGCGAAGAAGCGGAATCTTGGTTAGAGTCGGTCGAGCTGCGGGAGGATTTAACTTACAAAGAGTGCCGGTGAAGATCTTGGACACAATGGATCGAAAGCGAAAATAATCGACCAACCTGCAGAGTTCGATTAGAGTAACCATTAGAGAGCGAAGCAACTTTGGGGCCTTGAAGAGGACTGAAGAAGGAATTCCCCAACCTATTCCTTAGTCAGCCCTGAATCTCGGGGTCGAGATTCTGTTAAGGGGGGAGGTTTGTAACACCCCAATTTTTGCTTTTCTTGCATTAAAATGGTATTTTGAATTTTTGAGAAATTTCTGGAATTTATTTGGATTTATTTTGAATTAAGCCATTTACCAAATTAATTAAATAATAGAAAAGTTAAAATAAAATTTTGCTGAAAATATTTTATTTGAGTCACAAATGTTTTAAATTTTTTTGAGAATTTTTCCAGAATTTTTCTGGTATTTTTAATGCCCCAAATGAATTATTTGATTTTCGGGAATTATTTTTAATCGGAAAAGAATTAAAAAATCGGATGAACAGTGTTGGGCCGAACACTGTGCGGCCCAGCTCAGAAAAAACCCTAGCGCCGCAGCCGTCCGATCTTCATCTGACAGTCCACGTTACGCCACGTCGCCAATCCGAGTTGTCGTTGGACTCCGCCGCCGCCGCCCGTGTGGGCCTCGGTTTCCGCGCGTTTCACGGACGTTGAGGGCACTATTTAAGGCGCCGCCACCCGTGTCGTGATCACCACCTCGCGCCGCACCCAGCCGTACACCGCACGTCGCCCGAGACACCGCCGCCTCGCCGCACGAGCTCGCCGAAGTCTTCCAGCCATCCGCCGCACTTCTTCGCGTCGTTTCATCGCCGCCGGTGATCCTTCGCCGTCGCCCGTGCTACCCCCGAACTCACCTTTTCAAGCCGTGTCGGGATCGTTACTTCTTCACGCCGGGAGGCGCCGGGCGCCATGCATCGTCGTCTTCCCAGCTCCGTCGGCAAGCGCCGCCGCCATCGCCGCCGTCGCCGAAGCTCTGTCGGCCGTCCGATCGCGCATCAACGATCGAGATCTCGCCCGTCGCCCATAAGCGATAAACCTCATCTTCAAACCTCACCGTTGGATCTAGATTCAACGGCTCGGATCGCACCGCAGTGCCTTTGTCGCGTATGTGTCATCGACAAAGACGGGCCCGCATGTCGATCGCCGACGAACCGGTGACGTCGGTGGCGTCACGGTGGGTCCCACTGTCGTGGGATGGCCGAAAGTCGTCTTGGCGTCCACGATGACATCATCTTGGCGTCGGCAAGACGGGAGCGGTCGGTCTGGCGTCGGCAAGGCCACGTGTCACTCTCTGGTGGCGACCGTGTCACAGATGACGCAATAATTATTTTTTTCCCCGAAAAAGAAAATATTTATTTAATTCGGATTATTGAATTAAAATGTATTTTGAAACTTCAAACGCTTATAACTTTTGCGTTTTAACTCCGATTTGAGTGATTCCAATTTCTATAAATTTGTAAAATCAAGCTCTTTCTGTTAGTGAATTTTAATTGAATTTTTACTTGAGTTGCTCTCTGTATTATTTATTTATTGTTGTTTATTTGCGTTCTGGCGTGAGCGTTGAAGTGCGAAGGTTTCGAGGAGAGGTTCGACCTAGGAGCAAGCTCGGGACGAGAATCGATACTTTTTGAAGGCAAGTTGTGTTTGATCATGTTGGACCTATCATAGAAAAATTATTTCGATTTAATTTATTGCATGCTAATTTAGTAAAAATTGGTTGAATGAATTTTGGGATTAGCTAAATGCCTAGTTGTTGTATGCCACCTTGTCGTATATAATTGTAGGCCATGAATCATTTGTCACCCTAGGTTGTGGATTAATAGTTGGACATTAATTATTGGCCAACATGGGTTGAAATAGACCGTAAGTAGTATGCTTAGCCCCGCTGCGTGGAAATTTCATGATTTTGGAATACCAAAGTTAATATTGACTTAATGAGATATGGAGCGTATTTTGTGAATGAGACATGTGTTATTGAGTTGATGATGGCACGTGGTGCAATGGTAAAGAACAGGTGAGAAAATGATTTAGGCGAGGCATGTGGCAAGATTGTTACAGTGGGCCAAGAGTGGCAAGCTGGGTGGTCGTATTTGGTTTTATTGGTTTGGATATTTAAGGTCATTCTTGGTTAGTCTTGCCTCGGTCAACTAAGGACTTAACCTTGCGAGCATTTGAACTGAGTCTTTCATACAACCACAAGCTCCGTAATGGGGCGGGCCTAGGCGAGTAAACCGGGAAATCTATTCTTTGGTACTTGTCGTGGTGGTGTGGGGCCGGAGGAGCGGGTGAGAACTCACATGGCGCAAGAGGGGGCCACAGGTGTGGTAACCAGTCCCTCGGTGTTGAAACCTTAGCGAGGCGTCTTGGGTTTACGGAACTTTGGAAAGGCTTTATTCTGATTATTTGCTTTAGTGGTATTTGGTTGTATCTTGTGGGTAAAGTGTATAACCTCTGCAGAGTGTACAACCTATTCGAATAGCCGTGCTCACGGTATTGAGCATCGCTCGGTGATTACAGTCAAGGGTTAGATTTTCATGAAAACAACTTGTTTATGGAAAATGCTTGGGTTGGTAATGATGAACTGGACTTAGGACAGAAAAATGATTTACGATTGAAATGTTTGTGAAAGCTACTATTCCTACTACTGTTTTACTGCTTTGCAATCTATTACTGTTTACTTGAAATGTTGTACTGCGCATGAACCACCGCCTATCCTTTGTACTAAGCCATGCATGTAGCATATTAGCATTGCATTCTGTGCATGACTTGCTGAGTGCTCAAAGTACTCACCCCACAACAACACAACTTCAGTTGAAGAAGAAGCAACCCTTTCGGGAGGAGGAGTTTCGGGAGGAGCCAACGAACTAAGGAGCGAGCCCGATCGGTTGCTGTGGCAAATTGGTTGGCGCCACGAGTTTATTTTATTTCATTGCGTTTGAATATTTTAATAAGTCTTAAGCCTGCGAGGCGTATCTTTGTAACTTCGGCCATAAGGTCTACCAACTAGTTTGAGTATTTAATTAAAGTACTTCATTATTTATTTGGTTATGGTGTGATATGTACCAATGTTGAGGCTGTGTGCACTAGCGTGATCTGGACTAGTGCTGAATACACAGAGGGTCGGATTTGTATATTCGGGTCCCGACAGAGGTGGTATCGAGCCATCTTGATCGTAGGATCGGCCCTTAGTTAGAATGGTCGTAATGAGGATAAAACTATTTTCTAAAAGTTAAAATGCGCCAAGATGATAATGCAATCTCGACTTACCCCTTCTCTCCTTTCATACCCCTTGCTGAATTTATCACGTTTACGCTTTGTTTTAAACTATCGGAGTTTCACGTGAGTGTCCTTTGGCAGATGAGGATGATCCACTCTTTTGGTGAGCGCACTGGAGGGTACACCGCGGAGCTTTGGCGTATGATCAACCGCTTGGAGGTTATGACAGCCGATCTCTGGGGACTCTTGTAGTGCGGCGGGGCTGGATATTGCAGGATGTCACCATCACGCTTTCGCTTCGGGATAGGGCGAGGCGAGTCGTCCCATCCGCATCCTTGCCAGAGGTCGTCATTTGATCTTTGGGATCCGGGAGACATCGCGTCTGGCGATGAGGCGGATGCTCGTACCTACCCGAGGAGTTGGATGGCACGGTGTTCCGTCACCACCCACAGAGACACTCGCTGGCAACCGAGAGCCCATAGAAGAGGAGGATGCCACGATCACCCACGGCGGATATGTCATCGCTCAAGAAGATGCTATCGATGAGGCTGCTTCAGAGGCTGCAGAGGTCTCGTGGCGCATTCACGCAGTGAGGGCTCATCTGTTGCAGACTTGTGAGTACTTGGCCCACTCTATCCAGAGGATTGGGGAGCTAGAGATAGCGCCAGATCGGACGAGCGGAGCGATCTTTGGAGCTACACGACCTGACCCGGAGGAGCCACAGCGAGCCGCACGAGCAGGCCGATGGAGGTCAAGCCGGGCAGTGGAGGTTGAGCCGCAGAGGAGGAGCAGGAGGCGCATCCAGCTGCGGATCGTTGGGATAGGTTTGTACCAGCACTAGCACACCAGCCGGTGTATCCACTAGGAAGTTCCGGTGGGGGTTGGCTTGAGGAGTGGCGTTAGGATTAGCGGTTGAGACTCTGCGTTGAGTCGCGTCTTGGAATAAGAGTCACCCTTAGGCGTTTGACTCGAGTATTAGCTTGATTTGCTTCTTTCATGCTTGTGAGTGATGGGTATGTGTTGCATGGCCCTAGGCATTGTGAGCAACCATACTTGGTATTAATAAAGTAATAAAGTTGGATTTTGCTATTTCACCTTTGACCCGCATAAGTATTCTATTACTTATCTACTCTTATTTCCTCTCGTCTCTAAACCATGGAGCAATCGGCGGATGGTGAACACCGTGGAAACCAAGGAGGAAATGGGAGTGGTTCACGCTTCACCGAAACATTGATGATGAAGGACAAGGAACTCAACCAGCACCGCCATTGATATCACGAAATTTTGGAGCCTTTGTCATTGCCAGACTTAGTTAATGCATGCCATGATGCGTGATCTGTGAGTCACCGCCCAAGCCGCACGCCGCCTAAGCTAACCAGTCAACCGGTCAGAGAGGCCACACTCGAGGTCGTCGAATTCATGAGGACTCGGCCACCTACATTTTAAAATGCCAATCCATTGGAGGCGATGATTGGTGAGGGCGATAGAGAGAAAGTTGCACATTACCCAGTGCGAAGGAAATGAGAGGGTACTCTATGACTCTCATCAGCTTGAAGGAACTGCCGCTGAATGGTGGGAAATAGGTAAAGTAACAGGTCGCCCGTAGATAAGTGATAGCCCACGTTGCGTAGATCACTCATGATTTTTTTCTTAAATTTTGGGCCATATCTGGTGGGCCCCACGAGGCTACGAAAACCCCTAAGTGGCCACGATTTTCCGATTTAAATGGCATGAGTGCCTTTTCCGATTTTAGAACCGTCGTCGGGGCAATGCCCGCCAGTCGCTCAGAGATAAGTGGTAGCCCACGTTGTGTAGATCACTCGTGATTTTTTTCATAATTTTTGGGCCATATCCGGTGGGCCTCGCGTGGCTACGAAAACCCCTAAGTGGCCACGATTTTCACGGTTTCGTGGCCGGGAGTGCCTTTTCCGATTTTCGCAACTTCGTGCCGGGGCAATGGCTGGCTAGGTCGCCCATAGATAAGTGTTGCCCACGTTGCGTAGATCGCTCGTGATTTTTTTTGTAATTTTTGGGCTGTATCCGGTGGTTCCCGCGAGGTAAGGAAAACCCCTAAGTAGCCACGATTTCTCAGATCAGAAGTTACAGCGGAAAATAAAGTAGACCACACTCTTCATTACGACATAAAACTAGGATGCGCATCACGAACAAGGAAAATAATGGTTACAACTTAACGTCTACTGAGTGGATCGAGGGCACTTCCCCTTCTCCCATGCCTCCGGTGGGGCTTCTCTAGCACGACGTGCCCTCTCTCGGCATCCTTCTCCTCCGCTTCCTTTCGACATGCCTCCTCGCGTGCGGTGTCAGCTGCGCTTAAAGCTGCCGCCTGAACTCCTCTTGCCGGTTGGCTTGATCAAGGAGCCTTTGGTCCTCGGGGTTGATCTCCATGTCATACCACTGCTCAAATTCACACAGTGGCGGAGGCGACTGCATGAAACATAAATTAGCAATGTTTCATTTACAAATATTACGAAACACATATGATTGTTACCAGCTGGCGATTCTTCAGGCTCTTCTTCGTCGGGTCGAATTCATAGTTGCGGCACTTCCAATACCTCCTCTTCCAAGTTGGAATTTCCCAAGAATGGACAAGCCTGCAAGCATCTCCGCACAGGCACATCAGTGGGACAACTCCGAAAGGTACGAAGAGGTCCTGGTAGGCGATGTTGCGCGGCCACTCCGAAGCACCTCCCTCTTCTTTCGCCTTCCCCTTTCCACTTGCACGCCTCGGCATTTTTTCCTTTTCTCCTTCGTTTCTCTCTTCTTTTCTCTCTTTTCTTCCATCTTCTCTCCCTTTCTTTGGCTAGTTGATTCACAGTGCCGGACGGGACCATAAATAAGGGAAGCCTTCCTGTCACCCTATGGTCGGGCGACAGGGGCGTGCACCCCCTGTCGCCCGACCATTAGTTGATTTGGCCTCTATCGCTACTTCATCGGGAGACAGGACCCTGTCGCCATTTCATCAGGCGATAGGAGGCTGGGCTGGTGACGTGGCCTCCTGTCGCCCGTTCATTTTGTGATTTAATCCCCTGTCGCCCGTTAGTTTGGTTATATTTATATGTCGCCCAACCAACGGGCGATAGGGGTATATTTCTGTAATTTTTTTCGTAGTATATATTTGAAATTTTGAATAAAAAATGTATTATTTAAAAAAATTCGTGAATGTCCTTGTTGCTTTGTATGTAAGTCTAAAATCGAGCACTGGACAGATGATTGCCATTTGTAGAATAGTTATATTTGATCAACAATGAGTAACAGTGAAGAACTATTTGCCTAATCTGATGTGTTGGATGCATTATGGATTTTTGGGTTGCATGTAATCCGGTTAACCGAAAAACCGAATTAACTGAATCGAATTTGTTTGGTTAATTCGATTCGGTTTTTATCGCAGTTCGGTTTCGGTTCAGTTTTTAGATCTCAAAAACCTATTTTTTCAAAAACCGAATGCGCAGGCCTACTTCCGAAACGGCTGACAGGGTTGAAATGTTTACTACCACTTTACCACGTTTGAATTTTGTACCACAGAATATTCCAGATGCCAACTTGGGAGGTAATCTCGTCATTTCGCGCCTGCCCAGCTTCGCAAGCAAAATTTGCACGCCCCACAATGCGCCACGTGGACACACCAGCCCTGTGAAGGCTCCCTGGCAATAACTACCGAAATGCCCCTATCACTGTTCACCCACCGGGTAATTTGGGAGAGGTCTAAACCCTAACCCTAGCCGAGACGGCGGGGAGAGCGTCCATGGCGGCGATTGGGCTGAAGAGGGGGTGTTTTGGGGTTTTGGGTGGGGGGGAGGTATGAAGCCTAGCCTGGAGGCAGCGGCGGTGGGGATGGAGGCGGAGGAGGTGCTGCGTGGTGCGCATCTATGTGAGCGATGACGATGCTACGGGCTCGAATGTTAGGACTCAAGCATGGAGGAAGATAAACAGTGGAGAGTCAGCCACGTTTTGAACGCTTCGCCGACTTCAGTAAAGGAAGATCGATGGTGGAGGTTGAAGGTTGCGAATCCAACGGTGATTGGACAAGCTACAGTAATTACCGCATTGTTATTTGTCGTTTTGTCGTTATGTTTCTGTTTACCGAGCGAATCTCTGTTTTACCGAGTGAACTGCGTTTCACTCTTTACTTTACCTTTTACTTTCTGATGCTTTCTGTTGAGACGAATCTTCTGGATGTAATCCTGAGTATAAAAGGGAAATGAGAAAGAAGGAGCGCAGATTTCCTGCATATCTCTAGTGATACGTAGTTTGTTAGCTTCTTGGTAGTTCATAGTTCTGAGATCCTGATATTCAGGTGTGGGTGTTGCTATCGCTGTTTGTTATCATCCGTTCGCAGTTCAGATTTTCAGTGAGGTCCTGACATTTTGGTATCAGAGCACTGATCTGCTTCCCATCGCGCCTATTTCGAATCTGGAAAGGGGTTGGGAGATCCGTAAAATCCCCATATCTGGTGAAATATAAGTTGATCTGGTGATGGATGTGCAAGGCGAAATAGAAAAGATTCAAGCCGATGTGGATTCCCTCAAGTCTGATATCGCTGAAATCAAGAATCTGCTGATTGGGAGAGCTCAGCATAGGGATAACTTGTTGGACCAGTAGAGTCCATCAGTGAATGCAGATGGTACTTTATCCTTAACATCGAATGAGATGAATAGATTGGGGTTCTCTGGCAGTCCGATGGATGCGTCGGGAATCACAGGAAGCCAAGTCTCAGGTACTATTATTCTTCCAGTTTTTACTCCTGCGACTAGGACTTCTGTTTATCCTTATGTGAGAGGCCCTATTGGAGGCGTGTCTGGGGGAAACGTGGCTTTTGTGGGTTCTTATTTACCACCGCCGATGTATCAAGGCACTCAGGTGAGTAGTGGGGGAATACCAATTCCTGGTTACTGTCATCCTATGTTATCACCAGGCATGCCATCGGGCAATGTTTTCGGGGGAGTTCAGCTGCCACCACAGATGCATTATCCTGGAGTTCAGGTTGTTGATTCCCAACGAGTTGCTTATGGGGGTGAAAATGGCAGTGGTCAGCACTATGCCGAGGCTATCATTAAAGGCCCAAAATTGGAACTATCTACTTTTGCAGGAGAAAATCCAATAGGATGGATTGATCAATGCGAAAAATTCTTTGCGATGGCCGGGACGCCGATGGATCAGTGGGTGAATTTGGCAGTTGGGCACTTGATTGGCCGGGCTAACACCTAGTTCAAAGGGACGGGTATCCTGTGGCAATCTCTCAATTGGACCCAATTTTGCGCCATCTTATGTGATCGGTTCACGGAGGCAAATGCTCATGAGGCAGTGGAGAAGTTGCTGAATATGAGACAGGTGAGTACGGTGGCAAAATACATTGATTATTTTGAAAAATGCGTAGAATTTGTTAAGAGGGAGCATGCGTACCTTCAAGAGAACTTTCTGATGAGTTGTTTCATTGGCAGGCTTAAAGATGAGGTTAAGTATAGTGTCAGTAGCCATCAACCAAAAGGGTTGTTGGAAGCTTACTGGTTTGCAAAGCTTGAAGAAAAAGTAGCAGGTGCAAGGAGAAGTGGTTCAGCAGGAGGTATTAAGCCGAAGATAAACATCCCTATGAAAACTTTGAACAATACACAGACTAAACCAGAAGCCAAGGATAAGCAAAAAGACAATGTGTTGATCAGAACGGGAAAGACCTATTGGCATTGTAATGAACCATGGGACCCCACTCACAATCAGAAGTGTAGAATTCGTAATGCATTACATTCTTTGCTAATGCATGGAGAGGAGGAAAATAGGTTGCCGGAAGAAGGTGAAGAATTGGGGGAACAATCAGGGTTTATCACAGCACCTGGGAGTCCAGAAGATTGGAAGATGGAAGAACAACCTGAACAAGTAATGCAAATTTCAGCCTATGCGGCTCATGGGATAGAAGGACCGGTGACATTCTCTTTGATTTTGAACCTGGGAACTAAACAAGTTATTGCTTTGTTGGATAGTGGTAGCACTAACACTTTCATGAATTATGATCTGGCAGTGGAAAATGGTTATGCACTCAAGACAGTGCCACTGAAACAAGTGACTGTAGCTAGAGGTGGAGTTTTGACTTCTGATGCAATGGTGGAAGATTTGTCTTACAAAATCCAGAACACTGATTTCATCACTACTTTCAAACTGCTCAAACTAGGCAATTATGATGTTATTCTTGGAGCGGATTGGATTTATGAGTACAGTCCGATTTCTTTGGACCTCAAAAAGAAACTGTTGACTATAAGTAAAAATGGCAAGCGAGTGCAATTTCGGGATGACACTCAACCCAGGGCCAATTACATGCTGAATGCAGGACAATTGCAAAAGGTGAGCAGGAAAAAGTTCAGAGGTTTACTGGTACAAGTCAATTCGGTGAACTTAAATAGTTCAGAACCACTGATTCCTCCTGACTTGAAAGTAGAAGTAATACTACAGGAGTTTGTAGATGTTTTTGCTGAAGTTAAAAGACTTCCTCCTCGAAGAGATTGTGATCATGTGATTCATTTGAAGCCAGGTGTTGAACCTCCTAACCTAAGACCTTACAGAGTGCCTCACCATCAACGTACCGCTCTTGAAGAGATTATTAGAGACATGCTGAAGTCTGGGGAGATTCGACCTAGCTGCAGTCCATATTCTTCTCCTGTGGTAATGGTACGTAAGAAAGATGGAGCTTGGCGCTTATGTGTTGATTTCCAGCAATTGAACTCACTTACAGTTAAAAACAAGTTTCCAATGCCGGTAATAGAAGATTTGATTGATGAGTTGCATGGGGCAAGTGTTTTTTCCAAATTAGATTTGAGATCCGGATATCATCAGATTAGGATGAGAGATGAGGATATTCCAAAAACTGTGTTTAAAACTCACTTGGGTCATTACGAATACGCAGTAATGCCATTTGGATTGACCAATGCTC
This sequence comes from Guadua angustifolia, assembly GCA_036346375.1. NCBI lineage: Eukaryota > Viridiplantae > Streptophyta > Magnoliopsida > Poales > Poaceae > Guadua > Guadua angustifolia. The sequence continues at coordinate 25,274,208 of CM070513.1, forward strand.
CGCCTACCTTCCAAGCACTGATGAATACCATTTTTGCTCAATACATTAGAAGATTCATATTGGTTTTCTTTGACGATATACTAATATATAGCACTACTTGGCAAGATCACTTGGAGCATATCAGATTGGCTTTGCACGTGCTGAGGGAAAATCAGTTGAAGGCCAAAAGAAGTAAATGTGTATTTGGGGTGGCTACTATTGATTACTTAGGACACACAATCAGTGCGGCTGGAGTAGCAACAGATAGAAAGAAAATTGCAGATATAGTGAATTGGCCAATTCCAGATTCAGTCACTAAACTAAGGGGATTTTTAGGCTTAACGGGCTACTACCGGAGATTTGTTAAAGGGTACGGCCAAATTTGCAAACCCTTATTTAATTACTCAAGAAAGACAGGTTCCAGTGGGGTCCGGACCAAACCATGGCATTTGAGCATCTGAAGCACAGTATGACCACCTGTCCGGTGTTAGCATTGCCTAACTTCAGTAAGCCGTTTCAGCTGGAAACTGATGCGTGCAGCACTGGAATTGGAGCGATCCTCATGCAAGAAGGGCATCCTATCGCGTATTTCAGTAAGGCTTTGGGTCCTCGAGCTGCAGCAAAGTCAATTTACGACAAAGAAGCAATGGCCATTCTGGAATCTTTGAAGAAGTGGCGCCATTACTTGCTGGGTAACCGAGTGATAATCAAAACGGATCAGCAAAGTCTAAAGTTTATCACAACACAAAGATTGGTTGAAGGAATCCAGCATAAACTCATGTTGAAACTCCTGGAATTTGATTATTCGATAGAATATAAGAAGAGCAAGGAGAACAGGGTAGCAGATGCGTTGTCAAGGAAAAATAACTCACAGGATATGGAAGAACAATGTGCAGCAATGGTTAGTGTCATTCCTGAATGGGTGGAAGACATCAAAGCAAGTTATGCTCAAGATGCGAAAGTGGATATGATTTTGAAAGAATTGCAGTCGAAGGATCAGAATGACACTAAATTTTCAGTGGAAGCTGGTATTCTCAAGTACAAAGGGAGGATCTATGTGGGTGAGCATACTAATCTGAAAACGCAGTTACTGGAGTCATTCCATAATTCGGCTTTTGGGGGACATTCAGGTATGAGAGTCACTCATCATCGTATCAAAAAACTATTTTATTGGCCCAAGATGAGGAAGCAAGTGGAACAGTTTGTTCGTGAATGTCCAGTGTGTCAATTAACCAAACCTGAACTGATACATCAACCTGGATTGCTGAATCCTCTGGAGATTCCTGAGATGGCATGGTCTCATATCTCAATGGACTTTATTGAAGGTTTGCCAAACTCAAAAGGCAAAGAAGGTATCTTGGTGGTAGTTGATCGGTTGACTAAGTATGCTCATTTCATGGCTCTAGCTCATCCATACACAGTACAACAAGTGGTGCAGCTCTTTATTGATAATATCTTCAAGTTGCATGGAATGCCCATTGCTATTGTGACTGATAGGGACAGAGTATTTACCAGCCGGTTGTTCCAGGAAGTGTTCAAACTCTTGAAAGTTTCACTCAAATTCAGTACCGCATACCACCCGCAAACCGATGGCCAAACGGAAAGGGTTAATCAGTGTTTGGAGGCTTATCTTCGTAGCATGGTGTTCCAAGAACCGAAGAAGTGGTTGCATTGGTTGTCCTTAGGTGAGTGGTGGTATAACACAGCTTACCATACCGCGCTGAAGACCACTCCTTTTCAAGCCTTGTATGGGTATCACCCACCCCAATTAGCTGAGTTGACTATACCGTGTGGTATATCTGAAGAGGCTAAAGTAACAGTGGAAGAAAGGAATGAAATGCTGAAACAACTGAAAGAGAACCTGAGTCAGGCACAAAACAGAATGAAGAGATTTGCTGATTAGTTGAGATTTGAGAGGAGTTTTGAAGTAGGCAATATGGTTTATTTGAAAATGCAGCCATATCGCCAGAATGCGTTTGGATTGCGTGGATCCCTCAAGCTCAGGTCTAAATATTACGGTCCATTCAGAGTGATGGCTAAGATCGGTCCTGTGGCTTACAAACTGCAGTTACCGCCGGACGCCGGAATTCATCCAGTATTCCATGTAAGCCAATTGAAGAGACATGTCGGCAAGAAAGCAGTACCGCTGCCCGGATTACCCCTAGTGGACGCTAATGGCAAAGTTAAAACAGAACCTGTAGCAGTGTTGGAGAGGCGTATGGTACCTCGGAAAGGAGTGGCTGTGACACAATGGTTGATACAGTGGGCCAATCTTCTGGTGCAGGATGCAACGTGGGAAGATGCGGGATTCATACAGAGCACGTTTCCCCAGTTCCAAGCTTGAGGACAAGCTGTATCTCAACGAGGGGGCAATGTCAGGACTCAAGCATGGAGGAAGATAAACAGTGAAGAGTACAGCCACGTTTTGTTTTGAACGCTTCGCCGACTTCAGTAAAGGAAGATCGATGGTGGAGGTTGAAGGTTGCGAATCCAACGGTGATTGGACAAGCTACAGTAATTACCGCATTGTTATTTGTCGTTTTGTCGTTAAGTTTCTGTTTACCGAGCGAATCTCTGTTTTACCGAGTGAACTGCGTTTCACTCTTTACTTTACCTTTTACTTTCTGATGCTTTCTGTTGAGACGAATCTTCTGGATGTAATCCTGAGTATAAAAGGGAAATGAGAAAGAAGGAGCGCAGATTTCCCGCATATCTCTAGTGATACGTAGTTTGTTAGCTTCTTGGTAGTTCATAGTTCTGAGATCCTGATATTCAGGTGTGGGTGTTGCTATCGCTGTTTGTTATCATCCGTTCGCAGTTCGGATTTTCGGTGAGGTCCTGAGACATCGTCGTCCGACGAGGACGAGGGGGAGCGCGCGCTGCCGAGATCAACTTCAGCAGCTAGCTAGCGCATGCGTGAATGATTAATACCGCATTGGAATCGGATTGCAGCGAGATTAATTGCCACCCAAGCGACGCATCATCGAACTCGGTTTCAAGCTCAACTGCGCGTTAGCTCCTCCGAATCCGCATCCATTTCCATCTCCCCACCGCCCTGCCGCTATGGAAAGATCAAACCCTGTAGCATTTTTCGTGTGGATCCCCGCCGCCACCGAGCATAAAAGGGCAGAGGGCTTCGCCATCGATCAAGAATCACATCACATCCATCAAGAATTCCACCATCCCAAGCAAGATCTCCATCGATCGAGATGGCTGCAGGCTTCGCCTTCCGCCCCGAGGACCACCAGCTCATCGACCTCTTCCTCCGCCCCAAGCTCGCCGGACAGCCCCTCGCCGCCGGCCTCATCCACGACGCCGACGTCTACTACGCCGCCTCCAACCAGCTGATCGCCGGCCGCACGGCCCCGCCTGGCTGCAAGGTGTACCTGTCGCCCCGAGAGTCTCCTCGCTCGTCGTCGACCACGACGACTACTGCCCTGTCCGAGTCCGGCAGCCGAAAGAAGAGGAAGGCGGAGGAGGAGCACCCCGAGGCTCCTGCACCCTGCAGCGCTCGGCGGCAAACGACGGACGAGGAGGAGGTGAACGAGCTGTTCAAGATGCTGAAGAGACTCGAGCGTGACGGCGTCCAGATATCCTCCGAGTTCAACGAAAACTACCTGTTGTCCTTTGACGGCGTGGACATGACCGCACCGCAGTCCTTCGACTCCCACGAGCTCGACAACTTATCTGGAGGCAAGCCGCGCTCCCCACCGCCATCACCAGCTGAGCCGGAGCCGGAGGGGGAGGGGGACGCCGCCATCACCAGTTTGCTGATCCAGGTTTCTGCAAGGTTACAAGAGCTGCAACTGCGTCAAGAGCTTCAGTAGTACCAATTAGTATGTCTTTACTGCTACCTCTTGCGTTTCTAAGGTTCTGCACTTACTTGGGAAGATTTCTAGTGCTCTTAGAATCTCTGTCAGCCATTAATAATTTTGGTAGAGTGTTAGCAGAGTCTCCAACTAGGCAGGGAGCGCACTTAAGACGTGTCTCAAGCAAAGTTCACTATTTCCCTTAAACTGAACCTAAACGATGGGTCAAAGTAAATAAAAGGGCCGTTTGAATAAAGTGAAGTAAAGCAGATCTTTGAGCAAAGAACTCATTACTGCAATACTAGCACGAGATGGAGCGTAAAACGCACTCGTTGCAACCAAAAAAAAATAAAAAAAAACTAGAACGAGATGGAGCGTAAAACGCACTCGTTGCAACAAAAAAAAAAAAAAGCCTGTTTACTACCCCGTTTGTAGCAGTAAAAGGAATAGAATTGAACGAGTGATGCACGCCAAAGTTGTGTCAGCTCTCTTACATCCGGAGACTGTGCTAGCGGCTCTGTAAAATTAATCTTGGCTGACTTAGATTCTTAAGCATTGGTGTTCTTAAGTTCAAGTCTACAGTTTCCTATGAGAAACATAGGGCCAATGCACTCGTGTGTGTGACAAAGCCCTGAGGCTAGCAACTAGTCTTTGCTGCACAGAGTCCATTTGTAATAAATTCAGACATCAATGGAATTTTTTTGGCCTGAATTTGGTTAATATTTTGACATGCCCTGCGTCTCTAAGTGTTGGTGTGTGTCTTGTGCTTGTGATGGTCGATTTAGAATCTGTGTTTTATTGCTATGTTACGGAGAATGGTTCAATTAACTTATCAAAACAGATAGTCCCATCAATATCATTGTGTGCACTGGAACTCTGAAGATCATTTGGCTAGCATCTTTAATAGTTTTGGATGATCCTTTTCTTTTGGTGAAAAATAGCATAGTTGACATACTCAATTTATGAGCCTGCTTACTGCGAAGACTAAGATAGTAATTTTGATGCACATTTATGGAGCTGTTTTACAATATGGTGCTCTCATGCTCTGAAGTGAGCCTACTGTTTAGCTGAAAATCTATCATTTTCTCTGATGGTAGCCCTGCTATATGATCACACGACACACTATATATTTAAGGCCACGCTTGTGTCACTGCCTTAGGGTAAGGGTTTTAATCTCATACAGAGTTCAATAGGTTCAGTGTACTTTAATGTTTCTACCTGTCTTTTGGTTGCAGACATTCAAATTGAGTAATAAAGTGATGAAATTCTTGACAAGAGTATTCGACATGGTTGGCATCAGCAAGATGCACTTCTATCCGTCAATTTCTTATCCTGAGATAAGAAATCACCATAGTTGACTTGGCACTGCTGCTTTTAGGCAGTTGTTGATTATTGTCCAAAATCTCTTTGTCCTTATCCATTCTTCTGTTTCTTCACTTCTCTGTCTTTATTCATATCCTTATCAGGGTCATGTTTCTGTCACTTACTTGAGTTGCTCGAATTGTCCCATCCCAACTCCACAACTGAATCTATATGGAAGAAAACAATAACGTATCTGATGCTGTCACTTCAGAAGATACTGGAATCTTGCCAATACTCTTAACACCCACTTCGATTTTAATCTGATCCATGGTAACTTCGCCCACCACACCCAGAGAACTAAATCCATGGCAAAGTAATTCTTCATGGTATCAGGCACCCCTGTGACCCTAATCCAAACTGTATTTAATTTGCCTTTGGCCGTTGATTTAGGAGTCCAAAAGGTGACCTGCACATTAGTCCCTGTCCCCTTCAACTTGAAGCCCTCAAAAGTTTTCCAACTCTACTTTTGATGGAAACCTCATCAGAAAGGAATTGTCTCCGTTAGATTTAGAGCTCCATCTCTACTTGCTTGTCATTCAAACTACCTCCATCTTTAACTGACACCAAGGCCATTGGCGCTCTCAAACGCTGTCAAGACCCCAAAATCGCTGGCTCTAATTGAAGTCGAAATCTCACGGAAACAGCAAAAATGGAACATAGATAGATGCGAAAATGAATTGGGGAAAGTAGATAGCATAACTTGTATTAGGTTTTTTTTTTTTTTTTGCATACTCGAGTTCAATACAAAGAGGGTTCTCATACTCTGCTTCGAGTTCTTTTACCGCTAGACAAAAGTTACAGTTAATAGTAACAGGAAAAGAAGAATTAACGGTGAGCAGTAACTGCTGGGAGTATTCCTAGCCATTGGATTGAAGGCGCTCTGGGGAGAGGAAGTGGAGGCAACGGCCACCGGAATCACCGCTTTGATCCGCCGCATGCGGGCAGCCGTGCGACGCGGATGCCATCACCAGGACAAAGTCTCGGCCGCCGCCACCCAAACCTCCCATCGCGCTATCTTCTGCCAACTAGGGCACCATCAGGTGCACTTCACCACCGATGGCTAGGCTGGTTGGGCTGGTTCGGTCACATGGGCCAGGCCGGTCCAGTTGGCTTTCCATTTTTTTTATTACGGTGAAATTTAGGGAAAACCCAAAAATCCCAACAGGTATTACCCCTACCATGACTCTACGGGTGAGTGAAATCCTTGCAAAATTTCGTAAGTAAACTTATTTGCTTACAACATGCCTTTTTTATTCTGGTGTGTACGTAGCCGTGCTTATTACCCACGTTATGAGGTTTACAGTAAAACTATGTTCATGGATATATATAAGAAACCATCGTTTCCTCAGTAGAAATGTATGGGAAAACCATTGGATTTAGAAAATATCACGTCTGCCGTCCGTAAGTTGCAGTATAAAAGTTGATTATTTGTTTGGAGCTTTGACCCGTAACAAATTTTTAATCTGTGTAAGCACTTTCGGAAGGACTATTCATGTGGAGCTTTGGCGAAATTTCTAACGCTTTTTTCACCAAATGGACCATCCTACGTGCCACCGTACGAGGCTGGGAAGCCTAGCCTCTATCTAGCCTCCTATCCTACCTAGGTAGCACCACTCTGATCTCTGAGGTTTTATACACTATGCTTCACCCGAGGATTCTTTAATAAAGGTTTAATTCCTCGTATGCTATTGAAATTTAGGAAATCAATAATCGTCGACATGTGGAGTCGGTAAATGAGTAGCATATAAAAGATGAGATTAATTTTCAGTGGCATATAAGAAATTTCCCCTTCAATAAAAAAATGGATTTGTAAAGAGTGCATCGATCGTGGGAATGTCGGAATAAAATGGTGTAAATTTTGCTATTTTATCAAGATGGTATTTGCCCCATTGTTTCAAAACAAAAATGTAGTCTTGGTCCTCTGGGCCTGGAGAAGGAGAAGAAGAAGAAATTTCCATGGAAAGCATTGTAAGGAATTTTATTACTTACAAATTTCCAAGTTTGTTGGCCCAAACCCAGTCTGCTTGTGCAATCACAGCCAGCCGATCGAATCTGTGTGTTCAGATCTCAGTCTCTTCGCTAGTCAACATAAAAGATCAAGGAATTTCGACCGTTTCTTCTCATTACCCTGTTCAACCAGCTCAAACCAAACCTGCTATACATAGTGACTGACTATAGTGGAGTAGTTTACTGTGTGTACCTATGTACAAAGATTTTGTAGAAAGATGGTCAAGTTTAGATAATTTATTAGCAGCGAAGCTAGGTACCAAGTCATTTATAATCTCTTCGAAGAATCATGCGTGAAACTTCTTGGCAAACTCTTGAGGTAAGAGTGGCTAATTTAATTTCATGCTGAAGGAAGTCAATTGGTCTGATCAAAAGATTTGCCAAAGCCGGCCAAGCGGCAGAGATCTCGGTCGCCATGAAAAAAGATCCAGGAACGATGCTGACAGATCAAATTAATCCTGCATGGTTCACGGGTTCATACATTCTGATTCACATGATGGAGAGGATACGTATCAACCTGATAGCAACAGAAGCATATATAGTGTACATGTGTAACATTCCAAGGAGTCTACTGTCTCACCTTGCACTTGTGCCTTTTACTTTGGCTTCCATGTAAGTAAGAAGCTAACTGTTGTTGTACTTCATCCAAGTTTATAGGACGCATTTTCTCTTGACGCATATATTAATGAGATATTGAAAATGATTAGACTATGCGTAATTATATTATCTCTAAGCGCTATATTCAATACATAAAAGTAGAGAATATCAAGTAAATCTGAATATTTATTAGGTATAAAAGGATCATTACACTAATTTCTTTGTTTCATGAAATACACCCTATATTAATAAGCAAGATCATTTAAAAAATACGTTCTATAAACTTGGACGGAGGGACTGCCCACCGATGATGTAAGCCATTGCCAATTGATTGTTGCACATTCCATCTTGTCTGGAGTCTCGACGTAGTTATGGAATCAATGCATTATATGGTAATATATCCTATGCACATAGTCTTATTCATATACTCGGCCATCCTGAACCCTCCGATTGCGATTCAATAGACAAGATAGATCTGGGCACAATTTGCACAAAAAACCTATGGCATCCCGACCCCAACTTACCTTCCTGCTCACCACAATTTGCACAAAAAAAAATTTCTATAGTTTGGGGTAGCAGACGATGATGGCCTCTTGGAGAAGAAGCGCAGTGGCTTGGGGTGACGAGTGGCAGCAGGGGGTGGCTCTGCTTAGAGTGATGTGCGACGATGAGGTTGACCTCACCCTGGAGAGAGGGGAAGGGAGCTCACGAGAAGAAGATTGGATGGAGAAGACAAAAAAGAAGCTATGAGTACTGCTAGTACTAGCTATATGTCCCATTCTCCTCTTCTAGCTTGCCCACTGTTCTTCGCAAGTAGTACTAGTAGTAGATGGCCATATAAAGTACTTCGTTTCTCACTTCTCAACCGTGCAGTCAAGAGCACATGTTCCAAAGGGATTTGGGAATTACATGCAACCGTTAATCAAGGGCATAAGTGGCAGAATAAGCATGATTCAACCTAAATGATGTTTTCTTGAACTATTGGAATTTGCTCCAAATGACATCTTTTATCGACTGGGTGGAATGACTGCCTCACAAAATAGTCTCAGAGATAAACACAGATAGAGTCACGAATTAACCATAGGGTATTAATTTATAAAAAATAATATTTAGAAAGTAGTTTTGCTAACTCTTGGCAACTTTATTTCAAAATAAGCGTAAACCAAACCACCATCAGGTTGTGTAGTCCATCAATCCAGCCAAACACCTTCCCGATAGGGGTGGGCATTTTTAAACCGAAACCGAAAAACCGAACCGAACTGATTTAACCGAATTTTTCAGTTTTTTTTGTTTTCGGTTCGGTTTTTATTTTGGTTTTATTCGGTTTTCGGATTTTGGTTCGGTTTTTGAAAGCCAGAAACCGATTTACCGTATAAACCGAACCGCGGTAGGGTAAAAGTAATCGCCGAGGCCTCAATCCTTCAATTTCGAGTATTCGATTCGGCCATTCCCCACGCCTCCTCCAGTCCTCCTCGTCCAGATCCAGATTCGGTCGCCGATCTCCTCATCCAGAACCCGCTGCCGATCTCGCCGCAGCCTCCCTCTTCTTCATGGCGGCTGAGGCAGCCTCCTCCCTCGCCCAGTCGCGTGGTGGTTGGCTTCCACGACATCCTCCGTCTGCCACTCCTCCCTCCCTCGCCCTCTCGGGTATCGGCTGGTTGGCCTCCTCCTCTTTCCATGCACGGCTGGCCAGCTGCCTCCTCCCTCCGTGCTAGGCTCAGGGTGATTGTTGTTCTTTGAGTGAGCTTTGCTTTTCTTTGTTGTGAGCAATCTCATCCAAATCTTTCTTTCTGGGATGGATTGTCTAGTCCATGCAGTTTATTGTGGATTTTTTGCTGCGTGGTGGAGTACTAGTAGCAATTCATTTTCTAACTTTTTTGGGGTTTAACTGAACCCCCATGTTAGGTCTGCCCCTGGCGCCTAACTTCCTGTTGAGAAAATTGCTTCAGATGATTTTTTGTTTGTAGATTATGTTTGCAGGAATGTATTTGATATAGAACTAACAAGGCGGTTCTTTTGTGAATCTGAACACGAAGTGAACAAATTTGGCTTAACTGGAGTGGAATCTGTAGAGAACTACATTTGTCTAGCTTTAAGCTCTTTCCAAATTTAGCCTTGGATGGGAAGCATTACTAGTCTTCTGTAATATCTTCATTCCCTTTTCAATATAAAATCATGGTTGTTTTTTTACATATTCCGTTAAATTGCTTGAGATGGGTAAAATCATAGAAATAATTGTTTTTAACATCAGTTGGGTATTGCAGGTTTGAACTGATTATTATGGTGAAGAAAAATGCAGAGAAAGGTGATGTTATAGATGAAGGCCCATTGACTTCCCAACTTTCAGAAAATAATCCGAGTCAAAATTTCCGATTAGGAGATATAACATGGGTTAAGCATAGTGGCTCCTCATGGTGGCCAGCACAGGTATGAGACATACACCTTCTAAGCATTTTATTTTTTTTATGCACAGACTATAGTTCTTTTATAAGATTGTAGATTGCCAGTGAATGTCCTTGTTGCTTTGTATGTAAGTCTAAAATCGAGTGCTGGACAGATGATTGCTATTTGTAGAAAGTTATATTTGATCAACAATGAGTAACAGTGAAGAACTATTTGCCTAATCTGATGTGTTGGATGCATTCTGGATTTTTGGGTTGCATGTAATTCGGTTAACCGAAAAACCGAATTAACAGAATCGAATTCGTTTGGTTAATTCGGTTTGGTTTTTATCGTAGTTCGGTTTTTAGATATCAAAAATCTTTTTTTTTTCAAAAACCGAATAAACTGAACTAAATAAACTGAATGTGCGAGCCTACTTCCGAAACGGCTGACAGGGTTGAAATGTTTACTATCACTTTACCACGTTTGAATTTTGTACCGCAGAATATTCCAGATGCCAACTTGAGAGGTAATCTCGTCGTTTCGCGCCCGCCCAGCTTCGCAAGCAAATTTGCACGCCCCACGATGCGCCACGTGGATGCACCAGCCCCGTGAAGGCTCCTTGGCAGTAAAACTATCACCATCGAAGTCCTGTCCGGACCCTCGTTCCCGTGGCGATGGGAAGAGCGAGCGGAGGGGAACGACGACGCGTCTCCAGCGAAGTCCCGTCGCGGCCTCCGGTCCGAATAGAAAGGAGAGAGAATCCCGGCGGGGGGAGATTCTCTCTCCCTTCCCTTCGAGTGCAGCAGGGGTTGGCCTCCACTGGAGGAGAGGCAACGGCCGGTTGTGTGCGCGCCAGGTCGGAATCGCCGAGGGAGCGGGGCGGAGCCAGCAGCGACGAGCACAGCGCGACGGCTAGCGACGGCGCCTGGCGGAGCAGGCAGCGGCGGCGTCTCCTGAAGGGGGCGGCGGTTGGAGTCTTCACCGGAATCGACGGAGGAGGAACCTGCGTCTGCGCGAGGTATGTATTTTTCCCCAAATTTCCGCGCGACATTTTGGATGAATGTGTGATGGCGACCGGATTTTGGTGGCAATGCTTGAAGTCGGTGCTCCGATCCACTGTCGATTACCTGGTTTAGGGTATTGGGTGGCCGCCATTTCACCCACAGGTTTGATCTGTTAGATGTGCAAGTTCTTCGATCTGATAGTCTAGTTCTTCGATCTGAGCTTTTGTTTAGTCCAGTTCTTCGATCTGATAGTGTAGTTGTTGTTCTATGTGAAACAAAATGATAAAACTAAAATTGATGATCTGATAGTCTGGTTGTTCGATCTGATAGTCTACTTCTTCGATCTGATCCATAAGGTGATAAAACCCAAAGCTTTGACACACTTGATGAAAAACTAAAATTGCTCAAATCTTATAGTACCAGTTGGGTCATTAATGTGGTGCAATATTTATGTGGCAGTGGAGCGTTTACTCAGATAATCAACTAGCTCTTCGGTCAATTTAGTTGGCAAGAAACACTGGAGTTTTCAATTACCCTGAAACCCCACATGCTTCGCACAAAGGAAACCGGTGAGGAATGTCAGCAGTCGAGCGTTTTGTGGTGCTACCTGTATCGACAATTCATCTCATTAATATTTTGGTCGTTTAGAGTAGCGGCCAGTTTTTCTTTCTGTGGTTTAAACTTTTGTTGGTTGTTGCCGGGTGGCTGGTGACAGGGCTCTACCCTGGTTCTGTCGATTTGCTCTTTGTTCCTTCCAATGTGGTGCAATATAAATGTGGCTGCAGATTAGAAGATTCAATGGGAAAACACTTTGACAAATGGAGATGATGATCTGATGCTATCTGATCTTTGGTCCATAGTATGCAGTCATGTGCGCACAAATTTTGTCCCCTGACCGTATTAGGATATGATCATATTATAGTATGCAGTTATAGAGGTATAAAGATTCTCTCGTTATGTTGTATTGTGTAAGGAGTATCCAGGCCTTGTAGTTTTGAATTTATGAAGATGCTATCATAGCTCAAAAAGAAGTATGTTTAACATGTTATTTTTTACTCTGAACTCTGAAGTGAAACAGTAACTGGCTGAAAGTTCAGAGTTGTTTATAAGCTGGTACAAGTTAATTTTTTGAAGGGCACTTACAAAAATTGAAGGGAAAAAGTTTGGTAAGACTTAATTAGTGAACATACTGAGCACAATGAAACTGCCATGTGATGGAGAATTAGTAATCCAATTAAGGACTTTAATTAGTGCCAAGCAGAATGAATTAAGTGGCAGTCGCAGTGTGGTTCTATCGTACAGTTCACATAGGTCCTTACTCTTGTTGCACTGTCAAAACCAAAAGGTGGCATTGATCATAGTAGCTCATTCCTGCGTGGATCCTGGTTTTATTAGCTCTGCACTGCATATGCATATGCATATGCACTGGTTACATTTTCGGTTATGTATGCTTGGACTATATATCTCTTGTGGATGTGGATTTTTCGTCTTGTCACAGGTTGCATTACAATTATTCATAGAGAAATGACATGTAGATTTAAAATACAGAGGTGCATGCTTCGTTCAGGAATGAATAATCACCTTACCCCTTAGACAGTACATTGTACTACTGCTACTTTGTTAAAACAGAAACTAGATACGTTATATTTCCTAATTGTAGACGGCATGACATATATTATTTCCTGTAGATGGATGAAGAAACTCTGCTAGCATATTTGAAAAGCATGAAAGAAAATGTAGAGTCCGAGGTCGAAGCGCTAAGGAAGGTAGTAGAAGAGAATTTGAGCTCCTCACATTGTTGCCATGCTATTGAATTGAACCATGCCCTCCTCGCTGTGGATGCCATCGCTACTTGCTTGGACGAATTGAGCATCAAAATTTGGAGAAGTAGTAGCAGCAATGAGATTCTTTGCTCGTGATGCGGATGTCAATCCTTCATATGACGTCGACCCTGAAGACGTTCTCCCTGTTGACTACGTGGAACCACCGAAGGAACCGGAGTCTGACGGATGGGAGTCAGACCGCTCTTGGCATCTGAACCGCTAAGTGTAGTACTACTTGCATCAATTAATGTTAGTCGTTTAATTGTCTGTCATGTTGAATGTGACATAAGTCATGTCGGTCGAATGTTGTCCTTTTGTATTGTAATATTATGTGTGTTTCGTACTTAACTACTATGTTGGAATGTGCGAACTGGCTTTTATAAGTTGAAATCTTGCATGTCGACTTGTATGAACTTATACATGCTGCATATTCCATACTTGTGCATTACGACTATTTTGTCCATAGTTAATACACTCTAATTATCTTTGTTGTCTGGTTTTTTGTAAGCAGGGATATCATGGATCCCTTTTTACAGAGTATGCTCAATGAGGGTGTGGAAGACATTACTTGGAGTCAACAGGAGCCGCTTGTGGGTACAGATCCTTTGGTTGAGTCCCCGGTTTCGTCCTTCGCACCCGATTGGGGTGACTCCTCCAGGGCGGAGAGGACCTCACAAAAGGGTAAGAAGAAGAAGGCCGTACGAAAGACTTTGAGGAAAAACTGGAATGCAGAGGAGGAAGATCTTCTACTGTCGGCATGGCTTAATGTTAGCTAGGACTCTATTGTTGGGACAGATCAATCTGCAGCGAGCTATTGGGGGAAAATTGTTAAGTACTGTGAAGATAATGGCAATGGAAAATGGACTACGAGATCTCAGAAGGCTGTAATCAATCACTAGCAAACCATAAGTGCGGAGTCCAGCAAATTTGCAGGTTACATGCAGAAGGTGAACGATATTCACCCCAGCGGCAGTACTGTCGAAGATAGGGTAAGTAAGAGATATTAGTTCCATTTAAATTTTTCCAAATGTGTTTTCCCTTTACTTGCACTTACACATTTCTTTACTTCACCATTGCAAGATTGGCATGGCGATGAAGATGTTCAAGGAGATTGAGGGAAGGGCCTATGCTTTCATGCACCTTTGGTCCACTCTGAGTAAGCACCCGAAGTGGTGCGCTTACCTAGATGGAAAGCAAAAAAGGCACAGTATGTGGCCCCAGCACGCTCTACTCCCGCTACGGGACCTTCTAGTCCTGTCCCAGACGATGCGGAGTCCGGTGGTTCTCCTCAGCAGCCTAGGCCGATTGGGCGCGATGCCGCTAGGAAGGCTCGAGCACGGGGTGCATCAGCCAACACGTCATCGGTCGGCAACGTGACCGGGGCGTATAGAGATGAGATGGTAAAACTCACCCAACAGAAGGCTGAGCTAGCGGATATATGGCGTCGAGAGGTATCCATCTTGGAGCGTGCAGAGGACGAGAAGATAATGGCGATGGATCTCAGCAGCATGGATGAGGCTTCTCGGCAGTACTTCACGCGTCGCAAGGAGGAGATTATAGCCGATGAAGTGCGGGCCGTGATGATGCGAACATTTGGGTTGTGCTCCCTACGATTATTGTGTTTTGGACTGTTCGCTTTCGCAATGTGCTTTCGAATGTAACTTTCACTATGTGTTTTGGACTGTGTTACTTTCAGTACTTCTGCAGGACTTTGTTACTTTCACTACTTGTTATGGACTACGTTAATGACACTACTTGTTGTGGATTGTGTTACTTTCACATTTTGTGTTGTCATCATTGTGTTGTGCACTATGTTACTTGGACAATGCGTGGCGATGATGTATTCCATTACAACATGCGGATACAAATACAACACATAAAGAACTGAAACAACCAGCTTAACGTGTACGACATAAAGGCTTGAAACAATTAGATTAACGTGTACATCAAACTAGAGAAGGCACTGACATATCGACGCCTAGTCCCCACCATGAATGGACGAAAGGTGCTCCACAAGGTCGTTCATAAGCAGGCGATGTTTATTCCTATCACGGATCTCTTGTGTTGCCTCGATGAAATGGAGGATAGACGGACTAGACGGCCTTGATATTGCGACTGGGTTATCCATGAAGTCATATATGAAGTCTTGGGTGGGACCGTCCCTCTCATCCTCAATAATCATGTTATGCATGATGATACAAGCAGTCATTATGTCGTGTAGGGTGGATTCGTCCCAGAGTCTGGCAGGCCCTTTCACAATTGCAAATCGAGCTTGAAGGACACCGAAAGCTCGCTCCACGTCCTTGCGCACTAAAGCTTGCACATTGCCGAAATGGACACGCTTGTTCCCTCGGGCCGTCTGGATTGGTTTCACAAATGTCGCCCACTCTGGGTAAATACCGTCGGCAAGGTAATACCCTGTAGTGTACGTGTTGCCGTTGATGGTGTAGTTGACATCGGGTCACGCCATCGGTTAACACAGACGAACGTTAGATCTATGCAGCACATTTATGTCATTGAGGCTACCTGTCATACCGAAGAAGGCATGCCAGATCCAAAGATCGTATGAGGCCACGGCCTCCAAAACTACTGTGGGTTTGCGAATATGCCCTGTAAATTGACCCTGCAATGCCTTCGGGCAATTCTTCCATACCCAATGCATGCAGTCAATGCTTCCCAGCATTCCCGGAAATCCTCGCATCGCCCCAACGGCAAGCAGACGATCTGTGTCTGCCTGAGTAGGGGCTCGGAGGTACTCATCCTTGAATATATTGACTACGGCCCTAACAAACCTCTTTAGGGCTTCAACGGCAATGCTGGCTCCAATACAAACATACTCGTCAGTAGCATCGGCAGAGGTACCGTACGCAAGCTGACGGATAGCAGCGGTCATCTTTTGAAGAGCAGACAAGCCCAGCCTTTCGGCACCATCTCTCTTCTGCTTGAACCATTCATCACGGGCCTTTACAGCACTTGCAATGTTAACGAACAGGTTCCTGCTCATCCGGAACCTGGAAGAGCATAGCACAAATTAGTGGAATAACAGGGGTCATAGCCGGAAAGCACGATCCCTCACATACCTACGCCTGAAGAGTGCGTGACCGTACACAGGCGTGTCGGAAAAGTAGTCGTTGTATAGCCTCGCGCACCCTTGAGGTGTCCTCGGTGCACAACCGCTCGGCCAGGAACTAAGCCCCCCCATCGTGGGACGCTCTCTTGTGCTGCTAGTTCCTCCTCCTCAATGGCAATGCGCAGAAGCAGATCGTCCTCTTCGTCCTCCAGCACCATAAGTTGATGAGCACGCCGAGAAATGCTCGGACCACCACGAAACCAACTCATGGTTCTTGCTACCTCTCAAATGAGATGAAGACAGAGCTAGAAACAACCTCCTTCAAAGCCAATGTTGTGTTGCTGGTACCTCTTCACCCTGCCTCCCCTTTTTATGGAGGATGTTGGAGGTTGATTCTCATGGAAGGAACTGGGGGCAAGTGACAGCTCCTTCCAGGACAAGCCAGCTGTGGACAATTGACAGCTCCTTCCAGGACAAGCCAGCTGTGGGCAAGTGACAGCTCCTTGCAGGACAAGTGACAGCTCCTTCCAGGGCAAGGAACCTCTACACATGCTACTTCTTTCTCCAGTAAGCAACACATAGAAAAATTATGTATATACTATTTTTTTAACAACAATACAAATTACATATTTTTTTTATATTACGCAACCTCATTTATTATAAATTTAATTTTTTATTCCAAAAAATGTACGGAATACATCATAAACAAGTCAAATACTTTCTCGTATAAAATACGGTACAAACTTTGGCGGTTAAAGTATATGCTTAAAATATAGATGAAGGGATGGGACGGGAATCTGGAAGGGTTGCTGTTGGAGATGCAGTCTGGGAAGGGATGAGAATCTGGGAAGGGATTACCGTCAGGGGGTGGGAAGGGATTCTGGGAAGGGAAATCGCTGGTGATAGTCTAACCCTCACAGTGAAACTACCGAAATGCCCTATCACTGTTCACCCACCGGGTAATTTGGGACAGGTCTAAACCCTAACTCTAGCCGAGACGCGGGGAGAGCGTCCATGGCGGCGATTGGCCTGAAGAGGGGGTGTTTTGGGGTTTTGGGTGGGGGGGAGTGTCAGGACTGAAGTCTGAGGAAGAAGAAGAA
The DNA here is from genome assembly GCA_036346375.1 of Guadua angustifolia. NCBI lineage: Eukaryota > Viridiplantae > Streptophyta > Magnoliopsida > Poales > Poaceae > Guadua > Guadua angustifolia. The sequence continues at coordinate 25,291,344 of CM070513.1, forward strand.
CAGTGGAGTTTGCATCAAGCGCATCAGTTTTGCTGGGTTCGTTTAAGTGTTGATCGACGGCGGAGGTTTACTAATGGAGTTTACTGTGTGATCCAACGGTGGACAATATTATTAGCAAAAGACATAACTGTAGCCGGTCGTTTTTTGTTCGCAGTTTTCTTTTACTTTGCTTTCTCGGTTAATTCCAGTGTTACCTTTTAACCAGCTGTAAAAACTTGGCTATATCAGTTGGAAAATGAGATGGGGAAAGGCATCGATGCTGCCAAAATAGTATCTTCTAGCTTAGAACTTTAGTTGCTTTACTTTCGTTCCTTCTTCACCCAAACTCTGAATCTGTTTGCGCTATTTTCTTCCTCCAATCGTGTGTGATTTGGTCGGGATCGAGACTTGGATTGGGTTTGGGTCTGACAGGAGGTATGAAGCCTAGCTTTGGGCGGCGGTGGGATGGAGGCGGAGGAGGTGCGCATGGTGCGCATCTATGTGAGCGATAGCGATGCTACGGGCTCGTCGTCCGACGAGGACGAGGGGCGCGCTGCGAGAGCAACTTCAAGCGACTACCTAGCGCATGCGTGAATGATTAATACCGCATTGGAATCGGATTGCGGCGAGATTAATTGCCACCCAAGCGACGCATCATCGAACTTCGGTTTCAAGCTCAACCGCGTTAGCTCCTCGAATCGCATCCATTTCCATCTCCCCACCGCCTGCCGCTACGGAAAGATCAAACCGAGTAGCATTTTTCGTGTGGATCCCGCCGCCACCGGGCATAAAAGGCGAGGGCTTCGCCATCGATCAAGAATCACATCACATCCATCAAGAATGCCACCATCCCAAGCAAGATCTCCATCGATCGAGATGGCTGCAGACTTCGCCTTCGCCCGACGACCACTAGCTCATCGACCTCTTCCTCCGCCCCAAGCTCACGGACACCCCTCGTCGCCGGCATCATCCACGACGTCGGCGTCTACTACGCCGCCTCAACGGTGATCGCCGGCCGCACGGCCTTCGCTTTGGCGACAAGGTGTACTGTCGCCCGAGAGTCTCCTCGCTCGTAAATCGACCATGATGACTCTTGCCTGTCCGAGTCCGGCACCGCAAGAAGAGGAAGGCGGAGGAGGAGCACCCGAGGCTCTGCACCTGCGGCGCTTCGGCGGCAAGCGACGGACGAGGAAGACGGCCATCATCACCGTCTGAGGCAGAGGCTCCACCTGCGGCAGCGTGCGCATGCACTCTGGACGAGGAGGAGGTGAACGAGCTGTTCAAGATCTTGAAGAGACTTCGGCGTGGCGGCGTCGAGATATCCTCCGAGTTCAACGAAACTACTGTTGTCCTTTGTGGCGTGGACATGATCGCACCGCAGATCCTTCGACTCCCACGAGCTCGACAACTTATCTGGAGGCAAGCGGGCTCCCCACCGCCATCACCACCGGCCGGGCCGGAGGGAGGGGACGCCGCCATCACCGCTTGTCGATCGAGTTTACGCAAGGTTACAAGAGTCAAATGCGTCAAGAGCTTCGATAGTACCAATTAGTATGTCTTTATTGCTACCTCTTGCGTTTCTAAGGTTCTGCACTTACTTGGGAAGATTTCTAGTGCTCTTAGAATCTCTGTCGACCATTAATAATTTTGGTAGAGTGTTAGCGAGTCTCCAACTAGGCAGGAGCGCACTTAAGGCGTGTCTCAAGCAAAGTTCACTATTTCCTTAAACCGAACCTAAACGATGGATCAAAGTAAATAAAAGGGCCGTTTGAATAAAGTGAAGTAAAGCGAGATCTTTGAGCAAAGAACTCATTCTTGCAATACTAGCACGAGATGGAGCGTAAACGCACTCGTTGCAACCAAAAAAAATAAAAAAAACTAGAACGAGATGGAGCGTAAAACGCACTTTCGTTGCAACAAAAAAAAAAGAGCCTGTTTACTACCCGTTTGTAGCAGTAAAAGGAATAGAATTGAGCGAGTGATGCACGCCAAAGTTGTGTCGACTCTCTTACATCCGGAGACTGTGCTAGCGGCTCGAGAAAATTAATCTTGGCTGACTTAGATTCTTAAGCATTGGTGTTCTTAAGTTCAAGTCTACAGTTTCCTATGAGAAACATAGGGCCAATGCACTCGTGTGTGTGACAAAGCCACGAGGCTAGCAACTAGTCTTTGCTGCACTGAGTCCATTTGTAATAAATTCAGACATCAATGGAATTTTTTGGCCTGAATTTGGTTAATATTTTGACATGCCCTCGTCTCTAAGTGTTGGTGTGTGTCTTGTGCTTGTGATGGTCGATTTAGAATCTGTGTTTTATTGCTATGTTACGGAGAATGGTTCAATTAACTTATCAAAACAGATAGTCCCATCAATATCATTGTGTGCACTGGAACTCTGAAGATCATTTGGCTAGCATCTTTAATAGTTTTGGATGATCCTTTTCTTTTGGTGAAAAATAGCATAGTTGACATACTCAATTTATGAGCCTGCTTACTGCGAAGACTAAGATAGTAATTTTGATGCACATTTATGGAGCTGTTTTACAATATGGTGCTCTCATGCTCTGAAGTGAGCCTCTGTTTAGCTGAAAATCTATCATTTTCTCGATGGTAGCCCTGCTTTATGATCACACGACACACTATATATTTAAGGCCACGCTTGTGTCACTGCCTTAGGGTAAGGGTTTTAATCTCATCAGAGTTCAATAGGTTCAGTGTACTTTAATGTTTCTACCTGTCTTTTGGTTGCAGACATTCAAATTGAGTAATAAAGTGATGAAATTCTTGACAAGAGTATTCGACATGGTTGGCATCAGCAAGATGCACTTCTATCCGTCAATTTCTTATCCTGAGATAAGAAATCACCATAGTTGACTTGGCACTGCTGCTTTTAGGCAGTTGTTGATTATTGTCCAAAATCTCTTTGTCCTTATCCATTCTTCTGTTTCTTCACTTCTCTGTCTTTATTCATATCCTTATCAGGGTCATGTTTCTGTCACTTACTTGAGTTGCTCGAATTGTCCCATCCCAACTCCACAACTGAATCTATCTGATGCTGTCACTTCAGAAGATACTGGAATCTTGCCAATACTCTTAACACCCACTTCGATTTTAATCTGATCCATGGTAACTTCTCCCACCACACCCAGAGAACTAAATCCATGGCAAAGTAATTCTTCATGGTATCAGGCACCCCTGTGACCCTAATCCAAACTGTATTTAATTTGCCTTTGGCCGTTGATTTAGGAGTCCAAAAGGTGACCTGCACATTAGTCCCTGTCCCCTTCAACTTGAAGCCCTCAAAAGTTTTCCAACTCTATCAACTAAGCTTTTGATGGAAACCTCATCAGAAAGGTATTGTCTCCGTTAGATTTAGAGCGCCACTCTCAAAAGTTTTCCATCTCTACTTGCTTGTCATTCAAACTACCTCCATCTTTAACTGACACCAAGGCCATTGGCCCTCTCAAACGCTGTCAAGACCCCCAAAATCGCTGGCTCTAAAATCGCTGGCTCTAATTGAAGTCGAAATCTCACGGAAACAGCAAAAAATCTGTCATCGTGAGAGTCGAATATCTAAAATTGTTTGTCTAGCCTTGAGAAGGTGGAACATAGATAGATGTGAAAATGAATGGTCTTGTTGGTCATTGTTTTGTAAAGTAGATAATGACACACAGTCTTATTCGTGTTGCTATGATAGTGGATAGCTCGGCCATCCTGGACACTCCGATTGCGATCCAAGAGACAAGATCGATCTGGGCACAATTTGAAAAAAAAAAAACCCATGTGGCATACCGACCCCAACTTACCTCGCTGCTCACCCCAATCCCGTCTCCCAAACCTTCTTGGTGCGGCAGCAGCGGCTTTATTAATTGTCAGGTTTAGTATTTCTACAAGTTGTGAAAAATTTAGAAGAAGTTCAAGTCGGCATCCAAGATACCAATTTGATGTGTTGCATTAATAAAGATACAATGATTCTGATGGCTTGATTCACATTCAACAAAGGAGATGGATTTCAGCACTTAGCTCTATTAGCTTCCGTTTGATTCATATACATTATCGTTTCCTTGTGCTGCTTATATGTACGCGGTGGAATGGAACAGAGGACAAGATTAAAAAGCAAATTTTGTCTCTCTAGTTAATTAGCTTAGCTTAGAAGCCTAGCTCGCTTCACTCTCTTTACCATCTATCCCTAATTTCTATCCAATGTCAATTTCTTTCCAAATTTCTGCCTCAAAAATTGAATCCAAGTCGGGATCCACTCCCCGTGCACAGGAGACAGCCGCCACGCGTGCTGGGCGGAGGCCAAAATCCGGGAGATCCTCATGCCGGTGCTCAGCTCACCATGGCCGAGAGGAAGATCGACTTCTGGTCCTGGACCACCGCCGAGGGCCACACCGTCGTCATCGTCGAGCCCTACAAGGTCGACATGGGCGTTGAGACCTTCCACGACGAATTCCTCGTCGCGATGCTCGTGCTCATAGCCGTTTTAACGGGGAAGAATGAGAAAAATGATTAGATGGATCTAGCTGAAAGGATTTTTTTTTTTCATTTTGAGTATCTTTGTGTTTGTTCAGACTTTGTAATCTAGTTGAGTATTGTATATGCATGAATGAACAACTGCTGGGTATTTTCCTGATGCTTGATGTATAAAACGTGAGTACTACTTGTCTTGATATATGTGTGGTAAAGGAAAGTGTAGTTGTGAATGAATTTACTGGACATGCTGCAGCTACTCACGGGAAAAATTGTTACCACAAGCCTGATACTGTTACTCTGTTAGTAGCAAGCAAAAGTTTCAGGTGTTTGCTAGCAATTGGGCATACTTGATATGTGGGTACCAAGCAAAAACCATGGCCATACCTGGGGAAGAGATCCAATACAATCCAATTGAGACTACAACTTAAATAGTTACATGTGAACTATTAGATAAAAAATCGATGATCTAGATCTTTCGGAAATGAGAAAATACTGTTTAGAAGCACTGTTGAATGACTGGACCATTTGTTGGCTCAATTGAATGACTATAAGAAGTGAGGACTATTTAAGCTGTACCCTCTGTAGAAACTGCATAGGAACTCTATCCTCATACATGGTGCTTGCTTGCAATGGGGGCATGAATGTCAGTTGCTTGCCAATGAGAATCAAATAAATTTTGTGATGCATGTGAAATGTCAGGTTGGCAACACTCCCAGGCTAATGCTAGCTAGCTGTTGCCATTTTTACATGACAACGTGCCTTTTCACAATCTTCAGGCTACCAGCGCCATACAACAATTGGTAGTGCAGTGCAGTGTGAATGAGATACTGATGCAGTTGCAAAACTGAGAGATGTTGAAATCAAAATGTGCAGCCGCAGGCATCCACATGGATTCTGACAATGCACGAACATGTTATTGACAAAGGGAACATAGGTGTAAAACATAAATTTACACGACCACAACAGCAGCGAATTCTTTTTTTTTGAAAGAACAGCAAGAGAGTTGCTGTATAATATATTAAGAAAGAAAAACAGAGATGCGACCCCGTTTTTATAGGAAAAAACCGGGTCCGAAAAAACCTTACAACAAAAGCATCACTCTCCCCGACAATCTACTCGCTAAAAAATCGCCCCACCACGGTAGAATGAATACAAGATAAAAAAAATTACAGACATGGCCCTAGAAAAACTAGACCACGGTCACCGTAGACCAAGCAAGATGATGATTTTGTACCGATTCCTTGATTGCAGTAGCCACTTGTTCGTAAGTTCTAGACTTCCCCTGAAAAATACGCTGGTTGCGTTCAAGCCAAAGATTCCACCAGAAATAAATGAGAAAACCGTCGAAATCACGCCGTGTGTCCTTGTCACATTGGGTTCTCAACCTGCGCCACCATTTGTAAATCGAGCCACTATAACTGAGATTTCGCCAATGTTCCATCTTTCCCCATCGAATAAGAACCCCCAAACTTGTGCGGCGTAGTAGCAATCTTTGCGAGATGAGAGGTTGTTTAGAGCCGTGTTGCAAAGGCAGCAGATCGCATTGCATGGCCACCCTTTTGAGCATGTTGTCACCGTTAGAATTTTGTTGTGAAGCAAAGTCCATGCGAAAAAACGGCATTTAGGTTCGCTTTTGCCTTCCATATTGGTGAAATTTTCATTTTGCGAGAGACATTTTCGAATTGCACAAGGTAGGCGCTTCTTGCGAGTATTGCCGTTGGAAGTCCATCGCCAGATAATCTGGTCCTCCTCTCTTCGTCTCTGACGATCGATTGCCTCATGGAGCTCGGCGAACTCCCGAATCTCGTTTTGGGAGAGAATCGAGTACAAAAACGAATCCAGTAGTTGTTTTGTAAAGCCTTATGAACCGAGATATTCTTTCTTCTTGCCGTGTTGAAGAGGTTCGGAGCAATTTTTTTGGGGGATTTTCCTTGCACCCAGCTTGATCTCCAGAAGTCTGCTAGCTTGCCGTCGCCAATTGTGACAACTGTGGAGGCATTGAAGAGGGCTACGTCCGTTTCATCGCAGGGGATGTCCAAGTCGGTCCAGGCCCTTTCCGTGTCTGTCCATTTGTATCATAGCCAGCGCAGTCTTAGAGCCCTAGCGAATCTCTCGAGGTCCTTGATGCCTAGACCACCTTTGGTTTTGGGTAGGCAGGTAACAGGCCAATTAACCAAGCATCGACCTCATTGCGATGATTCGCTCCTTCCCACTCCAGAGAAAACTTCGTCTAATTTTGTCAATGCATCGCAGAAGCCATTTTTGAGTTGGGAAAATAGTCAAGTGGTATATAGGTTGCGAGGTAAGCACAGACTTGACCAAGGTCTCTCTTCCAGCTCTGGAGAGAAATTTGCCTTTCCACCCTGTTAAACGGCTACTCAATTTGTCAATCAGTGGTTGGAATTCAACCCTTCTTAATCGTCTGACATGTAGGGGAAGCCCGAGATACCTTCCCGGGAAGGTGGATAGTTTGCCTGGAAAGACATTCAGTACATCTTGGATCAGACTATCTTGGCATCTAATCGGGTAGATTTCTGTTTTGGAGATGTTTATCTTCAAACCTGAGCATCGACCGAAAATATCAAGAATTCGACTAAGGGCCGACAATTCTTACAGATCGCATTTAAAAAGATACTGCGTCAATGCGCATATAAGGAGCATCGAGTCTTGCATTTGTGGGAAGTACTGGTTTAAGGATGCCTCGATTCTCTGCCAATTCGAGAATGTTCTGAAGTGGATCAATTGCAAGAATGAAGAGTAAGGGGGATAAGGGATCTCCCTGACGAACTCCCCGCGCGTGCCTTAAAGTTGCCGTAGGTTGACCATTTATTAGAATCTGTGAAGATGATGTCCTGAGGATTGCAGCCACCCATTCACGCCATTTCCAACCAAAGCCTAATGTCTGAAGAACCTCCAAGAGATAAGACCAGTTGAGAGAGTCAAGGCTTTTGAAATATCAAGTTTAATGAAAAGAGCCGACCTGTTTTCTTTGTGTAATTTTCTGATTACCCTTTGCACATAAAGGAAGTTATCGTGAATGCATCGCTTTTTTATAAATGCATTCTGTGATATTGAAATCAAATCATCAAGTTTGGTCATGAGCTTGCTTTGCCATTATTTTGGTGATGACCTTCATGAAGCTATTTATGAGACTGATCGGCCTGAAACATTCCAGTCTGTCCGCCTGGGCCATCTTCGGCAGAAGAACGATGTTGGCTTCATTGAACTTGTGCAACTTTTCATGGCGTAGGTTGAAGAAGTCCATAACCGCGTGGACGAGGTCTTCTTTGATGGTGTTGAAGCAAGCTTTGTAAAATAAACCAATGAATCCATCAGGCCCTGGAGCTTTCTGGGTTGGTAAATCCTGGATGGTAGTTACGATCTCTTCCTCAGTAATCTGGGCTTCTAAGTCAGTAAGATCAGACGAGTTGTAACCAAGGGACTCCCATAGAAGTGCTTTGTCCTTTGACCGGTTCCCCAAGGGCTTTTACAAATAATGATAAGCTTCTTTCAGTTTATCTTGTTGCGAGAGCATGACATTGTCATCTCTTTGTAGGACTCTAATAAGGTTCCTACGTCTTCTTGTGCTCGCCATTAAATGGAAGAAACGCGTGTTGGAGTCCCCCATTCTAATATTTGTTAATCTGGAGTGTTGCCGCGCCCTGGATTTTTGAATTGCAGCTATTCCAAGCAGTTTGCTTTTAAGAGTTTTTCTTAGTTCCACTTCATGTTGCGATAACAGGCGTTTTTCTTGAGAGCTCTCGAGGATGGTGATGATGACTTGAATAATCGCTGTTTGCAGAGATAAATTTGCGAACATTTTCCTCCTCCACGTCTTTAAAGCCTTAGCGGTTCTGCACATTTTGACGTGTAGCCTGAGCATGGCGTTGGCCGTGTGGACCGGTTGTGCCCAAGCTTGTGCTACTGTTTCTTGGAAACCTGGCAACGCAGTCCAGCATGCCTCAAAACGAAAACCCTTGTAGAACTGGAAGGTTGAATTTCCTTGCATTAAAAGAGGGCAGTGGTCAGAAACCATTGTGGCCGTTGCATACAGGTCAGCGTTTGGGAAGGCCTCATGCCATTCCGTTGATGCAAGAAAACGATCTATTCTAGTCATGGTTGGTTGATCCTGTTCGTTTGACCACGTGAAACGACGACCCTGAAGGTCAAGCTCCAACAATTGAAGTCTATTGATGGTGGAATTGAAACGTTGCATCAGTCTCTTATTTGTTGGGCCTCTGTTCTTCTCGTTCGCTTGTCTGATGAGGTTAAAATCCCCCACCACCAGCCACCTTGGTAACACCGAACCCTTTAGAGCCTCCAGCTCGTTTAGGAAGTTTCGTTTGTCGTCCACAGACTGTGGGCCGTACACTCCAGTAATGTCCCAATCTAGCGCGTCATATCTAGAGGTAATCGTTGCGGTGATCGTATGCGGAGTGATTCTAGTGTTGTGAAGATCGTAGGAATCTTCCGAAACTGCAAGCAGGATGCCACCCGAGGAGCCGTCAGATGGGATGCAGGCGGTTTGGGCCGCTAGGCGAGTTCCCAGAATTTCTTTTAGCAATCCGATTGTCCAATTGTCTATTTTTGTCTCCTGGAGACATACAATTGAGGCGTTACTTGACTGAATAAACCGCTTAATGCTCTCACGCTTCGCAGGATTATTTAATCCTCTCACGTTCCATGATAGAACAATGCAGTTTGCAGACATTTAAAACATACATAGCCACTTCGTGAAGAGTAAGACTATAATAGTCGTTGAGAACCAGCACAAGAATAATTACATCTAACCCAGAACAGGTGGTAATTATGGCCAGCCAAGTAGAAATTTTGCCCCTGGGATACATTCGCCTTTTGGGCCAACTTACATCCGAAACAATGTTAAGCATTCCAAAGCTGACACAATCGGCTGAGCGCCTTAAGCAGCCAATACAAAAATGCCCATCGGCGAAGCAGACGACGCCAAAGGGACTAACAGCCGAAGGCCCTGCGTTACTCCTCGGAACAGCAGGCAAACCATGACCACTACTGAATAACATACATGACCACATGCATGAACCGTGACTACAGAACCCCAGACAAGCGATTATCACTCCAATATTGCCGATAAAAAGGTGCCCATCAGCAACGCCGGATTGGATAACAGCCGACGACCCCCCCTTACCCATCAGCACAACAGACTGAAAGTTAAAATTACAGAACAACATACAATCAACTGGCCCTCCTATATTGCCGAGAAAAAGGTGCCCCTCAGCAACGCCGGATCGGGTAGCAGCCGAAATTTCCCCCATACCCATTGGTAAAACAGACTCAGAGTTTAAAGTGCTGAACCTACTCAAAGAGCCATGCTGGGACAAGCTCTTTGGTGACACCTCCCCGAGAATCACTTTGTCGGTCTTCCAGGATCGCATATCCCTGTCGCTGGAGCAACTTTACCCGTCTTCTTTTTGCCCTTGTGCGTGGTATTGCCGTGGTTCACCAAATCTAGGATAGCCTCCATTTGTGCCTTGCTGATTGGCCTTTCAAAGAGCTTCGCAAGCTGTTCAGACAAATTTTCATGTGAATTGTCATTATTTGGTGGAGAAGATACTTCTTTGAGTTTTGCAACCAACAATTCTTGTGCTAATTGCACTGATCCTATCCTGGTTCCCATTCTAGTTTTGACCTTTGCAGCTAGTCTGGAACTCCTTCGCTCAGGATTTGTTGAGTGTTGTTGTTTGGTTTTCGGGTAAATCGGATCTGGGTCATTGATGCCTGGTGTGGCTTGAAGAATGGGGGTCACAGGATTGTGTGATATTGTGTTTAGAAAGTCTTCTACCTCTGAGTGGTTTTTGAAGTAGATTGGTCTGCAATTAATTGATCACTTGTAGGTTCAGCTAAATTCTGGTCCGTCAAATGGTTGTGGTCTGGTGTAATGCTTTCTTTACTTAGAGTGGGAATATCAGTTTCAACAGGAGTGAGAACAACATTTTCAACGGATGGCCTTGAATCGTGTGTTTCCTGAAAAACTTGTAACCACTTAGAGATGTCAGTTGACTTGGGGTTAGGTGATTCTTCATCTTGGGCAGGAAGAGGCATACATTCCTCCCCTTGCGGAATTAATCTCTCCTCTCTACAGGGCGATTTTTGATCTACAGGTGTATTTTGTGTTTCGGTAAAACCCCCTTCCAGAAAGCTGGAATTTAGCCTTTGCTGTTCAATGTTTTGCACAAGCACAGTGTATATGTGTTGCGATAGTTGTGCCTCATCTATCCAAACAGCTGGGATTGTTTAAATTGAGATCTGTGGTTGGAGCGTTGGTATCATTTTCTGAGTGTTGGTTTGGCTCCTCAGTTTCTAGTGCAGTGTTTGTGTTCGGCTCAAGGCTTGTCGGTTGAACCACTTGCGCACGTGGGGAGTTAACAGCACCCCCAGCGAAATGGGCAACTGTGGGGAGAAGGAACGATCTTCTTCATGATTTAAGGGGGGCGAGGATACGGGTCCAGAGACCCCCTCTTGTAGCGAGAAGGAAAAGAGGGTGCAGAGTGAATCTCATGTCTGTAGCAATCAGTTGACACCAACGTAGAACATACCTGGTTCATCATCTGCATTGGTAAAACAGTTGCTCCTTCCTGAGAGATGACCTCCAAGCTGTTGCCGTTGGAACTCTTCTGTGTCTTCTCCAGCTCAGTGTGTAGCGGGCTAGCAAACGAGACCCTCTTCCCGACCTTCTTCTTCTGGAGAGTCGAAAACGTCGGCATCCAGACAGAAGTCTTCGGTAGCTGATGATGTTGTGGGGAGTACTTCTTGTAGCGCCGGGCCGATGAGCCAGTCGCGCCACGCCAAGAGGCGCTGTGACAGTCTTCCAGTCCACCTCTGCATCTAGAGTCCCGTACCCAGCTCAACACACTACGGTGTCTGCGCGAGGAACGGTGACGGTCCTCGCGGTTGAAATCATCTTCGTCGTCTCCGTCGAAGCGTCGATGTCTTACGCCGCTTCGGCCTCTATCCAGCACAGACCGCTCCCTCCGCTCACCCACCTCATCCGGGGCCCCGTAGGTCCAGACGAACTCGCGACGCTGCTTGCGGTTGGGAGGGCCGCCCACGCTGCCACGACCCCGGAGGAAGGAGAGATCCTCCACGATCTCCAGGTGGTTGCGAAGATTGAAAACCTGCCCTCTCTTAAGGTCCCTTGGCTCGTCATATTGCAGGACCACCTGGGGAAGCGGCAAGCTGATGGGGGGAAGCTCTCTGTCCGGCTCCATGACCATTAAGCTGACCTCTTTTGGAATGCCGCTGGGGTTCGAGCACCATGCCCAAAGATCGAAGGATCTGGTGCGTTCCCTCCGCCTTGAGCTTTCTTGCACATAATGAACAGCACAGCTCGCTCCTAAAGCTCTCGCCGCCACTTCTTCGCTCCAGCAATGCACTGGAACTCCTTCCACACGGACTTTGACATGATATTCAAAGTTTATGTTCGTGGCGTGGCGCTGCTCGGACCAGGCGGCAAACTTGAATTCACGTCCCCGGTATTGAACCGAGGCCGAGGACACAACCCTCCTTCTTGATGCTGGCTCGGAGAAGATGACTAAAACTTTCGGGAAGTGTTTTACAAGTGGAAGTCGCCGTGGTTGAGATTGAAGCGGTCGCGAAGATGTCTCCAACGGTGGGCGACTCCACATCGTGGCTATTCCCATCGAACCAAAGACACGACCGCCCTATCAATGAGTTAAATCGCGCCGCCGCTTGATGGCACCGGTGGCGAAATGGCGCGATGGCCTGGCCGGCTGGCCTGGGATCCCGGATACCTCGCAGCCATGACGCTTCCTTCACAAACAACGTCACGGAAGGATTTTTTGGTGGTGTGCTGAGGCTTTGGAGGTGATACCTCTGATGCTGAGATATTTCTGAATGTGGAAGCGCTTTGATGCTTTATGGTGAGGAACTGTGAAGCTGGAAGAAGTTGGGAGTTTGGCCTTCTGTTCTTTGAACTCACTTCGGTTGTCTGCACTTCTGCACTTCTGCATTTAATCGAGTCTTCTATGGTTGTTCTGCTGTTAGGGCATTCGGTGGCTCTGTGCCCTGAGCGGAGGCAACGCCAGCACCTCACCGGCGACCTACAAAAGCGGACCTCATGTTCTGATGAAAGGCAGTTAAAGCACCTCCCTTGAAGCTTCTGTCTGAAGAAAACTGATCCGCTGAAAGGAAGACTCGGATGTGCCTTTTTACCCTCTTGCAATGAATGTGGTTGCTGCTTCCTCCACCAATGCCGAGGTTTGACTTGCGTCCATCCTTCTGATTCCACCGAGAGGCTATCAGACGTTAAGGAATCGTGTTGCAGGATCTGCCTACCGGAAGAATCACTTCGCGAGCTGTGATTCCGAAGGAGCTGTTGGTGTCTAACTTCTTGGTCGCCGGGACCGCCGTGCCTTGAGCTGAAATCTGGGAAGCTAAGATCTCCTTGAAGGCTCCATTTCCCCTTCTCTGAGGCAGGAATCCTGGCACTGAGCAGATCCATCTCGGATTCATCCCTTGAATGATGCCCAGAGTTGCCGAGACGTCCCTTCAATTGAATGTGGTTCTGCCCTTGCTGACCTTTGTGCCATTGCTTCTTCGCGCCTCCTTGCTGCAGACCACAGGGTGAGCGTTGCGCATTGATGATCTCCGGGAAGAGGTCCAATACCTTGGAGGAGATCCGGGACTTCGACAAGCCTGGTGAACTACATGCTTCTTCATCCGAAATCCCTAAACGATCCTGTTGAACTGCTAGCTTCTGGTCCCCCGATTGCAAAACTTGACGCAACTTCCGGGGAAATCCTTTGCCCGGGGATGGTAGATCTGCTGGTGTAATGGCCGGATCTGTAATTGATTTGGTGGTTGGGGTGGATTTACTGTGGATTTGGGCTGGATCTGTGAGGGGAAAGGGTCGGGAGCGAGCGGGGGGGGAAGGCGGACTCATTTTTCTGATTATTGCTAATGCATTGGACATTGTCACAGCAGCGAATTCCATTGGGAATAAAATTCAAACAACACATGGTAGATTGAATAGAAAACCTGAACATGTTCTTGACAACGGGTACATGGGCATTTGAAAAACTTAGCTGCACATGACAGGTTTAATAGAAAACCTGAACATGTTCTGGTCGGACTCGACGTCGACGACGGGGTCGTCCTTGGAGGCGGTTCAGACGATCTTCCCCTCGGTCATGGTGAAGCTGAGCATTAGCAAAATCTCCCGTATCTTGGCGCCCGTCCAGCACCCGCGGCGCCGCCGCTGCACGGAGATTGGAGTGGAGCGGCGTGTTCGCTGTCAGCCGTAGCCCGTGGCCGCCGCCACCGCACGTAGAGGGAGGGATCCATGGTTGCCATCGCCACCGCACGGAGATCGTTTGGTTTGGGAGAATGGGATTGGGATGGAGAAGGGAGACGAGCTAGAGTCAAGGAGACAAGGGGTTGTTTTGCAAAATTGGCAGTGAAAGGAGGGCGTTTTTGTGCAAATTGTGCCCGCATACATTTTGTCCCTGGGATCTCGATCGGAGGGTCCAGAATGGCTTTAGTGCTTGAGTGCACGAATAAGGCTATGTACATGTGATTAGAAGTGGGCGTCGTGCCTACACGAGCTCATCGTGCTTCGTGCATGAACATGAATCGTGCCAGGCTGCGATAGCCCGTCGTGCTGTGTCAGGTCGGCCCGACCGACTCACCTTCGACGAGCCCAAACATGACCCATTTGCACTTCGTGCCTACTTCGTGTCATGCTGACCCAGACCCAGCCTATTTGCACTATTGTGACGAGAAGAAAGAAACCAGAGGCACATGGAGTTAAGACAGTAGACACAAATATTATAGAAAAAAGAACTAAATTTTATTTATTCTTAGAACGAGGGGGATGTGCTAAACATAAGCGAGAGAGTTATTTATTCTTAGAACGAGGGGATGTGCTAAACATAAGCGAGAGAGAGAGAGCAACGAGAGAGTGAGGAAAAGAGGTAATGGAGATTGAGAGAGACGGATGAGCGAGCGAGAAATTGAGAGAGACAGGTGAGAGAGAGAGCTGACTCGTCTCTCTTAGGTGTCGGCAGCGATGTAGCGTTCATGCTGTTTGGTACATACATAATGCTCATACTCTGTGGGTCGGTGATCTTTATACTGAGCTTCTTCCTCATGCCCTAGGTCATCGGGCCCGACACGGCTCGTGCTCTGATCCGGCCGTCTTGAGCCGCTATCGTGTCTGGTTCTCGGACGGCACGGCCGTCTCTGATATCATGCCAAACCGGCACGGCCCACTTTATGTCAGACCAGACTTCGGACCGTGTCGTGCTCGCCGTGCCTGGGGCTAGCCCAAAAAAGCCTGGCCCAAGTGCCCACCTCTACATATGACATGTTGCTGCATTATGTGGCCATTAAAATCAACAAGAGGATAAAAGGACAGTAAATGCACTAACAATGACATGCAAAACACCAGGAAGATCTTGCAATTATACATGGCATTCTACAATCAGTAAAATTCAGATGGTTCTTAACAGGAGTAGATAACTACAGTAACATACATCATCCCTTCGCAGAAGATGCCTAAAAAAATAGTTATTCCAATAAAATCTAGTGCATTGTCAATGCTTTAAGCAATTAATACTCCCTTCGGCAGCCTAACCCGAATAGGGGCAATTATTCCATGGTGACTGGAACACCAAATATGCCCGCTTGCTTCATAATGCCATAACAACCAGCTGCCGCTGTTGATAAAGACAGTTCAGTTCATCAGAATGGAAACTCTGAAATACATTTGGACACCGCTGAATCTAGTGTTATTTAACAGGGATCTACAGGTAGATGTGAAGGAAAGATCCTGCTCTTATTGTGTTGGGCCTTATGCAAAATTTATAAAGAACAAACAAGGAAAATAAATTGAGTGAATAAAATGCTGTGAGATGATCAAAACTTTAAGAAAGGTTCTAAATATTTTCCATGGTATATCTAGTGCTTTTTGCCATACTATTTGTATCTAGTGCTTTTTGCCATACTATTTGTATCTAGTGCTTTTTGTCATACTATTTGCATGCGATGCTTCAAAATTGGTAGTAGTACTCATATGGACAAATATTTCTATGTGTTTCAAGTTTATGTTTACACAAAGCTAATATACAGTTTAGAAAATTTGCAAATTCTTATTTACCAAGTTTGCTAAATTGGGCGCTTGTGTCAGCATAAGAATGAGATATTACAACCTTACAGGTAACACAAGCTAAATCACATTTCCAGAGTGAGCATTCATAGGGTGCATAAAGAAGCAGTCTTTAACTCCCAAGTCTTGTGAATTCTGCAACCAACTTCCATTTTGCCCAAAGGCACCAAAATAGTAAAACTTCACTGGAATATTTCAATCTAACAACAGCTCTGAAGGAACACATTCATTCTTTCATTAAATCAAAAGTATCACACCTCCACTAGCATATGAGCTCTATAAGGCAGCACAAACTGTGCAACCACATTTCTAGAGCATGACATTTTCAGAAAGAAATCAGAAATCACTAACCTTGTAATGGCAAATTATGCTTCAGTGCTTTCTTTATAGGTTGGTTATTTAACCAAAGGAACCTCTGCACTTGCGAGACCAACATAAACAATTTTTAGACTTCCGACACCCAGAATTGATTCCCAGTTGAACATTACCTTGGCTCTGACCATAGTCATATGTAAGCTCTGTCATGGGAGGAATATGCTTAATTGCAAAGAATGCGATATGTGGATATCCTTCGTCACCGTGATCATACAAAACTGGTTGCCAAAACACATTAGGTGAGCAGCTGTGGTTCATAAAGCGAGCAATATTGCCAGTTCGTTTTGCACTAATGATTAGTGGCAGTTGCTTAGATGTCTCATTTAAGTCAGAAAGACTAGGTTCACCAAGTAATTCTGGTGCATAGTTCCATCTTAAATTCTGTTCAGCAGGAGGTGTCTCAAAGATGTAATCATCTTCTCCATTCACACTATTTTTGTCAACAATTTCACCTGCATATTCACAGATAAACGTGCCTTCTCGAATTGGGTCCCAGCTACGAAGGCCCCAACCTCGGTCTCCTGTCTTAAACACTTCAAAGTGGATCCCGGTACCTTTCTGAACAACTCTGTTCCGGCAATTATGTGAACAAGTACAGGAATCATTACATTCATATAACATAGGCATCCGGCTAACAAGTATGCCTGAAGCACTGTAAGGAAGGTCACCAGCATTTCGATGCGTACAAGAGCAGTTGTTATCACCAGGGAGGCATACGCTTGTGCATTTGCAGCCTTGCATCCTTCTCATTGAGCTCAGAGAATTCCCATAGTGCAGTTTAGATGTATAGGTGAAGTGGCTAGGGCCTTTCTCATCGTCAACCTCATTTACAAGGCAAACAGGCTTACTTTCCGCACCATATGATATGTCATGTAATATAACATGGTCTCTAGAGGATGGATTTTCCCTCCATTTTTCGGTCTTCTTCCACACTGCAATGCCATCAGGCTGGCCAGGTTCCCTGAGCAATTTGTGTTTGAACACATTGAAACCAGATTTCCCCTTCTCCACCCAGGCTTCTCTAATCTTGTAAAGGCCATCATATATGTATATCTTACCAGTTGGACAAGTCAAATCTCTTACACTTCGAATGACTCTAATTGGATTACCTCTATGCAAACTCCTCTCAAGTGCAAGATTACCTCTCTCAAGCTTTTGGTCATCCTTACCAGACATGCCCTGTCCAGTGTAAACCAAAACATCCGGATCATCTTCCGTATTCTCATACACACCAGCTGACACAATACTAATAGCCACAGGGTCATCCTCGTCACCAAATTTAGCAGTCATGTAATCAATTCCTGCCATACTCTGGCTATTCAGCCCTACCAGGCACATCTCGATTCTGAAGTAGAACATATCACCAACCTCAACACCTGGAACTTCTCCAATCCTCTTGTTCTTGTTGACACGAAGTTCAGCACCCATCATGATACTCCCAGCCTTCAAGTTGTGTTGCTGCTTTGCTGCTTGTTTCACCTCATCCAGCTGCATGAGCCTCCGCCGCAGTGCATCAAACATCATAAGTACATTATCTACAGATTCCCTAGGATCATCTGACGACAAAGATGGCAGGTGCATCAGGTTGGTATCAATGTTCTTCAGCCGTCCGCGTTTTACTATTGTGTCACTGGTGTCATCATCTATTGAAAGACCTGAATGACTTGAAGGAGTTGCTAAACCATCAGGAACACGCTTCGGCCGTCCCCTCTTCCTCTTACCATCTTCCGGTGAGGTGGCTTCAGAAGATTTCTGCAAAATAGTCTCACTACCTTTTGAATGAATTGGAGGAGCTGATGTATCTGAACTATCCTGCACATGCCTGGGTTGTCCCCTTTTCCTCATAACAGATTCATGTACAGTGGATGCAGAAGGTGTCTGAAAAAAAGGTGTACTATCTGCTTGACGAGATGGAGGAGTTGGCAAGACAGAAATATCTTGCACACGCCTCGGTCGTCCCCTCTTCCTCTTACCAGATTCAAATGTGGTAGCTGAAGGACGCGTCTGGAAAGCAACATTGTTACTTTCTGGAGGAGCTGGAAGTACTGAAGGAACAGTAGTGTCTTGCACACGCCTGGGCCTTCCCCTCTTCTTCTTACCAGATTCCTGTGTTCCGGTTGCTGCAGGAGTTTGCAAGGCAGGGGTGGCCATTGTGTTGTTTGCAGTACCATTAGTATGAGCGGCTCCATTCATATGAACCACATATGGCTGCCTCTGATTGGGATCTGCAGGAGCAGCCGATGCTGCAAACATTGGTGGAACACCAGCAGGCATCCCCAGTTTGGTGCCTCCAACACATGGTCCAAAAGGGGTGACACAGACAAATGAAGATGAGTTTTGCGGGGTGAAAGTGTGCAGCCCGAGCGGTGCAGGGAACATGGGAGTCAATGTGCGCAAGGGTTTGGCATCAACAACTGGTGCATCATTCAACGGAGCTGAAGCTGTTTGCTGATTTCCAGCCATTGTAAACCACTGACTGATCTTTTGCCAAATCAAGATTTATGGCCGTATTTCATTTATATCTTGCTCTGCAGTCTACACTTGTTTACAGGTCACACTTTAGAGAAAGCTGGCAAGGAGAAAAGAAATCCACGAGAGTCTTCAGTATACAATTGAGCAAGAACTCAAAGATATGATTGTTTAATTCAACATTTTTGGAATGTTCTGTGTTACCAACCAAGAAGCATTACCAGAAGATCTAGAAAAAATACTAAAGCTTGATTGTTCATCACAGATTTCTAGCTCACTGAGTATGACACAAGAGATATGCAACACCAATAGCATAATTCAGACCCAAAAAATGAGAATTTTATATACTACAAAGAATGATTAAATACCAATTCAAAATTACAAGACTGAAAGTTAACAAACCATCTAGTAATGAGATAAAAACATCTGCAAGACATGGTATGGTTGCCAAGGAAAGTTACAAGAAGGACCAAGAGTAGCACAGATCTTGGAACTTATATAAGCAGTAGGGGCAGACCCAAAGTAAAATGTTGTTGGGGAGACCATGTAACTAACTACCCGCCCCAGTCTAAATTGAATGTTGCTATTGTATATGTGCCACCGGTGAACTTTTTGAACTTGAACCATTGATATATTTGGTATCAAGATTGTGCATGAAAAAATGACAAAGTATATTCATCGTAAAAAAATTGTGTCATAATATTGTAATTTGATATATTTTACCTGATTTATAACAGCAAAAATACCGTCAATGTTGTGCATTAGAGAACATGTAAAGTAAAAAAAAACAACATTCTTTCTGGACTCAGACAGTGACAGATGCTGTTGAGAGTTTTTACACTATACACTTCCAACAGTTCCTTAGGCTATACACGGCTGTGAGCTGAGACAACTCCATGCGAATATAATATGACGAATCAGTTTAACAAAAGAACTTATTGACAAGGAATTAAATAAACATTTGGTGTTTAAAGTTTGTGGAAGCACAGGACTAAGATTAGAAAATAATTTCCCATTTTTAACATAACAATTGATAGTAACATGAAGGCTGAAGATCATTTTGGAAGGAGACAATCAAAAGTAAAAAAAAAATGCTTAGTCGTAATTGGATGCTTTAAAATTTTTGGCCTGCTGGGAATAATAGTTGGTAACTAACATAAATAAGATTATGGCAACCATGAATTATTGGATAAAAACCAGTTTATCAAACAGGAAAAACTTGAAGATGATCATGGATAGGTGCAAGCTGGCGGGGAGTGGAGAATTTGGTAGGGGGAGGGTGGCTTCACAGTGTGTGCATGCGCGCATGTGGAGGTGCGGGAGGGGGCAGGTATGCATTTTCTAGTGAAAAACTAGTGTAGGTGCATGTACCACACACTTTTTCTTTTTCGACTAAGAGGTGAGAACACCTTAACTACTTGTTTCTTGTACACGGTGGACCCACGACCACTAATCCCGTGGATCTCTATGATGAAACTCAGCCAAGCAACTAACCTCAATCCACCGGAGTCAAATTGCCATACACCTGTGTGTATTCTGCATAGCTCTCTCATCTACTGCCTAGCGTTTTGCTAAATTTGGCACAAGGCGTGCTTTGTGAATCAATTCCATTGCCATCCGTGTTTGTCACGCAAGGTATTCCGAGATACTGTGCAGCATGTTATTCACACATCAATGGGCCTAGCAAAAAGCATTGCGTCTCCACTACAAAACATTGATCACTACCCACTAAGATTGGTGCAAGAATAGCTAGCTGTGATATCAAATTCTTATCCTAAGAATTTTCTTCTTTGATACTAAGATTATTCACACAACCAAGCAACTATATAATGCATGCAAGGCAGTGAATTATAAGATTGTCTGATGAGGTAATAGCAAAAGAAGCATCCCCAATTCATGCAACTCACATCAAGCTATTCCGTACTAGCATTATGCCCTGCTACAGGTTTCCTTCTTTTGAAACAACCACCACAGCATGTTCTTTCGGTCCAAATATCGCGGAACATATTGAAAGAAGGCTAAAATTAATGGCCACTGGCACATGTATTTGACACTATCATCTCCAGCACCAGCACAGCAAAATCCCAAAATTTCTGTAGAACAAACTGCTACTAGTTTAGGGTGATAGAAAACCTAACACAATACATGCACTTGAAAACATGGGTAGATGCACACGTACAACTATGGCCTATGGGGACACAGGACGGGACCCCGGTGAGACCGATCTGATCTTTGCGCGCAACTACGGATCGAACTATGGATGGATTAGATTGGCTTACTACTCCACAACAGCAGCAAACAAAACCGCACCTAAATCCCAGGAAGAAAGGTTCGGATTTGGTTGCTCGCAGCAAACGAAGAAGCTAGGGCTTACCAAGAGCAGACCCGGATGGATCGCCATTCCAGTAGAAGGGAGGAGGACGCCGACGGCAAGCGTGTGCGCGTGCGTGCTCCGGCGGTAGGAGGCGCGGGCAGTCGGAGAGAGGGTTCGGGTTCGGCGGCGCTGGCGAGAGAGACTCAGGGATGGTTGTGATGTACTGTTGTGCGGCACGAAGGGGAAAGGAGACCCTAGCCGGAAGAAAAGGGTGCAGCTGGGCCGTGGGCTCGGCTAGGCCCATGGAACCAGAAGACTTTTTTTTTTTTTTACCCAAAAGAAGTCTATTTTACCTCACAACTATCTCGGAAGTCTAATAATACCTTAAATAAAGATAAAGGATTCGTGCGTTCTCAGCGTTTTGATCCGAGCCACGCGGCTCTTTTTGTTTTTTTTGTGTTTATGTCCCTCAAAAAATACGTAATTACGTGTAGGTCCTCCTCACTATTTTTTACGAAAAGAACCTTCTGGTTCAGAAAAATCGCGAATCTTTCGTAAAAGAATCCTAAATAAATACCGAAAAAAGAGCGTAGTTACGTTTGGATTATTCCAACTATTTTTCGCGAAAAGAACCTTTTGATTTAGTGCAATCGCGGATTCTTCGTGAGAGGACCCTAGATATATGAGAAAAAAAACATGGTTGTGTTTGTGTCCTTTTAACCTTCAACTGTTTCGCGCGTTTTCTTGACGAATTTAAAAAAAACCACCAAAAAAATAAAATTATTTCTACGAAAAAATAACGTACACGGCGTATCACGCCGTGAAAACATTCCTACTAATGTACATCCTCAAGCATCTCCCACATTAACTAATAGTGCCACAACACCTGAATGGCTCTTTGTATACCTCCTCTCTCTCTCTCTCTCTCTCTCTCTCTCTCTCTCCCAACGGACAAAGCAGTATCTAAGTACATGCTCATGGTTGAGGATTGTTGTCATGTCCCAAAATTTTAGCACAAAAGTTTTCCAAGTTTTCAAAAAATTTTAGTACCAAAATGATCCCCATAATTTTCCGACTGTATTAAAAATGGCTCCACATTTTTCTACCATGCATTTTTCTTAAGCTTAACATCAATTTTCAGCCAACCAAAAATCTCTTTTTCCAATTTTCCTAGAAACCTTCCTTTTTCGAAAACTCCATATGTTTTTCGTTCTCCTTTTTGGATAGAGCGACTCCTCCCCACGCCCGCAGCCCAGCTACCCAAGCTGCCTCCTCCCTATGTGCTGCGCCTCCACCTAAGGCCACCTTTTCCTTGCACCATCCTAGCCACCCAAGCCGCCTCGCTTGCCCACGCACCTCACTGGTTCAAAACACAGTACAGCCTATGTATAGTATTGTTACCTCTATTTGTCCCAGTGATGCGATCTCGGCACTTTTCATCTCCCCAGCATAACTTTGTTCTTTCGGAGCTTTTTTGTTTTTGCTTTAAACTTCATATTGTTGTCTACTCCCATGCAAAAGCATAGCATGCAAATGTTTATTTGGTGCTATTTGGTTGCATTTGTTAGGTGACGAGGTAGGACTAACAGGAGTGGAAGGGGTTAGGAGGAGCCGAAGGAGTTAGTGGAAAGTTTGACAACTTTGCGTGGGAAGGCGAGTTATATCCTTGGTCATATTGAACCTATACATGCTACCTTGATGTCCTATAATTACTTTATGCGTGATTATTTAGTAGTAATTATCTTTGATATAAATGGCGTAGTAGTAGCTATTCCTACTAGATAATATTGCCATCCTTGTTATGTTTGAGCCATATTCACCTTGACAAGCTTAGTATGATTAAGTTAATACAATTAGTTGGAAGTGACCATGTTAAATTTAGAGTCATGACAAACTTGTTTCATATGGTATACCTTTGTGGTCATAGTATTCCAATAGGCACGAGCAGTCATAGTTTGACCTTTGTACTGCTAGTCAAACTTGACAATAGTAGATCCTGTTTAGCAGCTAATGATTCGGCTTGCCTGTCCCAGCATGTCCCATGTGTTAAATCCAACAAATCATCTACTGAATGGAGACTAGTGTAGTAAAGTAGTATCTTTTTCTTAGTATCTCAACCCTGATATGGTTGTGGTATCATAGGGGTAAAGCAGAGCAAAACTCTCCGAAAGTTAACTTAAGTGTTGATACGTCATGCTTTTGATTAATGAAGCTGCGTTGATGGGTAAAACCAGATATCATGCATAAGTAGATGTTCTTGATAATTAAAATGTAGATATTGTGATCATGTTGTCATTATCACTTAGTAACAACCCTCATAAAATTCTTACTCTTTATAAAACTGAACATATGTCTTTGCAAAAATAGAAGGAAGATAAATAGTAGGTCGTAGATTACACTATGACATTTCCTTTGGATGGTCACATGCATATGGTTGATAGCACTACCATGTGACCTGTTGAGTACGCAAATACTCACACTTGCATATTAAATTTTAGTAGAGAATCTAGAAATTTTAGTAGAGAATCTAGATCTTCAGGAAGATGATTATTATGATGAAGTATATTAGGAGGACTAGAATGATGATGATTTTGATTTCTAGGTCACTCCTATGCTCAGGCCTACCTATGGGTGTAGTTGAGAGTTTTATATGTATTCTAAGTGATATGTTTTGTTACGCTCTGTACCCCTTCTTATGCGTAGCTATACTCGAATCAAATCAAAGTTTTGTAAGATAGCACAAGCATGCACGATCTCAAGAATGAAGAAGATGAATCTCATACAAATAACCAAAATAACAATGTTGAAGCAACCATAACAAGAGAGAAAGATTTGGCAAAGCCAACCGCAATTGTTTAAGCACAACCTGAAAATAGTACAAAGGATCCTTACCCTATACAAGAATCTAGTGCTAAAGAATAACATAACATCTAATCCTCTCGTGCACCTCTAGCTTTGGATGGGTTGGTTTGTTGCTTCTTGGTTGATTGGGTTCTTGAAAGACCTTGTGAAGGTCTATCCATGTTGAAAGTTTAAGCTCCATTAATTTGATTTTGTTGTTAATAACAAATCTAATATTGAGACTAACTCTTTTGATAATCATAATATTGATTAGTCTTAATTGTTAATTAATGACAAATCATTTTTTGAGACTAGCTCTTATGTTGAATTTAACTCTTATTAGTTTCTTTTGGATGAAAAAGAAGGAAATATCAAAGGTATGCATTCGAGTTCATATTATCATATTATGATGCATTCCTTGGATTCAAGATAAAGGATGAACTTCACTGTAGTCTCAATTTTAAGATGTGCATAATGTTTTCAATTATATATATATATATATATATATATAAAAGTATTGATCCCTTTACCGCTTTCCATTTATAAAGGATCATTACTTTGAAACAAAATCGTGAGTGTGTGTGTGTGTGTATATGAATACACACATTTAGGGAGAGTTCATGCTTAATCTTGAAATTTCAGTAGTATTGATCCCTTTACCTCTTTCCATTTATAAAGGATCATTACTTTGAAACAAAATCGTGAGTATATATATATATAACTTGTGTAGTTGTAATATAATCATGTTAATATAGGACAAACTCCAAAGCAATCTCAAATTGAATATGTGCATATTGGTTCAAGTTCAATTTTATATGTTCACATATTTATGGCAGCTTATTCTATGTTTAATGGTCTAAATAGTATTGATCCATTTCCATCACTCCATATAAAATGGATCATTATTTTGAAAATCATAAAAATGAGTATATGAAACTTGTGCAGTTAATATATACTCATGACAATTTAAAGTCAATTTAAATTGTGTTCTGTTGTCATTCAATCATCAAAGAACCAAACATATATTGATGGTGTTCTTTGTTGGTTAAAGGACAAATGAAAAGTTCCTGAGTATATGAAGCATTAGTTGCATTAATATACTCAAAACAAATCAAATTATACTCAAGACAAACCAACTGTAATGACCCCCATTTTTACATAAAATGCAAAAATGGAAATCTAATAGACATACAGTACTAGTCCCATGATCAGTGGCTAGCACACACATTTACAACAATTAGAATCATAACCATACGTCATATTATTAATGCACAAGCTATTTATACATTGTATTTATACAATTCAGAGTATATAAACATAGCACAGGAGAAGCAAAGTCTTGTAGTGTGCCCATCCAACCCTTAGGTAACTGACAAGACATAAATCCCTAGAAAGATCACATCATTGAAATTCCCGCAACCTGTGACAAAAAGAAATCTTCGGAGCCTTGTTGTCTTATTCACCTAAAGCAACATAATAAGCAAGGTTGAGTACTTTCGTACTCCACAAGACTTAAGGTGGTACTAGTTCAATGCCCGTGTGTTGCTACGAAAAATAAAATTGGTAATGAAACATAAAGGTCAAGCAATAAAAGAAAATTGTGCTACAAGATCAAACATCTATTTCTCCCGATTACAAAAGTTTTTATGGTTTCTCCTCTGATATGAATTAAAACCAAATATATTGTACGTAGCTTGATAACAAAGCTTCCAACTGATTTTTTCCTTCTTCATACGCTTCATCAACTGAATGATAACAGTCCACCCTCACCCAATGAACAACATGTATTTTCTACACCAAACAAAATACAAAACAGGAGGCTAATGCTTTTAAGTAACAAGATCTCATAGTTTATTTGAGAGGTAGTTATTCGTACACACTGGGCAAAAGAGGATATGATCAACGATGCTTGCCACTGGCACAATCCTACCCAACGCAAGATCAAAAAGCTTAAGAACCAAAATGTCAGAAAAGTCACTGTAGCTGACCAGCATAATCGTAGAGTCCAATTCCACCAAAGAAGGTAAGTAGATTTCTTGGCTTGAACATGTCGCGATCGTTCTCGGAGGAGACAGTGACAGCGTTGACAACGCCTCCCCCCTTGCACACTGGTAGAGGCAGGTTGATTTGCAAAACATGAGTCGGCCTATCTTCACGATTCACCACATACATCTTCCCCTGGAACGACAACGCTCCATCCAAGCACCTCTCCTTCTAGCCGGTGATGGTCCACTCATCATCGCCGGCCGACACAAACACCGAGTGCCCAAAATTCTCAAGCACAAGCATCGTGATGATGACCCCTGCAGTGGTGACATTGATGGCAGCACAAGCTTTGTGGAATAGTTGTAAGTATAGTGCATACATGTGCATCCAGCAAGTGGAGCTCGTTCTCCAGGTGGTGCAGGTGCTGGGCGAGACAGTGGAGGGAGGGGGACTGGGCGACGTCGCCGGTGAAGGGGTGGAGGAGGCGGACGGAGGTGTCCTCGTCGCTCTGTAGGAGGAGGAGGCCATCGGGCGAGTCGAGTATGCAGTGGTTGCTGAGTAGCGGGAGGTTGACGCGGACGAAGGCGCCGCCGGCGGAGAGGTCGAAGAAGCGGGCGTGGCCACCATGCGCGTGGTGGCCCCGGTGGCTCGGGAAACGGCCGAAACCCTCCGGGTGGAAACACGGGTCCAGCAGGCAGGGTGGTGGTGCGCCACTGGGAGCACCCGGCGCAGAACCGAACGTAGTCGACGAAACCCCCGGCCACAGGCACCCATGCGGATATGAGCTGCATCAGGTCGATGTGCAGCGACGCCTAGGAGGGCGCGCACTCTCGACCACCGTCACGGTGCAAGGAGGCGCCTTGCCCCAGTGCTTTGGTGGCCATTCTTGCTTCTACACTCGTCTTCTCTGCCAAGAAACGAAAGGAAGATTACAGCGAGGAAGAGGAAGGTCCATCAAGAAACCCCAAAAAGATCGAAGATTTGTGTGAGATCGAGGAAGGAAACAACTCACCGGGCGAATTGGGATCGATCGATGAGGAGAGAAATGGGCGCCACTGTGGGTTCCACCGAGACGAGATGTCGCCGCCAATACCCTCACCTCCTCGGTTTCTTTATGTTCGAAAAGAGTAGTCCTCGCGACCCCCCACTCGATCTGGACAGTGAGGGCGAGGGCGACCTCGAGCACGACCACACCCGGTCAACGCAACCATGAAGCCACCTTCGACGAACGGATCAGTGTAATGCAAAGGCATCAAAGTCATTGAAAGAAATTGATCTTGAATGAATTCTCTTGATTGATTCTGTGAAAACTGTACAGCATATATAGAATATAAAAGGAATGATTGGCCGGCTATTAATTACCAGCACTAATCAGGGATTTTGCTATAATAATTAGCCATATTTGGAGAGATATGGTCATCAGAATCGAGAAAGAATAATTAGCTATAATGACCGCCATTATTGGAGATTGGAGGTGGGGAAGAACGGACCGCTGCCACCAAGTGGTAATTAGAATAGTAGATTCTCTTGATTGATTCTGTGAAAATTGTACAACATATATAGAATATAAAAGGAATGATTGGCGGCTATTAAATTACCAAAGACTAATCGTGATTTTGCTATAATAATTAGCCATATTTGGAGAGATATGGTGGTCAGAATCGAGAAAGAATAATTAGCTATAATGACCAGCCATTATTGGAGATTGGAGGTGGGGAAGAACGGACCGCTGCACCAAGTGGTAATTAGAATAGTAGATTATCTTGATTGATTCTATGAAAATTGTATAGCATATATAGAATATAAAAGGAATGATTGGCTGGCTATTAATTACCAGCACTAATCAGGGATTTTGCTATAATAATTAGCCATATTTGGAAAGATGTGGCTGGTTGTAAATCAGGAAAGAATAATTAGCTATAATGACCGGCCATTATTGGAGATTAGAGGTGGGGAAGAACGAACCGCTGCCACCAAGTGGTAATTAGAATAGTAGAGATTTGCAAATGCATAAACGCATGCCATGTCAAAGGAGGCTTCTATGGTTAATTTTGCATAAAGCAAATTGAATTTGTAAATCAACTTGTCATTTGCAAACGGAATTTGTAAGAGCAAGTTTAAATGATAAGAAATAAGTAAAGCATAAGTAATACTCACAGTCCTTCATGTGCAACGAATAATCTAATAATCCAATCCTGCCATAACCATTCCTTGCCAACACATAACCATTCATTCAATAATCCAATCATGAAGTTCAACAATGTCGGTCCTTTGACATAAAGTGACAGTTGCTAAACAAGTTTCAAACCAAAATCCATTTTTAGAAAATACTAATATCTAACATTGGAATGACTTCACCAAGTGCCCA
Source organism: Guadua angustifolia (assembly GCA_036346375.1). Lineage (NCBI taxonomy): Eukaryota > Viridiplantae > Streptophyta > Magnoliopsida > Poales > Poaceae > Guadua > Guadua angustifolia. The sequence continues at coordinate 25,319,310 of CM070513.1, forward strand.
TAACCGCGGGCGTGGCTAATCGATTAGATTTACACTCTACAGATGTGTATAGCTTTACCTACAAGGAATGATCAACTCTTTGTGCAAGCTATTAGCACACTTCCTTTGGTGTGCCGCAGAGCAATCATACATAACCGTTACATTACTTAAACATAACTTTGCACTAGCCCAGGACGTTAGATCCATACTATGGTAGAAGAACTCAGAGCATAGAAATGATGGAACTCCCCATAGCATGGCGTCCACCGTTACATTTGTAAGTAAAAACCCTTACAAACAGACCTAGAAAGGAATGTCTGTGATATCTCCCGCCTTCTATAGTACAAAGCCATATCTAAATAACTTAATAGGTTAAGACTGCCCTATCCCAACACTTGTGGTTGTACGGATTTCTTGGATCAATAGCGTCCCATTGCTCGGTCCTTAATCTGACCTGGGCGATACTTCACCCTACACTATGTGCAAATTCATCTGCACATCCAGCTATTGCCAATAATCGCCCGAGTCAAAAACCATAGTTTTATTTTGAGTTTTTAATCAAAATACCAGTAACCATTGGTATCATATCCAATATTTTCAATTTCTTAAGAAACAATTTTTGATCTGATCATCTTCATCGTTGATTCTAAAGCAAGGCTAAGCATGGTTATTAAATCGCATATACCTAAATTGATATTATGTATTGTTTAACCTTATTCTATGGTTATCAAGGTTCTCATATCCATACTTATCAAGGAAGTTCCACGAATTAACAGGTATATCTACTAGTACCACAAAATAGTGACTTTATAGAAAATAAGTGCATGCATGAAACAGTTTGATAAATAAAAGAAAAATTAAATTCTGGGATCAATATGATCAAAGGGGTGCTTGCCTTGCTTATTTCTCGCTTATGACGAAGTCGTAGTCGTAGTTGACGATGTCGACGACAGAGTTAATGACGTCGAGTTCTACACGTCGTTCCAACAAAAATATAGCAAATAACCAACTTTAATAAGGGCAAAAAGAAGACAAATAGTAAATCAAATAAAGACTTGCTATGGAAAATAGGCATGATTTAGGGTTTGGGTTAAAGGACTTCACATTCTTACATTTCAGTTGATTATGTATATTTATACACGTTCATATTGTTAACAGCTTTCCGATAGAGCGATCACAATTTCTTTTATGGATTATCTATTCTTATTTTATGAATTAAATAAGCTAAAATTATGTATTATTATATTTATAATTTCGAAATGAAGATGCAAAAATTATTTAGATTAATAGAATTAAACATTAGTTATTATGCATGAATAGTGCTTAGCATTTTTGCATAAAGAGGGAGTTATATTAGTTATGTTTATAGGATTAGGTTACTGGTTGCAATGACATGGTTACATGATGATTCTTGTGACACAAGCATATTTACTAAAGGTTTTATAAACTTAATTATTCATATAATGCGTTCTTAGCGACCATAACACTTAGGGTTATTGCATTAGCAGGTTTTAGATGAAAAGCAAGTTGAAATAAGAATATTTTTCTAGATTATCGTACTCCATATATTAAAGAGCATTTCTAGGTTGATCTTCACAAAATTTGTTAGACGAGATATTTTACAAACTACCGAAAAGGCTTAAGTGATCACAATAGATTATAAATGAATAGTACTTTATCTTTGATTGATTTTGTATAGAATTAGTTTCGTGTAAGTTAAATCTATTGAGCTAGACTACTAGCCTCATTTTCATGGACTTTGAGAAGGTTCTGATGAAACAAATATCATAACCACTAATGAAACAAAGCATGACAAAAAGAGATTCTTTCGTTAGAATATGGTGGTATGTACTTTGGAGAGTATTTATAAATATGGTGGTATGTATTTTGCAGAGTATTTATAAATATATTTTATAAATTTTAGCATCTAGACAAGCTATTTTATTTGCTGTTGAAATAGCATAAATGATCATAAAGTTAATGTTATAATGAGTCGGGTTTTGTTTTGAGTTTGCGACTACACTATGCATGATCTTTTACTTATTTTTCTAGTATTAGCAGGGGATGACCCTAAAAGCATTTTAAAACTTGTTTTACATTATTTTGGTTTTAGTCGTGATAGATTATACATATATCTATTGTTGTGATTTGCAATATTACCTTTTATCAAAAGAATGTAAACTAAGTCTTATTCTAAATATTTTTACATAATTAGGCTTCTACCAATCCTAGGAGCTTATAGAAAATTATCTTATTTTATGAGTTATTATATACTTGTTTTTATTAATAGACATATTAGGTTTTACCGATGTTTGCAAAACAAATTACTTATACTTAGTTCAATCATATAATGTTTTTGCATATTTAAGTTTCTCCTAATCTCAGCATCATATAAAAGTTTATTTTATTAATTTAAGGTTTATGGTGCATAGCTTTTATATAAAGACCATATAGGGTTCTTAATAAATTTTAATTCAGACAATCTTTTGTGTTTCAAAAGTTAAAACTTTTTGTATATCATGAATATACATAATTTTATACAAATTTATAAATTTATTTCATCCTGTTTGGAGCTATATATCAAAAGTTATGCTAGCTTGAATTTTGGGCTGTTCACAAATTCGGGTGGAAATTAGACAACGTGTTTTCATCAAACTGAAGACGCATTCTTCAATTTGGCGCATTCATTTGAGCTCACCTTCAGTCACTAAACTACCGGCCCCACTCGCTAGAGACTCCAAAGTAGAGCTTTGGCTATGGCACACTGGCGACGTCGCTCTTGCAGAGCTCCAGCGTAAGCGAGGGCAGGGGAAGAAGAAGCTCGCCATGGCGCATCCAATGGTGGTCCTTAATACCGCCGGTGATGGCTGGATGGGGTGCACCACCAGGGTTCGTGTTGGCGGCTATGTCCGGTCCGATGGAAACTACAAATTTCATCGCATTTTCACTAGGTGATTGATTCTTGAGCATCCGTAGACTACTAACATTCCATTATATCTGATAATTCGGCTGGAGATCAGCTGGAACGTCTTGCCACCAATTACTGTTCTTGGAGAAGAGAGATAGAAGGGGGTGGCGAGTTACAGAGGGAATTTCTTTGAATTTGTTGAGGCCTTTTGATCCTAGTGGCTTGGTGATGCTATGGTGTAAGGTAATTGGAATTTGGTTGAGCATTTTGTCAAAATTTTGCTTTTCCCGAGCTCAAGTTTCGCGCCCATGGAGGAATTGGGGAAGAATTAGAACGGTGCGGCTGGGGAATGCAAGAAGAAGTAAAGGGGAAATGATGCGCAACTTCTTATGAATCAGGGACACAATTTATAGTTGAAGAATAATGCAATCTGCCCTACCTCGGGTAAGAACTCGGCTAGGTAAGCCACGGTGCTACATAGGGAGAGGTATGGGTGTGCAGCGAGAAACATAGAGGAGGGTGAGACGTGGCGAAGGCGTGGCAGGGAATCACTGCCCTAGCGATGCACATGGCAGAGGCTGATGCGAGCCACAGTGTCGTGCCCCGAATTCCCACGGATTCGGACACTCTGTGTATTCTGTACTAGTCCAGGATCACGCTAGTACACACAGGATAAACAGGTTGAAGTACCACAATCATACATAGCGGAAATAAATAATAAGTACTTCAAGCATTAATAGTAACGAGTTACATGGCCTTATGGCCACCTTACAATACTTCGCCGCGCAGGGCGATAAATATCATCAGTATCAAGTTCATTCAGCGGAAGCAAAATACGATAGCGGGACTCTTCTTAACCACAAAGCTCTTGAGTGTGGCCCAACCCCTTAGTCCTCCGGCCTTCAATGAACTCCTCCTCCCAAGCCGGGTACGGCTTCATCTTCCGAGGTTTTGTCGATGCAAGGGTGAGTATACAACATACTCAACAAGTCATGCACAATGCAGATTTATTACTACATGCATGGCTTATTCCAAAGGAAAGGCCTAATTGGTTATTTTGCATAAAGCAAAGATTTCTTTTAATCGGGTAATCCTATTAGATTAAAAGCAGTAAAATCAGTATTATTAATAACTAATTTTTCAATTCTTTCTCAAGAGTTTTGGCACACAGCCCTAATTTCATTCATCAGTTTCTGGCACACAGCCACCCATCCACATCTTTTATTTTTAAAATCTAACCCTTGACTGTAATCACTGAGCAATGTCCAATACCGCGGACACGGCTATTCGAATAGATTCACACACACACTCTGCAGAGGCTGTACACTTTACCCACAGGATACAGTCGTTCACCACACAGGCGATTGATTGTAACAAAGTCTTTCAGAGACTAACACTTAGCGATGATCCTCTCCATGATTGCCTTCCTAACACTTCCTCACACAGAGCCAAAGTTTAGAACAGCACATACCGTTAGATGGGTACCAAGCAGCAAAGCAGTGCGCTCCCCGTCTGATTACATTTTTGGTGTAATCTTGTCACCCCGAGGTATCAAAGGAAAGATATTAGAAACCTACTTAACTAGGTCCGTCCCATTCCGCACAAGTGGTTGTACACGGAACTCAGCTCAAAGGCTCGCAAGGTTAAGTCCTTAATTGTCCCTGCAAGACAACCATTTTATACATCTCGCACACACCTTCACAATCTTTTCATACATCCCATTGCCACACAGCCCACTCCGCACGAAGCCTTCTTGCCACTTGCCCTGCTCAAATCATTTTCCCACCCCACTTTAACTTAAGCAACACATGCCATTTTCCACATCGGTTCAGAATAGCACCACAGGTCACTATCCCGTTCAATTCATGACATCATCGCATTTTCCAAAATCGTTCCATAATTGTTTAGTCAAGATTCATTTGATATTTGAAAGTCATTCCACGCATACAAGCAAAGCTAAGCGACTAATCACGGTCTAGCCTCCCGTATTGGCATCATATTAGCATCCAACATATTTAAGCATCTTAGGGTGGACAAGGTTTGGGGCATATAAACATTTATAATCAAGGTGGCATAACAAGTTTGGCTTTTAACTACCATTTCCCAATTTAATCAATAGTGGTTGTACTTAACATAGCATGCAATATGGAAATCAAAATATACTTTGAAAACTAGGCGCGAAATGATCAAAGCATGACTTGCCTTCGAAGAGGAGTTGGTTCTGGTCGAAGGTCTGCGACGGGTCTTCAAACTCTCCTCGATTTAAATTCGCAACTCGGGGTCTAGTCGATACAAGCAATCACTCAATAAACATACAATACAGACAGCAATATAAATTCTAAAAATAAAATAAAAATCACCAATAAATAGTTCACATTTTTACAAATTTTTGGGCACTGGAATCACTCAAATCCGAGTTAAAATGCAAAAGTTATAGCCTTTACAATATTCGAAAATTCATAAAAGAATAAACCGAATTATTCATCTATTTTCTACCGATTTTCCGCTGATTTTCCCTCCGCTTGACACGTGTCGGCACCAGAGCGAGCCACGTCGCTCTCGGCCACTGACAGGTGGGCCCGGATGACGTCACGCTGACGCCAGCACGACCGGCGGTCCACCCACTGACGTGTGGGCCGGTGAATACGCCCGCCCCACATGTCGCGGATCGACACGCGTCGAGGAATTATCCGCCACGCATGCATGCATTCCCGATCGTCGGATTCGAATCTAACGGCGCAAGACTAACCGAAAGCGATTTACTATTTGCGGGACTACGTGGCGTTACCTTGGGCGCGGATGAAGATCGATCGGTGAGGTTGCACGCGAGTCGATGAAGATCTTGGCGGCCGGTGCACGGACTTGAAGAAGATGACGCGTCCACGACGCTTCCGAGCCTCTCCGGTCGGAAGAAGTAACCACAGCTGCGGCGCAACTCAAGGAACTTCGGGTGGCCTCAAAGCGGCGGAACGGCGAAGCACTGGCGGCACAAATAAAACCGAAGGGAAAAGTGTGAACTACTGGCGAGCTAATACGCGTGCTACGGTGGATGGTCGAGCGAGAGAGATGAGGGAAATGAGCGGAAGGAAGTCTTGAGCTCGGGGTGTACTTCATTCGCCGGACATGCCTTGGAACTCGCGAATATCATCGACATGATCTTGACACCAACCATGACGGCGGTGCAACAATCGCTCTCTCCGAGATCGAAGGTCACGTCGTAGTTGGATCCCGATCCGACGGTCCAGATTCGGCGATTTAGGGTTTTTCATCATGAAAGCACAGTGTTGGGCCCCAACATCAGTAGCTAGCTTATTTCGACTTTTCATAAAAAAATAATTCCATAATTCAAAATAATTATTTGGGGCACTAAAAATACCGAAAAATTCTAGAAAATATTTGAGCATTTTGAGCCTAAATAAAATATTAGTTTTAATTTTTGATAAATACTTTTTCGATATTTAATTACTCAAGAGAAGATGATATAAATAAAATCCAATTAAATCCAATAAATCCCAGAAAATTTAGATAAATTCCATTAAATGCAAATAAAGGTTGATTAATTCATAAAAATTCAAATAACTCCAAAAATTAAAATCTAGCCAAAATTCGGGACGTTACACACAGTGGAATGATGCGAGCTCTAGGAGCGAAATTCTGCTTGGGGGCTTTGGCGCAAGGAAGAAGAAAGGGAGCAGCGCAGCAACTACCTCGTGGGCCTGAATAGGGAATTGACCCCACATGCAAGTGAAGAGGTGAAGCAAAGGGAATTCAAGAACTGGCTGCAGGCTGATCGAGATAAGGTTCGCTGAATCAGTTAGCTATCATGTCTACAATTTAATGAGAATTTTACTGCATATACTTTGGACAAGAAGTATTATCTTGAAAATTTTTTAGCTTGAGATAATGTTTGTAGAATTTATACAAATTACTGACAAGGCAATGTGCACAGATTTTAGTTTTCAATTTTTAGATTTTCTGGGAATCTATAACACATCCAAATTTTATGAAACTTTTTTTAATGATTCCTTATGGGCACATTAGTCTCTTGTAAAATTTTTAGCTCTATATATTTTATATTTAATTTATTAAAATTCTGATATTTGTATTTTTAGATTTTTAGCTTTTACATTTTTAGAATTTTTAAATTTATAAAATACATTTATTATTTCTTAATATTTTTACTGTAGATTTATTTATCTATCAAAAATATAATATTAAATTTTCAGCTCAAGATAAGTTGGATTATTTTTATTTAAATCTGACAATTTTACTGTTGTTAGTCAATAAACATTAATTGGCTTTCATTTCATGCATAATTGCTTTGATATGACATTTTAAAATTTAGAATTGAGGTTCTAGTGATTTCTTAAGATTATCCAGAATTTTACGCATTTTAATGACATATGATTTCATTTTTTTATTTATCTATTACTTATAAAGATTTTTCCATTAGAGCAAAAATCAAGGAAAATCCTGAAAATGCATAAAATGCATCAATAAATATAATTAAATTCTAAAATTTAATTTATTACTTTATTTTAATTTTTGGAATATTACACACCCAAATCTTATAAGCAGAACAGAGGTAAGAAATTCTATCATACTCACTGTGGCTAAGACCCCTATATGAGGATATTCCTTGCCTTAGCGTTCGCCTCAACGTCAGGCATATTGCTGGCAGTGACATTTTCATCAGCAAGAGCCTCATATGGGAGTTTCACCTTCTACCATATCAGGAAGCCCTAGTCAGTGATGTACAACTCCATTCGAGACTTTCAAAAAGGAAAATCAACTCCAAAAAAGATGAGCTTGGTGGAATATTTGTCTGATTCCATGGCTCTCAAGACCGGTCAAGATCTATAAAAGAGTAAACCTGCTTTGATACTAATTGAAGGATCGAGATAGCGATCAGGGAAGGTGAATGATCCCAAATAAAATTTTTTCACTCAAAATTATCCCGCCATGCCCTCAAAGAAAATACTCAAAAGGGAGTAAATGAGAAAGTGCGATAGCACCAGACCCAAGAACAGCAGTAAGAACAGATTATGCAAACAGCATGACTCAAAAGCAAATTTTGAGGAATATTTTGATCAACTGGACAACAAACTCATAAAACTTGGTAGGTGTACTTCTAAGGATGTCAAGAACTTATTACAACCTTCAATCACAAGGATTGACGTCAAAGTTCTAATCTTTTTCACTTTGAAGGAAGAACACACTAAGTTTGAGCAAAATTTAAGAACTTGATCTCAAACTTGCTTGTGTAGTTTTGATAATCAAGATGATCTTAGATAACCTCCCACACGTCCCAACAAGCATGAACACAAGTCAAAAACAAGTCAAAAACTCCATAAATATGATCTAGGGGAATGAATCATTCAAGAACACAAGATCGGTTTCTTACAAGAAAAACGCATGGATTGCCTAGATGATTTGGATATGATCTAAAAAAAGATTCATCCAACTATCAATATCCTTGGCATTAGAAGCAAAAGCATGTAGCAAAAGGGGAAGCAAATTCAAATTGTGTAAATGTAAATTACAAGAAAGTAAGTGTGGAATTTAAGTACAGAATTTAAGACATAATGTCAATGCGCAAGATAAATTCAAGCATAAGAGAAAGTGTTTTGGATTCCTGGAATGGAGGTTTACAAAGCCTCACAACAAGGTGGGTAAAGCTCAAAGGAGCACAAAAATCTTCAAGAAGGGGAATGCTACCCCTACTCTATTTGTACTACTCTTGAGTCACCTTCCACCCTTAGATGAGTTTCTTGTACCCTAAGGACCACCATCAAGGGTTAGAATTGACTCATTTACTCATACATGGGCTATCCCGAAACCCACACACATATTGAGTTTTTGTACACTTTTCAAAGCATACTAACTAGACTCACCACTCTATCATCTAGACCGCGATCTAATGGCCCTCTTTGATCTGAACAGCTCCTAGCTAGCATCTCATCCATTACTTGTCTTCTATGTTTGCACCGACTCCGTCTCCGATCATCTTCGGTGATCCTCGACCATCTGGACCTCCGGCTCACCTTGCCTAGTCTCGATCATCCTTCGCCTCACCATGACCTAGCACCATCATCCTACAACTATCGAAAATAAAGAAAACACATCACATAGCATTGCCCAAAATGATATGCAATAAATCTCATATAAATTCAAAATGCATATCCTAAGGACATCGAGTAACTCTGCTTAGAGTCAAGTCGATGAGTTGACATCGAGTAACTTGTGGCTAACCCATAGACTCGAGATGGGCTAATGGTAGGGCGATCGATCCGGCAACATCCCTACTCAATACTTAGTGATTCCCAATCTACTCGAATCATTCGACAACAAGCCTATAGGGCATTACTCGACTAAGCCAGAATTTGGCAGTAATCGACCAAGTGCTTGAATGAACCCTCCGTTGGGCAGAGTTCACATCGAAGGTACCCTGTAACACCCCAGCGCCAAACGCACCGCGAATGCTACCAAAAGACCAAAATAAAGACCGACAGCTTGCGAAAAAAGACTGAAACTGAATTTAATCTCTAACTCTTAACCTGGCCTAACGCTAAGTCACCGAATTTTAGAAAATTTCGGCATGACCTCTCTAGAAAGTAGGACATCCACTCAGCAGACAGAAAACAGAGCAGTATATAATGTCGTCCTAGCAGGTCCTTAGTTAATCAATCTCACAATCAATAGAAATTAAAAACTACACCACGACGAACCACATATTACAACCACAATTAATACAACCAGGTTCTACACATCGATTAAATGTTTTGATGGTGACCGAAGTCGTGCACGTGCTCTACTCCCATCCCGGCGAGCCAGCTTCAAAGTACCAAAACAAAAGACAAACAAGCGTGAGTCCAAGACTCAGCAAAATGCAACAAAGTAGCAATATCAATAACGATTAACATGTGTAAATCATAAACATGTTCATATTTTGGAATACTAAATTAACACGTATAACAAAAAGAAGAAAACTCTATTGGTTACCTCATCAACTACATGGTTCACGGATTTCACATACCTCAATAGACCACATGGAACGAATCCACGACCCGATCCATTCTTAACCCTGTAATTTACCCTCAACCCAAAGGTCATCCACTGCCATTCATCATTAGCTTACCATGCAATGCATCCAACAAAACATATACGAGGAATTTGGCACACGACTTATTTAAACAATTTTGGGGGAGTTACCTCCACACCTTACCATTCACCACAAGAGCCATTAAGGTATGTACAAAAGCTGAAATATACATCACACGTATATAAAAAATACAAACTCGCATAATGCATCACATGACAGAAAGTACGTAATCTGAATAATACATCACACGACATGAAAATACAAACTCGCATAATGCATCACATGACATGAAAGTACAGAATCTGAATAATACATCACACGATATGAAAAAAATACAAACTCGATAATCCATCACACTCCTACAATCATGTAATGCACTCAAACCATTTTCATCGACTATATTCGAGTTCAAAACTCAAATTTCACTCCACGATATTCATACAACATAATTAGCAAAGCAAAGAAAAGAAATGCACTAATTCATCAATTCAAATCAATTTCCCCTATTTGGGTTGAATCCACGACTCGACCTCCAATTACCATAATCGGCGTTAAGATGACACACCTTTTACCATAACACTCATTATTAAAGATGCAATGCACATGAATGCTCATTTCATGCACGCATCGCAGATCGCTGAGAGTGCCCACCGCTCGATGTGCACCCTCACGCCCCTTCCATCCCGTAGATGGAAGGTGCCTACTCTTCTCGTCTCGCTCCCATTCACCTCGATGAATGGGACTACGAGGTAGGACTTTCGTGTTCACTACGTGTGAACACAGAGGCCCGCATCAGAATGGGTCGCCTCTTCCATCATGAATACACTAATGCAATTAACATAGACCAATTTGCAGACTACATTTACTTCTCACATTTGCATAGCCATAGCTAAATACATAAACATCAGCCACTCCTCACATCCATAAATTACCATTCACATCCTCAACACTCATAATCGCATTTGCAACACTTAATAATCGCATTCTCAATACTCGTAATCACATTCGCAACACTCAATAATCGCATTCTCAATACTCGTAATCACATTCGCAACACTCAATAATCTCATTCTCAATACTCGTAATTACCTCCTCAACATTCATATTCATACTCACATCACCATTACTCGAGTAATTACTAATTCTATCTATCTTGATCAAAAATCAATCCAATTTCGCAATCCAATTCCATACTTTCAGTATTCCCACTAGCCTATCAAACTAGTGAACACCAATATGAAAGTAAGATTTAGCAAGACGTCATCACGGCATCTAGACGGAATTCATTAAATAGTGCTCATAGCATTCAATCCAGGGATGCAGCAAAATTTCATGATGGCAAGGCATATAAAGTTCATCAAACAAGTCATAACACGTTCAAACAACGATACACTTGCATCAGATTACTTACCCCTTTTATCAAAAGATAATTAGCTTACTAGGCATGCTTATAAACACGAATGCAACCATAGGGTAAGCATATACATAACACAAGCAATGAACTAAACACCCTATAAGAGATATACGGGTTGCACTTGCATATAAACTTGTTTTAAATAAAAGCATAACCAATTAACCATTCTCATTCAGCATATCGCATGCAAAATCAAACACGGCAATATTAAATCAACACATGGATAATTGTATTACTATAAAGCCTAGTGGCCACCTAAGCCCCAACCGATACCATGCACTTGCCTTTTACCGTTGAAGAATGGAGTGGCATACGGTTGAGGCCACTCCCGACAGAACCTTCTCTGCAATTAAACAATAATCATCCATATCAATTTCTATGCACACTCGAAACATGCGACAAAAGAATACAACTCTTTTGCATAAATTCAATTAAAAATTATAGTTAATTCATGCCCTTAACTGCAATAGTTAATTGAATGCTCAAAATTACTTCCAACAGTGTAAACCATGTACTTTTACATATGTATCATGCTTTAGTACTTTACAAGTACCAAGTACTGGTTGAGTGATATGACTAGAAATCTTCTATGCCATTAGTTATAGCAACACTAAATAAACAATTATATCTAAATATAATGCTCAAGAAGTATTTTTCTCCTTCTCGCAGATTAATCGGAGATTGGAACCACTAGGAATCCAAATACATCAGTATCCACTTTAGCATCTAAATACATGCACCATCCCTAATATTCTTTAGCAATAACAAGGAATAACTAAAGGAGGTGCTACTATATGCATTAAACTCAGTCACAACATTTTTACCTCAAATCTGGACAACAAGGAATGAAATATCAACCAAATAACCCTTCTAGGCATTTCCTCAAACACCTTAGCTACAACAATTCATCCATAAACTAAACCCCACCTCCACTTACCCCAAGAAGGAGAGGAAGAAGGAGGAGTGCTCGCTTCTTCTTCTTTGCGCCACCGGCCGCTGCTCATTGGTTGTTCTTCTTCTTCAGCGCCAATCCAGAAAAGGGAGGGCTACCGAATCGCCATCGCTGCTCTTGAGTCACATCGAGCTTCACCGCCTCCGATGGTCTTCTTTGCCGGTGTCTTCTTGGCTGGAGGAGCAGTGGTGCTTGCCTGGAGGGAGCAAAGAAGGCGCCATAGGGCTCGGCCAGGTAGGAGCAAGGGCGCCAGGAGGGACGCCGAGCCGAGGTAGTACACTCACGGCAGGAATGATTCAACCAAAGGAGCAACACTAGGAAAGTAGAAAGGAAAGAAGAGGATGCGCAGGCTCGGTTGGGAAGGGATCGCCAAGAGGTGGTGGGAGCAGCGAGGGCTTCACCAGAACGAAATCGCTAGGAGAGGAAAGCCACCAGGAAGTATGCGCCAGAGAGGAAGGCCACCAGGAAAAATCTCGGCAAGACCAAAAGGAAAAGACAACCGGCCCTTCCAAAGAATGACAGCCACACAAAATGGAAGGGAGAGAGAGGGAGAGGTTAGTTGAAATTCCCAAAGAAAACCCTCTTACAAAATCCATCTTTTAACCAAAAGCGCGACCCAAATAATTTAATTCTTGGCGCGATAAGACAAATGACAGGATAAACAACTTGCCGCAGAACTAAACGGCTCAGAGAAAACAACCATTCCGATAAATATTTCACGGAAAAACTCAAAACTGTTAATAAACTGCGAGCGACAAAATTTTTCTCCAGAAGAAATCCTTGAGTCAAGAAAATAAAGACAACTCCGACCAAAACTCAGGAAAACGATTTAGCGGTATTACATACCCGATGGCCGGTAGTACCTCTCTTAGCAAACTCAACTCAAATTGCTTTAACTTGAAAATCCAATTTAAATCAAATTCAAACTAGAGCATAACAAGCTCAAATTTAGTCAAATACTCATCACCAACATGGGTAGACAGCCACATGGTCTTTCACAATCCTTTCAATTGAAGGTTAGAATAGGTTTTTGACATCCTTAGAAAGGTGCATATAAAGTTTCATGAATTTTGGATCGTCCAATTAAAAGTTACATTATTTTTGGATTTGAACTCTAGTTGAAAATATTTTTCATCGCTTATTTTTACTGTTCATTTGGCACTACCGACGCAGTACCTATAGTATCAGGGTTACTATTTATCTTGGTACTACCGGCCATCTAAGAGTGGTAGTGCCACCCAGTGTTGATTTTCTCAAAAAAAATTATTCTTCTACGCATATTTGAACTAGTAAGGCTTTGGCTTAGTTCTTTGGGGTAAATTTTGATTCGTGATCATTCACCCTCCTCCCCTCTGATCGCCATTTCTGATCCTTCAGCTTTTCATGACCATCCTTTGGGTTTATGTAGCCTATTTATTTCTCCTTTAAAGCAAGTAGTAATCCTAATTGAAAGAAAGTAGATATCCTAACCCTATTAGGATTCATCTAGCACATATTTCTGAATCCTAAAAGACTAGATATAAATCACCATAATTAATAATCTCTACATTGACTCTTATCCATTGAAGTCATTGTACTATAAGAACTTGCTCCAAGTTGACTCCATATTTTTCCTCCCACCTTCGAAAATGCCCCTGCCACAGGCCCACAGGGGCTTATGCACATCATCGTTATGTGCATGTTGATGTGCAGGCTCGACCACCTGAAACCTCCACTTAAGAGCCATTTGTTTCTATAGTTTTTTTAATCACATCTCCAGTTCCTACAGCCCTACATGCCATAGGTCTATATCACCTTCGAGCTCCACCTGCTAGTTGATGTTGTGTGGTTGGTCCCACCAAGCTTCCTTCTTCCAATAGCTCACACAATCATCTTTATGCTTGCTAGATTTTGCAAGCGTCTTTGCAGTTCCGTACACAACTACAGTTGAGTTATGATTTACTACTGTTGATAATATGGTTTCCTTCTTCTGATCATGATTTTTATTATTCCTCCTAGTGATTACCTTTCCTTTAACTTTACCCATCAATCGGTATTCTCTATTGCACTAGAAACTTTTCATGATTACCTACTCATTGCATATGACTCACATGACTCCACCTCGAAGTGATACCTCACCACCTTCGAGTTCAAGTGACTTTGCAGATATTAGATTCTTATTTATGCTAGGAACATAGTGAACTCTAGTCAATGTGTATTATGCTCCATCATTCACCTCTAATGTAAATGTTCCCACCTAAGTTATTGTATACTCCTTATAATCTGCCAAGTGAATAGTTCCATGAGCCAAGTGTAGAGATCATTCGTCACACATCTCCCTCATCGAACATATGTGGAAACAACAACTTGAATCTAATATCCATTCATGAGAAGTACCTGATTTACTAGCGACCTCAGAATCATATTTTACTATTGCCATTGAGCATATACCCTTCATTTGCTTGAAACTTGCATAATCCTTTATTTTCTAACCTTTCTCGTCATATAGATATCATACACATATACTATTTCTCTTGCCATTTTTCTTGTAACTCTTGCTTTTTTTTAATACCTACTACAGTAAATGCTTGATCATTCGAGGATGAAGATGCCAATGATTTTTTTCAAGGACTTTGTCTCTAACAGATATGCAACTACCTCATTGAATTTTAGAGTGATTTTCCTAATGAGTTGCTCCCATGATGGTGGTAGAGATGATATTAGTATGACGATCTTGTTGTTCTCCTCTATTTTTTCATCCACATTAATCAGTTATGTGGTAAGCTTGTTGAAGACATTGAGATGGTCAACGAACCATGTTCCTTTCTCCATGCACAACCTGTACAATTGTCTCTTCAGTACTCATCGGTTTGTCAATGACTTTACCATATACAATTCTTAAGTTCTTACATAATTTCTTTATGAATTCTCCTTGATCACCAAGTACCTTACATCATCAAAGAAACAGATGGATTGTACTAATTGCCTTTCACTCCATCACCTTCTAGTCTTCAGCAAATGTCTTTTCCTATTTATCCCCTTCAAGAGCAGCAATTAACTCTTGCTGGACAAGGATATCATTCACCACACACTGCAATTTCTTTTGCCTTTAAATTTCTCCACTTGATTCCACATCATCGACAATGATCTTGATTTTGTTTCACCTAACACTTTACCGATCTTCTCACAAATCTGATTAATCTAGCCTTGACTCTAATACCACCTGTTACATTCTGATACTCCTTCTTATGCATAGTAGCCCTGAATTAGATCAAAGTTTTGTAAGATATGATAGGAGCATGCACAATCTTAAGAAAGAATAAGATGAATCTCGTAGAGATAACTAAAATAACGATGTTGAAGTAACTATGATGAGATAGAAAGATTTAGTGAAGTCAAATAGGAAATTATTTAAACACAACATCAAGAAAGTACAAGAGATTATCACTCTCTCGCATTAAACCTTTTATGACCCTTGGATCGGTGCCCTATATAAGAATCTAATGCTACAGAATAGCCTAGCATTTAATTTTCTTGTACACCTCTTGCATTGAATGAGTTAGTTTGTAGCTTCTTGGTTGCTTGGGTTCTTCATGATAATCCTATGGGTTTACATAGCCTCCCTAGTCTTCCAAAGCAGGTAAGAATCCTAATCCAAAAGAAAGTAAGAATCTTAATCCTATTTGGATTTATCTAGCACGCCTTTCAAATCCTAAAAGACTATATATGAATCATCATAATTAACATGTGTGAACTCTGTTGTGTTTAAAAATTCGAAGTAGATTTGATGTTATGTTTGTATGCAATTGGTTTTTTGGATAGTTGTATGAACATGAGGTACCGACTTGTAAATCATAGTGTCCCCACAATTTTATGTATTTCAAGATTGGCTCGTGAGCTGTGGAGGCCAACATGTTCCCTTTTGTGGTCAAGGATTGTGTGTTATGTGGTCGCTTCTGCTCTTCCTTCTCCTCTCTACCTTAATCCTCTGCAAGAGGCATGGCAACCGGCGAGTGCTAGGGGATGCAGGGAGTGTGAACCATGGCTAGGGTAGTGCAATGTTACATGGCAAGTAGATGCGGAGAAGTGGATCAGGCGTGGAGGCAAGACTAAGCAGCGCATGACAGTTGATGATCTCAAGGCTGCGTAGCCGCCGGCCAGCAAGCTTGAGCCACTTGAGGAAGGAGGAGGACAAAGAAGGAAGGGAAGAGGATACTTTCTCTTTTTCCTGGCTTCACCATTCAAACTTGATTAGGATGCCATTTTAGAATATATTCCCAGTGGGTAGTGGGTTGTCACATCAACAAAAAAACCAAAACCTTACTGTGGCAGCGTAATCACACACACGGCGGGCGTTTTTCGCTGCCATGGCAGCCGCTCTCGGCCAACCGTAGCTCCATCCCCTACTATACCCTAGGGCCATACCCAACCCTGGGAACCTAGGGGTTCGGTGGTACTGGAGAGGGGCACCATTTTTTGGGCCAATCTCACACAGATGTTCCCATTTTTTGGCCCTACTCAAGGTGGTTTCAGACACCGACCGTCAGCATTGGCGCTGGGACAGTAAACAATGACTTACAGTCGAGTTCCCCGTCCGCCCACCTCGCTTGCCAAAACCTTTGTACTAGCATTGAAAGTGGATAGGGTTTCTGTGCAGTCCCTACGAGGAGCGCAACTTAAGCAATCCCTGTAGGCTAGGACCATCCAATTAAGCGAACGAATGGTCTGAATCTTTCAACAATATGTTGCTACAGTGAAAAATAGCACAATAATTTGATACAACATTCTCGAGAGATATGAAGCGTCGCTTTTTAATATAACAGTCTATACGTAACTACTTAAGTTGTAGTCCCTAAGGGAGACCTCCATCCATTGAAAGTTGATATATAGTGTTATTCTATTAGTTTTGTAGTTAAGGGTGTGCCTTACCTTTGTGATAGTTGAGAGGGCAACATGGACTCCTTTTTCACGGCGCGTTCCTCTCAAAAGAAAGAGAGTATTGCACATCTTTCTTCCCCTCTCTCTCTTCCATTCTTTAATTCTCTCTACATTCTCAATTGGTTGTGCTAACCGGTGGCGAGTACTATCGGCAACAACGGGACATAATAACAGGAAGTGGAGGAGAGAAGATAAAGTAGTGGATGGACTAGGGTGAGGCGGCAAGGCAGCCTTCTCCCTGGTGCCTGGGTGAGAACGGGAAATGGTGATTGGAGCAAACTTACATACTCTTTTCTTAGGTGGATCCAAGATTAGGGATGGATCCAACGTATAGAAAATGGTGTACATATGTACATCCAAACTTTTTGACAAAAAATCAGTATGTAATAAGTATTTTAGGTATATATGCTAGTAGGTGGCTTAAAATACATATTTCAACCTCTAAATCCATTTTAGGCCATCCCACCCTCTCCCTCTCCCAATCTTCCCTGTATGGCCTGATCGCCCAAGAGCCAATCTTCTTTCATTCCTTAAGCCCGACACCCAACTCCATCCCTGTTCTGCACACCCATAGTCTCCTGTTCTCTCTGTGGTAGCGGCGCAAGCGGCAGGCGATAGCCTGGCAACGACAGATGACCGCCAAGTAGCTACTGGCATCGACGAACGGGCGAAGGTTGCAGGGTTGACAATGGCACAAGGAGTGTCACGTGGCAAGGTAGCTCTGGCCTCTGTGGCTATAGCGAGCACCGATTCAGGAACGTAGAGTGTAACACCAACGATAGTTGACAAATCAGGGCAACGGTGTCCGATAATGCAGGGAGCAGCATGCGACATGTTGCATGGCAACCCTGTGAGTGCGGTGAGCATGAGTCGGGAAGGGAAGGTGCCACACCAACAACGACTAGTAGGTCATGCCGTGACACCCAATGGGATAGGAAGCAGTGCTAAAACAATAGACAACAACTGAGCATTTGGAATTGGCAACCACACAAATGAATTTCATTCTTGATTTCCTAATATAAAATCCCCAATCCGCACATCTATCGGCATTATGTTGATTTGTAACCGTGAATCGTGATTTTTAAAATGTAGTATATGGAGCATTCAAAAATAAAGTGGAAGCATGTAGATTATTCAAAAATGAAGATAAAGCATGTAGATTTTAAATTTCCAATTCATAAATCTCTAAATTATTTCGGGTATTATCTCTAATAAGGACAATTTATACTTCGTATTTTTGCTATTATGAACCTTTAGGTTTTACATCGAACAATATTTTTATAACTCCAAACACTCATTCTGAAAATTCTGGATCCGCCGCTATCCGAGATTGACTGCAAGATGGCAAAAGGATCGACGTTGCAACTAACTTCAAGGAGCACTTGGATGGCTATTATTTTTGCGTGACGTAGCAAAGCTGGTAAGTAGATTAAGGAGTCATTATTACAGATAATAGGATAAGAATATAGGATTAGCATGAAAGTACTGATAATCACGAAGCTAGATTGGGTGGTTGAGCAGCTAGGCTAAGCACTAATGACTTCAGGTTGTCCCCTAGCAAATACCAATAGCAGTTGGTACATTTTTCTTTCCGTACTAACCGAAAAACGAACCGAATTAATCTAATTTTTCAGTTATTTTGTTTTTATTTGCAGTTCAATATTTATTCTGACGTTGTTCTGTTTGTGGTTCAGTTTTGTAAGTTTGGAAACAAAAAAAACCATTTAACCAAATAACCTCACACCGCACCATAGTAGTGCAATACCGCACCCCAATCGGCGGCATATACTCAGGGGCGAAGCCCAGTGATTGGCCATGGGTGCAGATGCACCCCCCTCAAAAAAAAAAATTAGTTATTACTCCTATATCTTGGTCCTATATGCATCCCCCTCAGCCCAATATGCTGCACCCCCCTCGCCTCATGAAAATGAAAGAACGTAGATTTTAGGTGGATCAATCACAGAAGATGTTAAAGACTCGAAATCAAATTATGTATTTCGTCTATGTTTATGTTCTTTTTCCTATCCAAACGTTGTTCATTAGGTAAATATTTTTCATCACTTCTTTATGCTCGCACCCCTCTCTATTTCTCTCTAGCTTCGCCACTGCATATACTTCACTCTTCATTCTTCAATTCCCCAACCCAATCGGCATTTCCCCAAGTCCAAAAATCCCAACCCAACAAACCCTACCTGCACGGGCGCACCCAGCTGACGGCTATGGGCTACCAGCGTCCAGCGACGCCGACCTGGTCTTTGTTGTCGACGAGAAGCCCCATGACATGTACCACCTTGATGGCAGCGACCTGGTGGCTAAGCCCCCAGTCATGATCGCTGAGGTGCTGGGCGGCACGATGGGCTCGACAGCCGAGAGCTGGCGATCGACGTGGGCTACACCGATTCCAACGAGGACAATGAGGATGCCCCCGTGGTGTGCCTAGGCTACGAGCTCGTGGTGCTGATGCAGGGTATGCCCATAGTCCGCGAGCCCGGCCGCCACGCCAGTCTCAGGATCTGGTTTAATGTCGCGTTCCTGGAGCAGCTCACACGTGAGCAGTGTGCACAGATCAAGCGCATCCTGGAGGCCAACGGCGGCGCTAGTGATTAGCTAGCTAACGCGGCGAACTTGTTAGCAAGGTTTGAAACCTCATTTTCACTCGACATATCAGAGGTGGATGGAGAATGAAATTTTGCCGAGATCTCAGAATTTTGGACAAATTTCAGATGAAACACAAAAGCAGAATTTCAAATCTGGTTTTTTTTCACTGGAAAATTTGAGATCTCGGCCAATTTTACCAAGATCTCGACCAAATTACACCGAGCGAAATCTGGTCCAAACGAAGTCAAAAAATGTTAAAATTTTTTGTGAATGTTCCTGAAATATTATAATGTTGTCAATATCAAGCCTGAGGAATTTTTGAAAATTCAAACATTGCTACTGTCCTGATGAAACGCTGACTGACAAATTTGAACCGAATAAAAAATGGAACAAACAAGGTTAGAAAATTTTGAAAATTTTTATGGTTAGTCATGAAGCATCCCCAATGATCCCATAAATTTTTACATCATGATCAAACCTAAAAAATGTTTAAAAATTGTGACAATGTTACTACAAAGTTCTCGGACTTTAGAATGCATGTTTTTACAGTTTACAATTTTTGATTGAGTAACCAAAATTTTTGAAACTTTTAGAGAAGGGTTATAAGGAAATTTATAAGCTCTCCTAAAAATTTTAGATCATGATCACACTCAAGAAAATTTATAAAATTCTGACAATGTTAGTGTCTCAATTATATTTGATCTGTTTTTTATTTTTTAAAGATAACAAATGAAGTTAAAATATTTTGAAATTTTTTCTATATGATCCCAGACTTCTTAGGATGGTACCATAAATTTTTTAGACCATGATAAAGCTCATACCATTTTCTAAAAATTTGATTAAAATCTTGACCACAAACCCGAGATTTCGGCCGTAATTAGTGAGATCTCACTGAAAAATACCGAGATTACTGTAGCATTTCAAATTTTTAAAAATTTTTTACTCCAGCCGGCATTTGAAAACCCATCCATGTCCGAAAAGCAAAATCTCACGAGCTCTCTTGAAATTTTGGCGAGATTTTAATCCTTGCTTGCTATCGTGTGTACATTTTAATTTTTTTGAATTTTTTTACTCCCGCCGGCATTTGAAAACCCGTCCACGTCCGGAAAGTAAGATCTCACGAGCTCTCCTAAAATTTTGGTGAGATTTTAATCCTTGCTTGCTATTGTGTGTACTTATGCCATGTGTGAAAAGCGAGCAACAATATGCATTCGTGCGGTGTAATTCTTCATTGAGGTGTAATCTGACATACTACATACATGGCGCCTGGACTGCTAGTTGCCGTCAATCTGGGTTGCATGTAATTCGGTTAACCAAAAAATCGAATTAATCGAACTGAATTTGTTCGGTTAATTTGGTTCAATTTTTGTCTCTGTTCGGTTTCGGTTCGGTTTTTAGATCTCAAAAACCAATTTGTTTTCAAAAAAGCTGAATAAATTGAACCGAAAAAACCATATAAACCGGATACCTAGGTGAAGTTGCTCGCCCAACCAGCTCCAGGGCTAGCTACGTCAATAACCTACGACTACGAGCAGTAGAATTTTTCCAGCCATCTTATAAGAAGTAATACTTGTGGATATGTTCCTCCCAAACAGTTTTTCCATTAAAAAAACATAAATCCGCTTACGGCATTCAACCATGCTGCCACCTCCAAAATGTTGGTTTCTCTCTCCTACTGAGAGATATATTTATTTCCTCTTTAATTTCTAATCTAGCAGAGATTAATGATACTCACTTTAGTCACAAATAGTTATCGTTTTGGATGTCAACATGGTCTCTAAAACATAGTTTTGACTACTAGTTTTAATTATAATATATTTATAAAACCAATAAATTATAATATTATGGAAGTATTTTTCGAAACAAATTTATACATATGATTTTCTTTTATCCAATTTAAATATTTAAAAATATGTTGACAATCAAAGTTTTAAAAGTTTTTAGTGCGCATGTCTAAAACGATAACTATCTATGACTAGAGAGAGTATCTATAATTGAAAAAAAAAGAGTTCTCTAATAATAGATCTCATATTATGCCGATGAATATCCCCTGGATTGGATTGTACGCTGCTATTTGCCTTCGGAGCTTATACGTGAGTACCATTTCGTTGTCGCATTAAAATTTTTTGTCTTATGAATGATTTTGTCAGGCCCACTTCGCTTTTGTCCTTAATAGAATTATTATTACGAAAAGAAATTCTGAAGTAGAAAAGAAAAATGAAATGTAAATCTTGCTATTTTGTGAAATGGCATTCTTTGTGCGTGCACACTTACATGTCTTAGGCTCCGTTTGAAACACAGTATTGAAAAACATGTGAATTGGACAAAAAATTAGGAACTGAAAACACAAGGAAACTTCAATTGTCCTTGGATGTCACACAAGAAAAAACCCAAAAAAAAAACAGAAATTGGCATAGGGCTAGTGACATTTTTTACATCGGCCGATCAGGATGCAACCCCATTTCTTGCAATCGCTTCACAATCGATGCTATCACAAGAGGTTTCGCACATGATAAATTCAAGGACCGCTACAGTATTAGGACTTGAATTTTCTCAGCAGAATGAAATTTACATTTCTTTTCAGTAACTGACCCAGACGGGCAACTCGTCAAAATAAAAATATGAACAATGGCCGAAATGCTAGGGAAGGAGATGAAGATGCCAGCCTGTGGCTATCTGTAGGACCAAGTCACTGCAGGAGAACTAGCTTCATTTTCTTGACATATAGGATAAACAGGCAATACACAGGTCTGAAAAATGGACTAAACTGAGCAGCAAACCAATATGCGACATCGACAGTTGTGAAATATACTGCTCTTTGTGAAACCATCCAACTCATGTGCGCCGAGCACAAATGATGCTCCAAAATGGCACCAAAGCTCTCGTAGAAGTTCAAGAATTAACAGGAACTGAACACAGGCGATCATCACTGAGGTATTTTGCCGATCTCCTTTCATTGGGAAACCCTCTGGTCTGAGACATGGGCTTTTGCACTGTACAAATTTAATATTTCAACAAGACATGGGCTGCAGGAGCTCAAAGAGTGCTTAGGTAGGCAAAATGAGTTCCATCGTCAACTTCAGTCTGCTGCACATTACATCGAGTCCAGGGGTCTTCTTAGTCCAGCTTCCACCTGTTAAAAAAATGTGTCCCAATCATTTCCCAAAATACATGCCCGAGAGTACGAAATTGCAATGGCTCTCCATAAATGCATCCAAATAATAATCCATGCAGGCACTACCAATAGCACTTAATGCGAATCAGCCCAAAATTGTTTCTATTGCTTGCTACCTAATATATACAGCCTTAACCCCAAAGTTTGAATATTTAATCAAGAACTCCATTCTTGTGGCACATTGGTAATAGCAATTAGCAAGCAGTCAGCCAAAAGTGTCTATCAATGCTTTATTTTATGTTACAGTAGGCAGGACAACAAAGGTACATTCTCTTCAAACCCCTCAGCTAGTGGGCAGGTAGCACATAGAATGAAATTAGCTAGGTTCAAAATCAGAGAGCAGATGATTAGATTGGATTAGAGAGAACTGCTGAGCATTAGTTGTGTTAGAAAGAAGACTTACAAAAAAGACTGAAACGGCAGAAATAGGCTATGATATATACTGGTGAGCATAAAAGAACAAGCTACCAATATCCACATTTTGTAATACAACAGTTTTAGAAATTAGTTCATATGTGTGATTCTCCAACAATACATGATATTTAGCACTGGATATCCGAAAAACTAATGAAACCAACTCAAGAGAGGCATCAGACGACCCATGGCACCATATACCATAATTATGGTTTCGTACCACCAGAATGACTTAATGAGCAGTCATGATTAATTGTGTTTAATGAGCAGTCATGATTAATTGTGTTCAAGATATATAGAACCTTCATGCCTTCATAGAGTCAATCTTCAACTTAAATAAGACAGTGAAAGAAGATTATTGCTCCTTGCTAACAACTTTGTAAGGCCAGGATTTTTTACGTGATGATAGGATATGGAGAAGAAGTCTCAGAATAAACTTGTTATATTATAATTCTACAAATTGGGAATAACTTACATCATTAGCCAGAAAAGATCTATTAGCAAAAGATTTAAGTCGTGGAGATTGGCCTGCAGATGTTGACCCACTATCATTACTACCATTTTGTTTATCACCCTGCAAATAGAGAAGCTCTTTGTAAACTAAGGCTTCTATCAGTGTTGACACAAACGGCACAAATGAGTTAACAACTGAGTGCTACACCCCAGACATGCTTTTCTTCCCCTTTGTTTCAGAAGCTACAAGACAGTCATCATGAAAAATGCATACAATACCTTGACAGCTAAGAGAGATACAAATTTAAACAACTTCAACCTGGACAGATGTATGACAGAAAAAAAACATTGTGTTTCTACTGATAAAAAAGACAACCAACATCTAGAAGGCAATGAGAACACAGACATATGAATGCTAGATAACACGGTCAGTGAGAAAATAATACAAACTTTTTGTCAGGATGAAAAGTGCAGAAAAGTAAGGTAAATGAAACATATGTGTATCCTAATTGTATTGTAGTTCTTGCAGTCCATTGCATGACACAAAATTTGAGGTAATCTTCATGTTAGATCCAGTTATCTAGGTCAAAATTTAACATCTTCATGACCCATAACCTCTGTAGCACCGACACATTGGTTGGGTGCTATATCGGTGTCCGATACAGATACGACACTGATGCACCACTCGACACGTATCGGTTACGTATTACACAATTAGATAATCAAAATAAATAATTTTAATATTCAACACGACTTCGACACGTATCCGACACATAGGATGATATAGCATGGCCTCTCTTAGTAACATAAAGGGTAACCCTAGCCACTTGAGAGCAGCAAAACACCAACATCAAGGGTCTATTGTGGAATCATGTTGACATTCTAAATAATGGTGGTCCGTCTAGAAATGTGAAATAGAGATGCAAGAATTGCAAATATGTTGGCACTAGTAGGTACTCTAGAGTCAAAGTGCACTCGCTAAAAATTACTAATGGTGATTAAAAGATATATCCTACGGTGACGGTACCTATTCTTGCTCAGTTTAGAAGTGAAATTGCAAAGACTAAGGTACATATTCCTAGTTTACGCTTTACATTATTTCATTGATAAGCATGTAGAAAAATAGAGAATAATACATATGTATACTATTATTATTTAAATATATATAGCCGTGTCGGTATTTTTTGAAAAATGACGAATTCCGTATCGGTGTTGTGTCGTATCATGTCAACATATCCATGTCCGTGCATCATAGCCCATAACAAAAGGATGACAATATAACCATCACATAACTAGGATTAACAATTGTTTGGGTACAATAAAAAATATTCCTGGCAGAGTTTTAGTGGCTAGATGGAATCCCCCTCTATCTCACGGGAAAACAATCTGACTGAAATAATCAAAGTTAAGCTTTCCTATGATTTCAAAGTTACCAATTGATATTTTTAAAAATTGATGAACTATGTATGGTTCATTCTTGAGAACCTGAGAATATTACAAATTTTAATTATCAACAGCTAAAATGCTAATTTTGTAAGCTGCAAAGCGGCAAAATGTAAAGCAGTCCAAAAGTGTACAGAAACATGTATGATCTTATCTTCAAACTATTTTGTGAATGTATTAGCAACGAAAAGGGCCGTTTATATGAAAAAGTAATATGATATGAATTAAAAAGGTAGGTCAACCTTACCAGAAAAATAAAAAGATATGTCATGTTCTCCAATTATCACTTTGGTACTTGCTCATACAAATACACATAAGGAAATATGTAACATAAATTAGAAGGGAATACCTGATGATTGCATGCATTGTTTTGGACATCCTCAAAAAGTGAAGAATAATAGGAAGGATCATATATTGAACCTCCCAATATATCATCAGCCATGGAACTCCGTCTAACTGAATTAGATCTGGGGCTCAAGAAACTATTTCTTGCATCATAGTTTACTTCATGACATGTTGGGGTGCTGGATGAGACCCCTAACCTATACATCTGGATCCATATGAATGATGACAAAAACCTCACTGAAAACCCAATAATTTGCATCCATAGTGCTAGTCTGAGTGAGAAAACAAAAGGTAGACCATACTTCTCATCAGGTGTAATATTCCTGCATAAATAGATACAAGAGTCAGAAGAATATGGAGTAAACACTAATTTATAATTTTAGAATAATCTCACTGTTACTAAAGAAGAAAGTGCACTAGCAAATGTTTCTATATTCATCTAACAGCACACGCATACCAAATGACATATGCAGATATACTTCTAAGTTTGACGTTTGATAAACAGAAGAAATGGGATAATAGAAGAAGCAAAGCTCATATAAGTACTTATTGGATAAAAAATCATTGACAAAAATTATACAGAATTCACGATACAGCAAATACTGAAATTAAATTTATCTGTAATAGAAGAAATACTTATGTGTGCCTACTGAAAGAAGAATGTACAAACCCACTCAGGCGATTTCCTGTAAACTAGGCATGGAATGGGAATAACCAATCCAAACAAGTTTCAAGAAAAATAAAAATGGTTACCATGAACCTTCAAAAGAATACAATACTATTTCCATGCTGAGGAATGGCAGAAAAACTAACATGGAAATCAGATTGACGCCATTCAGATTGGTGGGCTCCAAGAAAATGCATGAGAACTTGCAGAGTGGTTTGACTCGATAGCTATTTTGCATCAGTACTCCATTTAATTAAAATTTATGAAGCGATTAAATAAAAATCGATATCACCAAAAATCACTAGTCTATTTATTATGCAGAACATCGTACCATTATTTTTTCCATGTGCACAAATGTGTGCATCCGCAATACAGAAAGGAAAAAACAGGTTATTAAACTGAAATATAGTGGTAGCAGAAGACATACCATATAGCATGTGAGAAGAGTATAAACCACGCAACATCAAGGACAATAGCGAAGAATAGAAGGACAGCATATGTCCGGCCAAGTCTCTGGCTACTACTCTCAATCGCAACGACAGCAAAGAGCCCTATCACCAGGTTGATCACAAGAACCCCGTTGAAAAGTGCCCCGAGAGATCCAATCAGCGCACAACCAATCTAAAAAATTGAAGAACTAATTATGCATTTGAATACCTTGGTTTCAAGTAAATTCAATTTTATGCTGAGTAGGAACTCATTTCAACATTATAACCATTAAAATCACATAAAAATCAAAAGAACCAAACATAAAGCAACTGTCATTGAAGCTAAACATGCTGAATGTGGAACCATGATTTAAGCATCATGGGATTTGAAGCAGACCAGTTTCCCCTTGTTCTTTTACCAAAATTGATCAAATATTCAACACAATAATGTCTACCGGACTAAGTTACATCAATCAAAACTAATTTTTTTCCCAACATTGTAAGCATCAATAAGACCAAAAGAAAAACAGCCCAAATTAAGAAAAAAAATGCAATACCTTAACAAAGGCATAATTATCACTATGACACTATGGTAGTAAAATTAAAGCAGTCTTCTGATTCCAGCACAAAGTTATCTTCGTTCTTCTCCTTCCTATTTCCTAGACTGCTACCATGAATAAAAAAATAGTCCAATCATGAAACTCATCTAGATCGTACCTGGCCAACACTAATTGCTTACCACCGCAACCATCAAGAACTGCTCGAATATGCACACTTTGTGCTAATTTTCAGTCTAAGAAGACCAGAAGCAAGTAACCTTTTTGCTAAAAGCATGGGGATTGATTCTGGCAAGAAGCAAGGTACAGCATTAACTCTAAGATGATATAACTGCGGCACACTTAAAATTGATTCCAGAATCAAGTTATCGCCCTTTCTCTCATTTCCGCTTCCAACATTGCAATCACAGATAAAAAAGAAAAAGGCCGGAAGGCCGTCCATGAGGGATTAATCAAAATAACTACCAGAATTCAGACAAATTTGAAGTCTGAAGAACCAAGGACCTAATTATCACTAAGCTCGTAAAAGATAAAAAATAAATAGCAAGATAATTCATCTCCTTCCAACCCTTCCCTGTTTCCAAGGTTGCCATCAAGCATAAAAAAAGAAGAAGAATTGAATTTGGGAAGCCCCCATCCAAGCCGTCATTCGAAAAAATTGACCTGATCAAATGGACAGAGATGGACAACAAATGTTTGGGAAATTCACTCTGCCAGAGAGCCAAGGCAAACGGTTGTTACTAAAGCAGTGAATTGCAGAATGCTCAAACTTGACTCCAGGATCACATTCAACTAAAACTTCTCACTTCTCTTCCTAAGGTTGCGTCAAGCATGAGAAAGAATCGAAGTTGAAGCCCACCATCTAAATCGCATTCAACTAATAACTTCAATTTCCCAGCATATTTCGACGCCGCAAGTATCAAGAACTAGACAACTTAGGGTAAACCCCGGGTCCCAAGACCGCCGCAACGCGCACAATTACCACTAGGGTAGCAATATTAAAGCACGCTTAAATCTCGTTTCACCGCACCCAAGATTCTCATCACGGAGGATAACAAGACCAAGAAGAAGAAAGTAACAGATATTGGGAGCCGGCAGCCGAGCACGCCGATCCGATCGAGCGGGGGCAAGGAATGCGCGCGCACCTGGAGGTAGATGAGGGCGAGGGCGAGGGACTGGAGCGCGTCGCAGTCGCGCAGGAAGGAGCGCACCCGCGACCCGATTCCGAGCGGCGGCGGGCACCAGGGCATTACGACCCCGGCGAGCTCCGGGCATGCAAATCGCGGGGGGGCGGAGCCTCCTTGATTCCTCGGCGCAGGATTCCGCCGTCCGAGGCGTGATCGAGGTGGGGAGGCGAGGACGAACAGAATCCTATGATTTCGTTGCAGATTCGCGTCGCGCGCGTGCGTGCCGGGGGTAGTGTTTGCCCTCCGGCGATTGTTTCTTGGCCGCTTTTATTACTAATCAGTAACCGGAGAACGGGGGCAAGATGTTACCACACTCGTGGCCAGGGATTACGAAACGGAACGATCTGGACTTTGGAGATCGTCACGTACCGATTTCAAAAATTAGTAGAAATCAAACGAATTACAAAATCAAAATTTTAAATCTGGCGATCAAATAGCTGTGAAAAAAATAAAAACTAACTGGGTTGACCATTTTTGAATAGTTTATATAAAAATCGGTATGCTCAGCGGAAATTAGATAAAATTCAAGGAAAATTGGAAAAAATTATAAAAAAATATTGAAAAATTTGTATAAACTCGGTAAGGGCCCAGAAAATAAGAAAAAAAAGCATAAGACTCTTCAGAGAAATTTCAATAATTTTTAATTCATTTAATGTTTCTAAAAAATCAAAAATAGCACTTAATAAAAAGAAACAGAGATATTGTCATTTCTTATAAACATTTACAAGCTTGATCGTGCTCTAAAATTTTAATAATATTATAAACAGTGCCCAAGGATCTTGTAGTAAAATTTCTAAAAATATTAGACTTCATTTAGTGCCTCTAGAAAATCAAAAATAGAAGAACATATACAAAGACAATAGCACTGTTAGAATTTTAAACAAATCACAGGTCTGATAATCATCTGAAAATTTTACAACAACATTAGCATTGCTTCAGGACTTCACATAAAAATTTTAAAAATTTATAACACAATTTGGTAGCTCAGTTAAATTAGAAATTGCTGACTACTTTGCTCCTTTTTTTTCTTTTTTCTATTATATATATTCGGTTTTGCTCCAAAAACATGACACAAATTTGGTTTTTAAAAAAAATCATGATAGATGTCAAAATGCTATTAATACTAATTTTAGAGAACTTTTAGAGATATTTTTTCCAAATTTCTTGAATTTTTTGTATTTGAATTTGAATTGGACCGGTTTACCGACCGATTCTAAATCTCAAGTCAGCTCGATACGGTCAAAAATCCTGATTTTTAAGAAATTTTTATCAGTTTCTTAAACCCTGCTTGTGACTACACTGATTTAGTTCGTTTATATCAGGTTACGGTTTTAAGTTTAATATAATAATATATATTTATAAATACATATATTTTTATTACATATACATCAAAGTTCACTTGTAATATTACTTCAAATACATAGCAGTACTATTAAATATAACATATAGTTCAATAGATCATATATTAGTTTTATTGGTATGACTGTTATTGAAAAGTATCGAAGCTAGTATGGCTTATATTGACAGATATCGAAGTAAGTAAGGTTGACCGGTACCGAGACCAATACATTATATAGGACTCCTTTGTATAGGTTTAGATACCGAAACGATACATACCAACCATATCGGTCGGTATCGGTACAATATTGATAACTATGGATGTTACCAACCTTGTAGTCGTCTGATTTGTTTGGGAAATTCACAGTTTCCATTCTCTCTTCCTTTTTATTTTTATGTTAAAGTTATGTTTGGAATGCATAAATTTCATAGAAAGTTCATAGAAATTTCATAAAAAATAGATTAATTCTTGCAGAACACGAGGAAAATTTACTGTGTTCTAAGCGATGCCTAAGCAATTATGCTCTATAAGAGTTATGTACTTAATAGAGTTATGTACTAAGGCCCTATTTATCAGAGCTTCAAATCTCAGCTCTATCTCTGATCTGGAGTTTGTATGATAAAATAAAGTGAATTAAGTTTATATTTTTAGTCTAAAATGTAAACAAGATGAGTCATCTAAACACTCTTAATATATCCACAACTCTATTTTTATAAATTTCTAGAGATATAAATACTCTACTCTACTAACTCCACAGATTTTGGTGGAAGTAGGGTTGTACCAAACACCCTCTAATCACTATAGGACTGTTTGGTGTGCTTCCTAGTTTAAATTGGACCCATCCTTGCTCCAAAGCTCCCAATCTTGTCTGGTTAGTCTACTAGCGACATACTAAAAGTCTAAACTAATAAAAGAACAAGTTTACCTCGTGTGCAGCGCGATGGTCCAGCCCATAAGAGCAAGTCCAACCCATCCCCTAAACCTCTTCCTACCCTAAATTATAAGGAGAATTAGAAAAATGTGAACTCCAACCCAACCTTTATAAGGAACCCTTATTTTAGGGAGACCCCTTGTCACCTCTACAACATTTTTTTATTCGTTATTTCTATTTTTAGTAAATAATTCATGGGTGCCAAGTAATAATAATGTTTAGATAAATAATAGGGGTGAGTAATAGGGAGTGTGGGTTGAAAACAAATTTGATATAGGGTGTCCCTAATTTTTACACCACCCTAAATGAGTGATTTTAGGAGAAAATATATGTGTTTGAGTTGGTGTTGCTTTAAAACCCAGCGCCCTGTCCGCCCGCCCAACTCGCTGCCCGAGCGCTCCCGCGTGTAAGCCAAACCAACTACCTCTCCACCTTCTCCTCCTCCCCGGTCCCCACGTCTCCCTCTCCCGCACCCTCCCTTGGGGGATTTGATGATTTGCCCCGTTTTTGTGGGTGCAATTGATCATTCTTGCGCGTATGTCTCAATCGACATATGGTTCACTACCGCGTGTCGATAAGACATCACAAGGCAAATCATCAAAGATAGAGAAAAACCGGGGCAAATCATCAAATTTTCCCCCTCCCTCTCATGCCTGCTTCTCGTGTCGCCAAATCGTTGTATGAGCCATCGCCCCCGGACAACACGCCCTGCCCATCGTCAAACCGCCCTCCTACCCTCGCCATCGCGACCTCCTATCCCGCCGTCACTCCCTCGCCTTCACGCCCTTGCCGCCCCGACGTCACTCCCTCGCCTTCGCGCCCTTGCCGCCCCGCCGTACCGTCGCCAAATTGCGCTACATGTCGCCGCCGCCGCCGCCGCCGCCCTGACATTGCATCGTGCCCATCATAAAATCGCCCTTCTACCCTTGCCATCGCGACCTCCTGCCCCCGCCGTCTTTCCCTCGCCGCCCTTGCCGCCCCACCGTCCCTCCCTCGCCGTCGCCATCGCATCCTCCTGTTCCACCTCCGATCCCTTGCCGTCACGCCCTCGTCGCCCTGTCATCGTGCCCTCGTCGCCCTGCCATCGCGCCATCCTACCACAATGAGTCTCCCTCACCATCGCCGTCGCGTTCCTCCTGCCGCGCCCTCCAAGCCTCTCCATCGCGCGTCACGGCCACGCCCTCTCCATCGTGTGCAGTGATAGAGAGGAAGGTTGGTGGTCAGATCTGGGAGAGGCGACGGCTGCGGAGGGGCAGTGGCCGACTGGCGGAGGGGCGGTGGCAGAGAGTAGCGAGTGGGAAGGAGAGGGTGGTAGAGGAGTAGATGGTTGCTGAGGGTCGAGGGCGTGGCGGAGGGTGGGTGACAGCGCTGGAGCAGTGGCCGGCTACAGCAGGGGGCAAACCCTAGGTCACCCTCGAGTTCACCTCAAGAGCCCTGTACTGCCACCTACAATCGCCGCCACATGCCCAATGCAGCCGAGGACGCTGCCATTCGCCCCATGTCGTCCGACGAGACTTCACCTCCACTGCCCTCCCCGTGCCTATGTCGCCTCCTCGATGACCACCTCTACTACGGCGTGACCACTTTTGCTTTGACCACCCTTCAAGGTGAATGAATATATGACACACAGTCTTGGATGTATACCCAAATTTTGCAATGCTCTTATGCGCTGATGTTGAAGGTCATCTTCTAGCAAGCTCCTGGGCTTCACACTGCCGTTGAGTCCCTGTTATTATAGCATATCTCTGCTTCGTCGAACCGGCGAGCTTCTCTGACAAGCTCCTTCAACCCCTGATTGACCTTCTTCTCTAATTGGGTGAGCACCCTCTCATGAGCATTAGTTACTTATCTGAGCAAAACGTACAGGAAAATGAGTCCTAATATTCATAGATGGAGTGGTGCATTGTCATTTAGTTCTTCAAGCTTTAGATTGTCGATTTCATTTCAATGTTTTCATGGATTGTATATTCAGATGTGGGAATCATTCTTTCCTAAATAATTATTGGCAGGTTTTTGCTCATAATGTTTGCCAATTTTTTGCTTGTTACCAAGATGCAACGCAATGTGTTCTTACAGTTTTGGAGGAAACTAAGAGGGAAAGAAGCCAAGTTGTCAAATGAAGCTATACTGGTGATTCAAATATGTGCAAGATTATCGTCCATTGATTCAAGCTGAAGGAATTTTTTGGTTGGCTGCTTTGCTTCTTTTTTTTAATAAGATTGCCTACTTTACTGTTGTACCAGTTTTTCAAATATCTCTGGTTCATTATATAACCACAATAGCTTAGACCTGAAATTTTCATCTCTTTGTTTTCTTTGTTGCTCAGAATTGAAGGTGGAATATTTAGTCTGTGAAATGTCACAATTTTTACAAGATTAAAGATGCAGAAGAGGAGGCATGGAAGAATAGGGCAAAGAAAAGGGGAATAAGAAAAACATGGTGATTTTTGCTCATCTGTTAGTGTCACCCATTGCAAGCTTTTCTTCTCTTGTCTAATCTAGCTTCTTATAGAACTCCAAAATAGATTGCTTTAGAAATTCTTGGTATCAGTGCCTTAAATTATGTACTTCTCTTCGTTTAAGTGAATATTTTCTTCACAGAGTAGTGTTCCATTACTATTGGATATATGGCTTGACACCGTATTCTACTCACAAAATTACAACCCGACACCGAGGATGGCTTTAGTTTGTTTTGGTGGGCTTTAGAACATGTAGTATAATATTTTTTTAATCCGTAGCAATGCACCAGCATTCAACTTGGTGGGTTATAATAATTCGTCATGTTTCAACTTGTGGGTTGTAATTCCAATTCTCAGTCTTCAAAAGCTGAGTATGTGGTTTATTGCATGCTAACCTTTTTTCTGAATATAGCTTAATTCATGATATGTACTTTAGAAGTACCAACTGATTAAACTGCATAAGTGGATGAGGTTTTAATAAAAGTTTATTCATCATTTTCATCTTTTTATTATCCCAAAAGGGAACAAATGCAGGCACCATGTTTATATTTTTTTTGTTCATATGTGCTTTATACTTAGCACTTGTTGTATGCTTTATAGTTTATATAATTATATTTATGTTTCCAATGGTTTTGCCGGATGCGTTCTGATATTTTATATGGACTGATATAATTTGTTCATGTATTTGATTATCCCACAAAATTGGTAGTTTGGTGAGTCGCAAGATTAGAGGGAAAGGAGGACATGGTTTTTTTGGAAGTTTTATTGGAAGTATATAATTATATCTGAGATTACAGTACTATATAATATCTACCTTGAGTAGATATGGGAGCTTCATAACTGATAGGTCGTTTCATTATGACCCGAAGCTCATTTTACCTTGGGCATAGCTGTGACGATCAGACAAGGTCAATGCCATGCGCAAGAGCGATGTTGAAGGAAAAGGCTCTGACGGTGGCTGCCATGTTGGAGGCAGCTAGACTGCGGCACTGCCCTTGTGTCCAGTGAGTGTGGTTGTAACAGTATGTGCGAGGGAGAAGATAAAGGAAGTGGGCTTGGGTGAGCCTCATATTGCTAGTTTGTCACCGCCTCCTCCACTTGTTCTTAAGGATGCCTGTGGCGAGCTACTGTACCAGTGAATCTTAATCATTGTGCCATGAATGGTGTTTTCTTATAGTGTTTTTTGGATTTATTTTTTGTTCATGTGTCCTGAAACAAAATTCATTTCAATGTGGTTCTACAAATGTCCACCTTTTCTGATTCACGTGCTGTTGTGATCCATGATTTCAGGTAAGCTTTGTTCCTTCCTTTTTAGATGTGAACAGTGGAATTTTGATCTGTTACCTATGTTGTTCCATTCCCAGGCTGCAACCATATTTAGATGTTTATGACGATATAATTGTCATCTGGACAATATATTGATGTATCTAGGTTTTAGAGTTATGAAAGAAATACACAGGCTTACTATATAATTTTGTTTCATTATCAGGAAACTTTAGTTTTCATGCTTAGTGTTATAATGAACCCCATATTTTGAAAGAAGATGCTTTGAGTATTTCGTGATCCTTTGAACTAGGTTTCTGCTGATCTGTTTGGTCGTCTCTTCTCTTTGCTAGCTCACTGTGAAGTAGGTGAGTGAGGGGATTCCAAGGCTCAATTGGATGAACATCCTTTGTTCTGATCCCCCCTCCCCCGCCTCGCATGCTTTGTTTGATCTCATTTTTCTGCAACCGATGTGCTTGTGATATTAGCACATTATGTTTTTTACTATCCTTGGGAAGCATATTTGGATGGTTAATAGGAAATTTGGCGCACGGTGGAGCGCGGACGGGCAGGGGGAGGTGAGGCAAGAAGAGCAAGGGGAAGCGGCGGTGCATGGGGAGGGGGGGAGGGGTGAGTGATGCGCTTGAATAGGGGATGGTGGCTTGTAGGGGACAACGGCGGTGTGTGGGCCATGTGAGGCGAGGGGAGACAAGGGCGGGGAGAAGGTCGCATCAGGTGGAAGACATTTTATGGTATGTATCACTTTTTTTTTATCCTATTGCAACGCGCACGGATATCTTACTAGTGATATCAGAGTTCATTCTGTACTTATGCAATCTCCCCCTTGTGAGCCAGATGTCAAGGTAGATGAGCACAGCCACTGATTACAAGAACAAGTGTCGATTTAGACGATATTATGACATACAGTACACACCTTTAACCATTATTTTTCTTAATCGTATGTTAGTGAAAGTCATTAAAAAATTATAATTATTTGGAAGTGTTTTTATGATACATTGCTAATAACCGTTCCATGTGCGTTTGTAGTGGAAGTTTTAAATGCTTACCTCAACGTTCTTTACCAACATAGTATGATAAAAAAGCTGTAAAGTTGTATTTGAATGGCTCTGCTATTTGGCGTAATGTCCACACAAAAAAGTCTTTGAATGCCTAGTTGCTGGTCGCTCAATCTCGCTACCACACGTTTTCAGTGCGTCCATTATAGAAGCTCTTTTACGGTGTACTAAATTCAATATAGATGGTTTATTTTTTCATTCAATACGTTAGATTACCTAGTATTTATTTATCATCAACATATTAATAACTTAGATTTGATTTTTACTATTTACCGTAAACTAAATTTCTCCTGAGGAGTGCCTATGAGAGGCAATGGAGGGCATGGTTCGGCTAGGTTTTCGGAAGATTGCCAATGATGATCATGGTAGGTTTCTCGTGGCGGCGGTGGGGGAAATGGCAGGTGTTGTAGGTGTCTACGCCAAATATGATGAGGAAGCGTGGTGGAGAGCGACCCCGGAAGGAGGAAGATGTATGATGAAGGGAACGACGTGCGTTCAACCACAGTTCAGTTTGAACGACCATTCTTCGATCAGGAGTCCTTACATTTGAGGCAACTGCTCCTGCATGCACAACTAGGCGTCGTTGACCCCGGCCGGGATGCCCTATCATGTGCCAGACCATGGTTCACAAAATTGACGAAAATTGCTGGAAAATCATGAAAACCGAGCGTATCGAGCCGGTTTGATATCTAAAACCGCTTAGTAAATCGGTGAAATTCAAATTTAAATAAAAATTAGAAAATTTCTAAAAATAATAAAATATGTTAAATTTTTTTGAAATTTTTTGTGTGCGGTTCTGAGGCAATGCTAATGATTCTATAAAATTTTCATATCAACATCAGACCTGTGAATTTTTTAAAATTCTGACACTACTACTATCAGAACATATGCTCTTCTATTTTTAATTTTTTAGGAACACTAAATGAAGTATAATATTTAAAAAAATTGTGAGGTCCTGAGGAAATTAAATGATTATTTAACATTTTAGATAATGATCAGACCTATGTTTTGTTTACAAATTCTGACAGTGCTACTGTCTTTTTATACGCTCTTATGTTTATTATTTTCTAGGGGCAATAAATCAAGTATAATATTTATGAACATTTTACTACATGATCTTTGGGAACTAATTAGGGTTCAATTAAAATTTCAGAGTATAATCAAGCTTGTAAATTTATATAAAATCAGACGGTGTCTCTTTTCCTTATCATTAATTGTTGTTTTTGATTTTCCAGAAGCACTAAATGATTTTAAAAAATTGTTGAAATTTCACTGAGGTTTTTTTATAGATTAATAGTGATTTTTTGAGTTTTTCAATTTTCCTTCGGTATGCCGAAAATCAAATAAAATCACTCAAAAATAATAAAAAAATCACACAAAAATCAAAAACTAAAAATCGCTTGAAAATCGAACAAAACCGGTAAAAAATCGGTAAAATCGCTCGATTTTATTTTTTTTTTTCACCGTTGTTGCATCACCGGGTTCAAATTTTTTGAATTCAAACTTCTACGGTTTCTACTGATTTTCAACCTGTTTTTACCGATTTTTGAAAATTAAAAATTGTTCGAAAATTGAATTTTCGATTCTGTGAACTCTCGCACAGACGCGCCATATAGCATCATTAAGCACTGAGGATCGATCGTGAGGCCGAACCCCTTGAGTGTCCACTCGCCTTCCCTGATATAAGAATGACAGATGCTTCTTTTGCCAATGCACATTCATGGGGCTGTGATGAAACTGCCAACCGGTCCATCCCCAACATGGTATCCTATCAGCTCAATGGCAAGTTAAGATGAGGATGATATCATCGTCAGGATAGAGTAATATCTTAAATTGTACTAATCCACGTATGATATGTATGTCTTTCTTTATCAACTGGAAGTGGTGAAAATAAAATTCCTATAGGCTTTTCCTCCATCTTTAATGAAAAATGCGAAATAAAAAAGCAAAGTAAAGATACCCCATAGGTATTTGATCCTGTATCCTGACCACCCCCTCTCCCCCTCTTTCCATGGAAATTTTTCATGGAAAAAAAAGAAAAGATGAACCTTTAAAGTAGTGTGGAACATCGTTCCTTGCACCCACCATGTGCACCGTGGAAATTCTCTGATTGGCTCTATTGCCCTCTGCTCACCGTATAGTTTACTAGCACATGCTCCCTCCGTTCAAAAATATAAACCGTATTTTAACTTTGTATAAAAATTAAGGTTATATTGAAATTGAGAAAAGTATGAGAGAAAATGACTTAGATGCCCTCACTTAATTGTCTTGGAAGATGAGAGATAAAACTTTGTGTGGGGTGGTAATGAATAAATATATATAGTTGAGAGAGAATAAATAAAGGTATAGAAGGAAATACCTTATTAATTCTACATGTAAGCCTTATATTTATAAACAAAACTATTCAAAAAAATAAGCCTTGTAAGCTTGAATGGGGGAGTATCTCAGAGCAACTCCAACCAAACTCATATATTTTCCCCCTAAATCACTCATTTAGGGGTGGTGTAAAAATTAGGGACACCCTATATCAATTTTGTCTCCAACCCACACTCCCTATTACTCACCCCTATTATTTATCTAAACATTATTATTACTTTGCACCCATGAATTATTTACTAAAAATAGAAATAATAAATAAAAAAATGTTGAAGAAAATAATAGGGGAAGGAGCAAGCCTCTAGATGTAGGGGTGGGAAGAGGTCTCCCTAAAATAGGGATTCCTTATAAAGGTTGGGTTGAAGCTCACATTTTTCTAATTCTCCTTATAATTTAAAATGGGGGGAGACCCTGAATCAACAGCCATCAGCGCCTCTAGTCCTTGTATTCATGCTTGCAACCAAACGGTTTCGGGATTTCCGGTACAGTTGACCATGGAGCAGCACCTCCTTCCACCGAGTAGTGCTTCTACGCGTTATCCTCCTAAAGTAAGTTATACAAATTTTAAAAGAAACATATATATAAGTAATTATCCTCTTACATTCATGCTTTAACTAGTAAAGTGTTCGTGAGTTACAGCAGACATATATTTTTGAACTAAATAGTCAAATCATGTCATGTATCTACAAAATCAAATCATGTATCTACAGATATTATCGGAATGTTGACAACAGTTAGTCGGATATATTATGGGGACACCTGCATTATAAGTAGAGCAAAGCGGGATGTATACCTGATGGACGACAAGTATATTCCGCAACTCTTATGTGTGTTCCAAATTTGGATGATATTGTACTATGATGAATATAGTTTCTAAATTTATTGATCTTCAAAATGTTTGGTTTAATTTATACTAGTTATGTGCCCATACGTTGCAACGAAAACTCAATTTGCGATAAAAAGTTTATTTGCAAAGAGCACTAACAGTGGCAAAGGTGGGTAATTAAAAACACTAACAGTGGCAAAGGTAGATAATTAAAGAGCAGTGGTAAAGATGGGTATTTTTGATAAACTGACGTGGAAAGAAACTCTCACTTTATATAGTAAAGATTAGTACAGACATGCGTTGCACATGCATGATTACTAGTATTTTCTAAAATACGATTAGCAAGTTCTACAGAGATGTTCAAGCGAATTGCTGAAAACAAAAGTGAAAATCGAACATGGTTATGTTTTCAGGAAGCTAGGTAATCAATATATATATCTATGGTTTTTGGCTTCTCCGAGATTCATATAGATAATCCAAGAGTCACGATAACCAACCCTAGCTTGTAGTGTCCAATCATCCATCAATAATTCACTACTATCGAACTGGCCTTTAGTACCAGTTAAAAATGATTTTTAGTACTAGTTTTTAAACCGGTACAGACCATCCGGGACTGATGCTCAAGGGTATCAGTCCCGGTTCCCTCACCCGGTACTGATAGAGTATCAGCCGGTTGGAGGCCACACGTGACACTAGCCCGTGAGTCCTGGATGGCCCTTATCAATACCGGTTGGTTTCTCCAACCGATACTGATGAGCTATATATATATATATATATATATATATATATATATATATATATATGTGTGTGTGTGTGTGTGTGTGTGTGTGTGTGTGTGTGTGTGTGTGTCCACTAGCTATTATATTATATATATATAATATATGTATGTGTACAACTAATTAAAGCACATATAATCAATCATGCACAATTGACTGATAATTAAATCACAGAACAACATTCATTAACAACTTTAGTCTTTCTTTTCCTTCTGTTCATCGGGATCTTTTACGTGCATCGCTCTTGTTAGCCATAGATGTCAACCCCGACAGTTCGCCAGTCCTTATCGAAGGGCCCCACCTATTTACATTTGGTTCGTGAAACTCGCCTTTCGGATTTATGACCTCATCGCAAATGAAGCTGAAGAGTTGTTCTTGGATTGCTCTCACTCACGCTGGCGAGAGTTTCGAACCTTGTTCCGCCAAATATTGAGGCACATGTCATTAAGTCATTAACTAATCAATCTTTGAATTTGTACAAGATATAAGGAGTACCTAGGCATCATTAAGCTAGTAATTATATTTACTCACCCCTTTGTCACCTTTTAGCATGCGGTCAGCGCCTCCGGTTTGAGTGTGCATAAACTCACATACATAGTAGCCGTATAAATTGTTGTCCGGCGGCTGTCTCAAGATCCGCGGTGAAAAAATTTGAAAGCGTGAAATGAATGCAAGGAAATTAAGTGAATTAACTAAAAAGCTAGCATTATGATATACGTACTCGAGAGGCAATTGTAATATCAAATTTCTCCTTGAATACGCCCCTGGTTTTAGCACGGAATCGTGCGAATGCACTACACAGTGATTACAAATTGTACATGATTAGAATTTATTTCAAATGGAAGGAAATAGAACTAGTACAATAATGAAAGGAACAAGAATGCCGGTTGAGCATGTTGATCAAGTTTTGATACTTTTCAACTAGTTTCCTTTTCGAGTCCATAATTGTGATCAGGCTACGATCTAGCTCGATTATAAGAAGAATCCAGTGAAAATTGTATATATATATATATATATGTCAACGTAGATAACTAATTAGTTCTAACACCGTGTTATGAAAAAGGAGTAGAATGAGGCGGTACAAAAATATGTACTCAAATGCGTAGGGTAGATATATCTTTGACTTATATCTTTATCCCATTAGCGCCATGTATATGTTGGTCTCTGTTTCACTTGGGTAGTCTATAACAGTTGTCTCGTTGATAACTACTGGGTCGATAAAGCCTATGTCAAAAATACGCTCCCTTTTGCATCTTTGTATCTCCATTCTACATAAGGAGAAATTAATTAGGCTTGCAAGTTAGTATAGTACAAGGGCGCGTACGATGGTTTTTTGTAAATAAGACACAGGTCCAGCAACCCAGCAAGGCCGTGTCGAGGGTATCTGTCTGGTATAGATCATACATGACGTTCCATTGGATAAAAAATTCACTGTCCCGATGGAAAAAATCTTGTTCCTTGTACTTGACAGTGAACGACTCTAAACCATGCTAGGCCGCGTCCAAGTACCAATCATGAATTGCCGCATCTTTGTTGTTAGCTGGAGAAGTTTCTCACGCCTGACCAATGATGCGCTCGGTGTAAATGGACATCTTACTTGGGCATACTCAATTTTCACTATGCCTAATACTTGATCTGCGTCTAAGTCCAGTTTCATTGAAGAATTGTAGCATCTCCTTGGCCGTCTCTTCAGCTGACGTCCTCTCCTCTGATGTCTTCTTGTGGCATTCCTTAGTCAATGTGCGCTCGTAGTTTAATGGGCGAGGCATTTCTTTTTGATCCTTTAAATTTTTAATAGTCCTCAAGCCTCTGTGAAATTCTTCCGTACCAGGTTGAACCTTCTTCTCCGGTGACTTGGGTCTAAAAAATTTAGTTACCTCGTCTTGTACTATCTTGTTGGTCTCCTCCTCGGTCATATCATACGCCCGCTTCAGAAGTGGGATCAGCTTCTTAGATTGGGTGGACCCCATTTTCTTGGGAACTGCTGGCCGAGATGGCTGGTTTGTCTTGGTCGGCGCCTTCTTGGGAGCTGCTGGCCGAGTAGGCTGGCTTGTCTTGGCCGATGTTGGAGTTTCGCTAGAGGATGTTGGAGGAGACGAGCTTCTTCTGGGGCTAATGTGTGCGGGAGGTGGTGTAGGAGTCGGGCTTCTTCTGCCACGGAAGCGCAGCTGGTCCGCTGCACGGAGGGGCTGATGATGTTAGGATTACTTAGAGGTTCCTAGCCCGCCTCCCGCTGTTGGCTTAAGGCTAATTGCACCTCTCTTCGAATCTCTTCTTGCATTCTCTTCTGTGTTTGATTCAGGCGTTCTTCAAGCGCACTGAGCTATTGTACCTGTCGGGCCTTGCTTCTCACTCGATACCTATAGGTCTCGGCGTCTTGAGCAAAACCAACCTTCCACGAGACGACACCAATGCCTCGTGTACATTCAAGGTGCTCTGAGTTTTGTAGGGCCCTTGTTAGCTCGTCGTTCTCCCTGTTTGGCACGAAGGTGCCCTGGGAAGACTCCTCGATTGACTGTACAAGTCTTCTGGCCACATCTCTCAGCACCTCCTCAAACACCGCGTTGCCATCATCGTTAAGGTCGTCGCTGTGAGTACAGAACCAATGCCTTACTCTGTTGGGCCATTCCATTGTTGCGAGTGCGACACCCTTCACCAGCAGGTCCTATTCCCTCTTCTCCTATTTGGGTAAAGCTTGGCGGTAACCACCAGGGCCGAGTCGGTAGTGGTAATTCTTCTTCTATGCATTCAACTTGTTCTTCACACTCAAACTTTGACCTTT
The DNA here is from genome assembly GCA_036346375.1 of Guadua angustifolia. NCBI lineage: Eukaryota > Viridiplantae > Streptophyta > Magnoliopsida > Poales > Poaceae > Guadua > Guadua angustifolia. Next base: position 25,361,676 of record CM070513.1, read on the forward strand.
GTCCGAAGTCTTGTAGCTCACGAACGCATCCCAGTGATCCTGCAACTTTGGGTACTTGTTGAAGTCAGGCATTCGACTCTTCTTGTTATACTCCCTGTTCAACTTCTTTTTAAAAGTCTGGAATGCGATGACCATCTTCTTGAGTGTGTAACTCTTCACCTTCTCTTCAGTCCCTTGGAGGAAGGTGAATGTCTCCTTCACATCGGTCCAAAGCATGTTCTTCATATCTTCAGGGACTTGATCCCATTTCGATATGCTAATGGGCACGTGGTCCTTAACGTGGACGCCGCATGCTGAATTGAATGGCCCAAGCGCCCCTAGAGGTGCAAGAGGTTGGTCGTTCTCGCTGACTTCGGTGATAACGTGTTTTGCCTTCGACTTCTTGCTTGGACCTCGCTTACGTGATTGCTTGCTTGGTTGACCGATTTGAAAGTATGGTACAATATCATGAATGGGTCAGAATGTTGGCTTAGTATGATAGTGGAACCAACAATTATGAACGGGTTAGAATGTTACCTCGCTGGCCTCATCATGCTCTATGGCCTCATCGGCCTCGGTGGCCTCAACGGCCACGGTTTGATCCACGAGGGTAGGTTCACGCACCTCCGCCTCATGGCCATCATCTCCCGCAATCAAATTTCTCATAAATTCTTTTTGATCAAAGCCTTCGCTCGCCATCGTTGTTTCTTAGGCTAGAAGAAGGCACTGAAAATTAACGAAAATAGATCAACAAAAGGTCAAATACTATCGACAAGTAAAGATCACGTTTCATGTAAAGCTGATAGTACTACTCTAAAACGGCGAGGAGGATAGTGGGGAAGAGAAGGTAGAGAGGATGGGCGGTGACGCCGAAGATGTTCTTAACTTAAGTCGGCCAAATACTATCGACAAGTATACTTATACATTTCACATGATATATATACATTTGACATTTCATATATACTTATACATTTCACATATACTTATACATTTCATATGATACATATACATTTGACATTTCACATATACTTATACATTTCAAAAATCAAATACATTACATTTCACATATACTTATACATAGAAATTGCTTCAAAATTCACATATACATAGAAATTTCAAAATTCATCAAGAATTAGAAAAATTCACATGATACATATACATTTGACATGATACATATACATTTCAAAATTCAAATACATTACATTTTATATATACTTATACATTTCAAAAATCAAATACATTGCATTTCACATATACTTATACATAGAAATTGCTTCAAACTTCACATATACATAGAAATTTCAAAATTCAAACACATTACATTTCACATATATTTATACATAGAAATTGCTTCAAAATTCACATATACATAGAAATTTCAAAATTCACCAAAAATTAGAAAAATTCACATGATACATATACATTTCAAAATTCAAATTTGCTATATACATTTGCATCATTGATTCATCCACTCACTGCCTAAGTTCCCTTCAACGTATCAATACATGATGCTACATAAAAAAGTTTTGCAAAAGTTCCCTTCAACGTATCAACACATAGACACTTGCAAGTCACAGCTGCATTTGTTAATTTCCATACAAACTACAACTAGGATATATAAGAAATGGCACAAGAAAAAGCACGTACAATGCATAAACATGAACAATTGTGATGACAATTCATATTTCTATTTATTCACATTTTAAAATGGCAATAGAAAACGTGCAGATGATTAACAATCTAGTTTGAGTGATGATTTGCCATGTATAATGCATATTCACACTGAAAGTGATACGAGGGTGCGCAAGACCTTCACGACGTAGAATCGAAGATACTTCAAACTCGGCGAGTCTTGTACCAAGCCGAATACACCGGCAACAACCTGCAAAGACCGAAGTTCGCCCAACCTCACGTTGTCCACTCAACTAAGTCAAGCGGAATACAATCCTCGCTGCAATCGCAAAGAGTTTGCTAGAACAATGGGAAGGAATGCACGATTCTCATAGATGATTCAGCCGGTGGCTAGAACACTCAAGAACATGCATAAAGCATAATTGTTTCAATCTGAAAATATCCAAAAGTTCTCCACACATTGAGAAAGATCCTATTATATAGAAGGGATGGAGAGAAAGATGGAGAGGTGTCCAGATCTGATTGGGACGTTTTACATGGCATTAAGCCAATATTACCAGCGCAGCACCCTAATTAAGGCAAATAAAAGGTTGACAGTTTCTGGTCTCCATATTAATTCGACGATAACTCTCTGCTCTTGTGGAATTATTGGATGGGGCCAGATCCGTTGAAAAGCTTATCTCATAAGCTTTGCAAGCTGTGGTCGAACACATTTATTGGATTTAAGATGCAGTTTCTATGAGCATTTCACTCCCAGCTGGTCACTGGAAACCGAAATGGCCTTCATTGCTTGATTGATGGCTGTTGATGACTTGGTGCTGCTCCTTTGGCCACTCTTCAACATTTTCATACCTGAGAACAATTAAATTATGGGCATTAGGTAGCAGCTGATTCTCATGTGTAATGCTATTCTTATTTAGGAACGAGTTCACCTGTTGATTTATTTGCTTTGCACGAGCGCGGGTTATTGCTCCTTCAAAATGATTTGGAATATCTTGATTAGTATGGGAAAGAAATGATGATGACGCTAGGCTGCCCGTATCAGAAAGTTCCTTCCCCAAATTATAAAATAAACTAAGGGCAAAAGTGCGTGCCTATTTTCTGGGCAAAAGTCATACATTGTGTCTAAGTTGACGCAACTTGGATGCATATATAGAGGCATAAATTAGAAGATACTTTGTGTTGTTGCTACTTGATTAGGAGTCAGGACATCATCAATTGGACAATATGAATTACTAGCAGTACGCACCGAAGACATTGCAAACATGAATGCTTGTCAAGATCAGCAGTCAACCTGTACTGCAAGTTCTAGATGTGTGTTTGTGAAATTAATTTGAATAGCTCAGTTGAATTAGTTCATCGTGTCAATATTCTTGCTTGAACTGCTACATATATACATATATACATATATATACGTATATATATACATATATGTATACATATATGTATGTACATATATGTATATATATGTATACATATATATGTAGGCGAAATATTTGGTGAAAACCATCAATTCCATGAAAACTCCGTGGAAACCACCTGTAGAAGTTTTGAAAAATTCTCAAAAAATTATCACACGTAGGGGAGGTGAACCTCTACAATCTTACAAAATTTGAAGATGAAACTCAATCGCATTTGAAAGATATGAAAAAGACAAATTCAGCATAAATAGTAATTTTTACTGTTTTGGCACTATTCTTTTTGCTGTTTGTCTTTTTCATATCTTTCAAATGCGATAGATTTTTATTTTCAAATTTTGCAGGATTGTAGAGATTCACCTCCCCTACATGTGGTAATTTTTTGAGAATTTTTCAAAACTTCTACAGGTGGTTTCCACGGAGTTTTCATAGAATTGATTGCTTTGAGCAATCAATTGGTTTCCACGGAGTTTTCACGAAATGGGTGGTTTCCACCATACATGCACCAAAAAACCAAAAATAATGATAAACAAGAACAAGTGCTTATCAGTTGATTGCTCAAAGCATATATAGATAGGGTCATCCTGGATAAACATGTTTGTGGATACTTCCATTTAGATTTAATGTATCATCTCATCTCGACAGGGAGAGGAGCCAACCCGAACAGAAGCACCAATCCACTTACAAGCTAGTAGTATCCTATATGAATCAAAGCAATGCGTTGATCCTTTGATGCGAAAAAGACAATCAAAAGAAGTTATTTCCGATCATATACCCTTTGTTAATCCCAGCAGTCGCACGGTACACATGATGTCTATCAAAGATCACAAAATTACATCACAAACTCAAGTTTGGAGCACATCGCAGTTTGATTTCCCAACTCTAGTTCGTCCATCCTTAAAAAAAATCGCTTACCTCCAGATTTTCTACTATGCATAGAACTTTCTCTAAGAACTGAGACAAGATCACAATAACTAAACACATATGTTGTTCCCAGAACTTACATTGTACTTAGGGCAGGGCGGGAACGACGGCGGCGTGCGTGGGGTCGTTGGAGGCGAGGAGGACGGCGGCATGCGCAGGGTCATCGGAGGATACACCAACATGTTCAACATGTTCATGCATTGTCAGAAGGCAACATGTTCAACAGGGTCGTCGGAGGCAAGGAGGACAGCGCCGTGCACAGGGTCGTCGCAGGATACACCAACATGTTCGTGCATTGTCAGAATCCATGTGGATGCCTGCGGCTGTACATTTTGATTTCAACATCTCTCAGTTTTGCAACTGCATCAGTATCTCATTCACACTGCACTGCACTACCAATTATTGTATGGCGCTGGTAGCCTGAAGATTGTGAAAAGGCACATTATCATGTAAAAATGGCAACAGCTATCTAGCATTAGCCTGGGAGTGTTGCCAACCTGATATTTCACATGCCTCACAAAATTTATTTGATTCTCATTGACAAGCAACTGACATTCATGCCCCCATTGCAAGCAAGCACCATGTATGAGGATAGAGTTCCTATGCAGTCCCTACCGAGGGTACAACTTAAATAGTCCTCAGTTCTCAGAGTCATTCAATTGAGCCAATGAATGGTCCAGTCATTCAACAATGCTTCAGAACAGTATTTCCTCATTTCCGAAAGATCTAGATCATCGATTTTTTATCCAATGGTTCATGTGTAAGTGTAACTATTTAAGTCTCAATGGGATTGCATTGGATCTCTTACCCAGGTATGGCCATGGTTTTTTGCTTGGTACCCACATATCAAGTATGCCCAATTGCAAGCAAACACCTGATACTTTTGCTTGCTACTAACAGTGTCAGGCTTGTGGTAACAATATTTCCCGTGAGTAGCTGCAGCATATCCAGTAAATTCATTCACAACTACACTTTCCTTTACCACACATATACCAAGACAAGTAGTACTCGCTTTTTATACATCAAGCATCAGGAAAATACCCAGCAGTTGTTCATTCATGCATATACAATACTCAACTAGATTACAAAGTCTGAACAAACACAAAGATACTCAAAATGAAAAAAAAAAAAATCCTTTCAGCTAGATCCATCTAATCATTTTTCTCAATCTTCCTCGTTAAAACGGCTATGAGCACAAATGTTGATGTTGTAAGTACAGCTCTTCCCATCCCTGCAGCTGGAATTCACCACGGGATGCTGCACCGGCGCCATTGACATTCCTTCTTTATTCAGTCATCCCACAGCATATCCCACAGTAAACAATTCAAAGAGCGGAAGACGCCCGCTTTCTTGTAGAGCTAGCTGATCGACCCTGAACGTCGGGACGGCGAGGCCCCCCACCGTGTTCTTGCTCACAGCGGGATCTCGTCCTCGGGCTCGGAGAGGAGCACGATGGCGGAGCCGACGGGCTCCGACTCACCGGCGCGCACGACGGCACGAGCATCGCGACGAGGAATTCGTCGTGGAAGGTCTCAACGCCCATGTCGACCTTGTAGGACTCGATCACCCGACGATGACGACGGTGTGGCCCTCGGCGGTGGTCCAGGACCAGAAGACGATCTTCCTCTCGGCCATGGTGAGCTGAGCACCGGCATGAAGATCTCCCGGATTTTGGCCTCCGCTCAGCACGCGTGGATCCCGACTTGGATTCAATTTTTGAGGCAGAAATTTGGAATGAAATTGACATTGGATAGAAATTAGGGATAGATGGTAAAGAGAGTGAAGCAAGCTAGGCTTCTAAGCTAAGCTAATTAACTAGAGAGACAAAATTTGCTTTTTAATCTTGTCCTCTGTTCCATTCCACCGCGTTACCAAGCAATACAAAAGAAAACGATAATGTATATGAATCAAACGGAAGCTAATAGAGCTGAGTGCTGAAATCCATCTCCTTTGTTGAATGTGAATGAATTGATATCAAGCCATCACAAACCATGGTATTTGAGTAGAAATAGACAAGAAGCTAGCCAAAATCATGAAAACTTTGGATTGGAGTGGAGTTTCAAATACTCCAAAAATACTATGGTATCTGCCAAACCATGGTTTTTAATACAGAGTTTTTGGCATGGTAACCAAACACCTCATGGTATAAAATACCATGGTATTCTTAGAAACCATGGTATTGCTTAGAAACTATAAAAATACATTGTTTCCAAACAGGGCCTTAAACTTCTTCTAAATTTGTCTGCATTTCTCACAACTTGTAGAAATACTAAACCTGACAATAACGCCGCTGCCGCCGCACCAAGAAGGTTTGAGAGACGCCGACGGGATTGGGGTGAGCAGGGAGTAAGTTGGGGTCGGGATGCCACAGGTTTTTTTTTTTTCAAATTGTGCCCAGATCGATCTTGTCTCTTGGATCGCGATCGGAGGGTCCAGGATGGCCGAGTACACGAATAAAACTGTGTGCATAGGATATGTTACTATATAATGCATTGATTCTATAACTACGTCGAGACTCTAGACAAGATGGATTGTGCAACAATCAATTGGCAATGGCTAACATCATCGGTGGATAGTCTCTCCGTCTAATTTTATAGGACATATTTTTTGAATGATCTTACTTATTAACATAGGGTATATTTCATGTTTTAATAAATAAATTAGTGTAATGATCCTTTTATACCTAATAAATATCCAGATTTACTTGATATTATCTACTTGCATGTATTAAATATAGTGTTTAGAGATAATATAATTACTTATAGTCTAATCATTTTCAATATCTCATTAATATATGCATCAAGAGAAAATGTGTCCTATAAACTTAGATGAATGAAGTATAACAACAGTTAGCTTCTTACTTACATGGAAGCCAAAGTAAAAGGCACAAGTGCAAGGTGAGACAGTAGATTCCTTGGAATGTTACACATGTACACTATATATGCTTCTGTTGCTATCAGGTAGATACGTATCCTCTACATCATGTATAGAATGTTTGGTTTGAGTCGGTTGAACTGGATAATGAGAAGAAAAGTCAAAATTCCTCGATCTTTTATGTTGACTAGTAAAGAGACTGAGATCTGAATGCACAGATTCGATCGGCTGGCTGTGACTGGACAAGCAGACTGGGTTTGGGCCAACAAACTTGGAAATTTAAGTAATAAAATTCCTTACAATGCTTTCTATGGAAATTTCTTCTTCTTTTCCTTCTCCAGGCCCAGAGGACCAAGACTACATTTTTGTTTTGAAACAATGGGTCAAATACCATCTTGATAACATAGCAAAATTTACACCATTTTATTCTGACATTCCCACGCTGAACTCTTTGCGAATCCCTTTTTTTTATTGAAGGGGCAATTTTTTATATACCACTGAAAATTAATCTCATCCCTTGTATACTACTTATTATACTGACAGTGACGTATTAATAGATTTTCTCAAATTTTAATAGCACATGAGGAATTAATCTTTTATTAAAAGATCCTCTAGGTGAAGCATAGCGTGTAAAACCACCTATAGACTGTAGTGGTGCTACCTAGGATAGGAGGCTAGGCTTCCCAGCATCATACGGTGGCACCTAGGATGGTCCATTTGGTGAAAAATGCACTAGAAATTTTGCCAAAGCTTCACATGAATAGTCCTTCCGAAAGTGCTTACACAGATAAAAATTTGTTGCAGGTCAAAGCTCGAAACAAATAATCAACTTTTGTACTGCTACTTACGGTTGCCAGACATGATATTTCCTAAATCCAATGGTTTTCCTATACATTTCTACTGAGGAAACGATGGTTTCTTATATATATTTATGAACATAGTTTTACTGTAGAACCTTATAGCGTAGCTAATAAGGGCCTGTTTGGTAGAGCTCCAGATTCCAGCTTCTCCTGAAATCTGAAATTTGTAGGCTAAAATAAAGTGAATTAAGTTTATATTTTTGGTATAAAATGTAAACAAGATGATCTATCTAAACACTTTTAATGTACTCACAGTTTCAGCTTCATGAATCTGGTGAAGCTAGAATTTTCAGTTTCACCAGATTCACGAATCTAGAGAAACTAAATCCCTGCCAAACACACCCTAAGTACAACCACATACACAAGTAGAACCGAAAAGGTATGTTGTAAACAAATAAGTTTACTTACGAAATTTTGCAAGGATTTCACTCGCCCGCAGAGTCGTGATAGGAGTAATACCAACACAAAGATGTGGTGTTTCCTGTAGAAAAAAACATGAACATGTGGCGTTATATCCATGGACATAGCTTTATTGTAGAATATGTAACCGTGGCTAATAAGTAGAACTACATCCACAAGAAGAACCCATATAACAGCGTTGTTAATAAATGAGCTTTACTTACGAAATTTCACCAGGGTTTCATTCGCATGCACAGTCGTGGTAGGAGTAGTATCAACTACTAAAAGACGTGGCCGCCCTGTTTGGAAGCATAATTTTTCAAAACTATGATTTTGATATACTATGATTTGTAATTGCTTTGTCATGAATACCATGGTTTTACCAAATCCTTTTGAAGCCATTGCTTTGTCCCTTCAATAAAAAAAATGGATCTGTAAAGAGTGCATCGATCGTGGGAATATCGGGTGAAATGGTGTAAAATTTGCTATTTTATGGAGATGGTCTTTGGCCCATTGTTTCAAAACAAAAATGTAGTCTTGGTCCTCTGGACCTGGAGAAGGAAAAGAAGAAGAAATTTCCATGGAGAGCGTTGTAAGGAATTTTATTACTTACAAATTTCCAAGTTTGTTGACCCAAACCCAGTCTGTTTGTCCAGTCACAGCCAGCCGATCGAATGTGTGTTTAGATCTCAGTCTCTTCGCTAGTCAACATAAAAGATCAAGGAATTTCGACCTTTTCTTCTCATTATCCCTGTTCAACCAGCTCAAACCAAACCTTCTATACATAGTGACACCCTATATTAATAAGCAAGATCATTTAAAAAATACGTCCTATAAACTTGGACAGAGCGACTGCACACCGATGATGTAAGCCATTGCCAATTGATTGTTGCACATTCCATCTTGTCTAGAGTCTCGACATAGTTATGGAATCAATGCATTATATGGTAACATATGCTAAGGCAGTGACACAAGCGCGGCCTTAAATAGTGTGTCGTGTGATCATAAAGCAGGGCTACCATCAGAGAAAATGATAGATTTTCAGCTAAACAGTAGGCTCACTTCAGAGCATGAGAGCAACATATTGTAAAACAGCTCCATAAAAGTGAATCAAAATAACTATCTTTGTCTTCGCAGTAAGCAGGCTCATAAATTGAGTATGTCAACAACGCTATTTTTCACAAAAAGAAAAGGATCATCCAAAACTATTAAAGATGCTAGCCTTATGATCTTCAGAGTTCCAGTGCACACAATGATATTGATGGGACTATCTGTTTTGAAAAGTTAATTGAACCATTCTCCGTACCATAGCAATAAAACACAGATTCTAAACCGACCATCACAAGCACAAGACACACACCAACACTTAGAGACGCAGGGCAGTAGGGCACGTCAAAATATTAACCAAATTCAGGCCAAAAAAATTCCATTGATGTCTGAATTTATTACAAATGGACTCAGGCAAAGAAAGACTAGTTGCTAGCCTCGGGGCTTTGTCACACACGAGTGCATTGGCCCTATGTTTCTCATAGGAATCTGAGACTTGAACTTAAGAACACCAATGCTTAAGAATCTAAGTCACCAAGATTAATTTTACTGAGCCGCTAGCACAGTCTCCGGATGTAAGGAGTGACACAACTTTGGCGTGCATCACTCGTTCAATTCTATTCCTTTTCTTTACAAACGGGGTAGTAAACAGGTCTTTTTTTGGTTGCAACGAGTCGTTTTACGCTCCATCTCGTGCTAGTTTTTTTTGTGGTTGCAACGAGTCGTTTCGCTCCATCTCGTGCTAGTATTGCGATAATGAGTTCTTTGCTCAAAGATCGCTTTACTTCACTTTATTCAAACGGCCCTTTTATTTACTTTGACCCATCGTTTAGGTTCGGTTTAAGGAAATAGTGAACTTTGCTTGAGACACGTCTTAAGTGCGCTCCCGCCTAGTTGGAGACTCTGCTAACACTCTACCAAAATTATTAATGGTGACAGAGATTCTAAGAGCACTAGAAATCTTCCCAAGTAAGTGCAGAGCCTTAGAAAGCATAAGAGGTAGCGATAAAGACATACTAATTGGTACTCTTGAAGCTCTTGGCGCATTTGCAACTCTTGTAACCTTGCGAAACTGGATCAACAAGCTGGTGATGGCGGCGTCCCCCCCCTCTCGGCTCGCTCACCGGTGATGGCGGTGGGGAGCCCGCTTGCCTCGAGATAAGTTGTCGAGCTCATGGGAGTCGAAGGATCGCAGTCTTGGTCATGTCCACGCCGTCAAAGGACAACAGTAGTTTTCGTTGAACTCGGAGGATATCTCGGGCGCCGTCACGCTCGAGTCTCTTGACATCTTGAACAGCTCGTTCACCTCCTCCTCGTTAAATGCGTTTGCCACCGAAAGGCCGCAGGTGCAGAGCCTCGGGGTGCTCCTCCTCCGCCTTCCTCTTCTTGCAACACCGGACTCGGATAGGGCGAGAGTCGTCGTGGTCGACGACGGCGAGGAGACTCTCGGCGACAGTACACCTTCTTGCCAGGCGGCGTCGGCGGCGATCACTGGTCGGAGGTGGTGTAGTAGACGTCGGCGTCGTGGATGAGGCCCGGCGGCGGGGTGTCCGTGAGCTTGGGGCGGAGGAAGAGGTCGATGAGTGGTGGTCCTCGGGCGGAAGGCGAAGCTCGCAGCCATCTCGATCGATGGAGATCTTGCTTGGGATGGTGGAATTCTTGATGGATGTGATGTGATTCTTGATCGATGGCGAAGCCCCGCCTTTATGCTCGGTGGCGGGGATCCACACGAAAAATGCTACGGTTTGATCTTTCCATAGCGGCGGTGGGGAGATGGAAATGGATCGGATTCGGAGGACCTAACGCGCGGTTGAGCTTGAAACCGAGTTCGATGATGCGTCGCTTGGGTGGCAATTAATCTCGCAGCAATCCGATTCCAATGCGGTACTAATCATTCATGCATGCGCTAGCTAGCTGCTGAAGTTGCTCTCGGCAGCGCGCGCTCCCCCTCGTCCTCGTCGGACGACAAGCCCGTAGCATCATCATCGCTCACATAGATGCGCACCATGCGGCACCTCCTCCGCCTCCATCCCCACCGCCGTCGCCTCCAGGCTAGGCTTCATACGTCCCCCCCACCCAAAACCCCAAAACACCCCTTCTTCAGGTCAATCGCCGCCATGGACGCTCTCCCCGCGTCTCGGCTACAGTTAGGGTTTAGACCAATCCCAAATTACCCGGTGGGTGAACAGTGATAGGGGCATTTCGGTAGTTTCGCTGTGAGGGTTACTGCCAAGGAGCCTTCACGGGGCTGGTGCATCCACGTGGCGCATCGTGGAGTGTGAAAATTTGCTTGCGAAGCTAGGCGGGCGCGAAACGAGAGATTACCTCTCAAGTTGGCATCTGGAATATTCTGCGGTACAAAATTCAAACGTGGTAAAGTGATAGTAAACATTTCAACCCTCTCAGCCGTTTCGGAAGTCGGCTTGCAAATTCGGTTTATTTGGTTCAGTTTATTCGGTTTTTGAAAAAAAAAAGATTTTTGATATCTAAAAACTAAACCGAAACCGAACTACGATAAAAACTGAACCGAATTAACCAAACGAATTCGATTATGTTAATTCGGTTTTTCGGTTAACCGAATTACATGCAACCCAAAAATCCAGAATGCATCCAACACATCAGATTAGGCAAATAGTTCTTCACTGTTACTCATTGTTGATCAAATATAATTGTTCTACAAATAGCAATCATCATCCAATTCGATTTTAGACTTACATACAAAGCAACAAGGACATTCACCGGCAATCTACAATCTTATAAAAGAACCATAGTGCTGTGCATAAAAAAATAAAATGCTTAGAAGGTGTATGTCTCATACTGTCTTGGCCACCATGAGGAGGCACTATGCTTAACCCATGTTATATCTCCTAATCGGAAATTTTGACTCGGATTATTTTCTGAAAGTTGGGAAGTCAATGGGCCTTCATCTATAACATCACCTTTCTCTGCATTTTTCTTCACCATAATAATCAGTTCAAACCTGCAATACCCAACTGATGTTAAAAACAATTATTTCTATGATTTTACCCATCTCAAGCAATTTAACGGAATATGTAAAAAAAAACAACCATGATTTTATATTGAAAAGGGAATGAAGATATTAGAGAAGACTAGTAATGCTTCCCATCCAAGGCTAAATTTGGAAAGAGCTTAAAGCTAGACAAATGTAGTTCTCTGCAGATTCCACTCCAGTTAAGCCAAATTTGTTCACTTCGTGTTCAGATTCACAAAAGAACCGCCTTGTTAGTTCTATATCAAATACATTCCTGCAAACATAATCTACAAACAAAAAATCATCTGAAGCAATTTTCTCAACAGGAAGTTAGGCGCCAGGGGCAAACCTAACATGGGGGTTCAGTTAAACCCCAAAAAAGTTAGAAAATGAATTGCTACTAGTACTCCACCACGCAGCAAAAAATCCATAATAAACTGCATGGACTAGACAATCCATCCCAGAAAGAAAGATTTGGATGAGATTGCTCACAGCAAAGAAAAGCAAAGCTCACTCATAGAACAACAATCACCCAGAGCCTAGCACGGAGAGAGGAGGCGGCCGGCCAGCCGTGCATGGAAAGAGGAGGAGGCCAACCAGCCGATACCCGAGAGGGCGAGGGAGGGAGGAGTGGCAGACGGAAGATGTCGTGGAAGCCAACCACCGCGCGACTGGGCGAGGGAGGAGGCTGCCTCAGCCGCCATGAAGAAGAGGGAGGCTGCGGCGAGATCGGCAGCGGGTTCTGGACGAGGAGATCGGCGGCCGAATCTAGATCTGGACGAGGAGGACTGGAGGAGGCCTGGGGAATGGCCGAATCGAATACTCGAAATTGAAGGATTGAGGCCTCGGCGATTACTTTTACCCTACCGCGGTTCGGTTTATACGGTAAATCGGTTTCTGGCTTTCAAAAACCGAACCGAAATCCGAAAACCGAATAAAACCAAAATAAAAATAGAACCGAAAATCAAAAAACCCGAAAATTCGGTTAAATCGGTTCGGTTCGGTTTTTTGGTTTTCGGTTTAAAAATGCCCACCCCTATCGGGAAGGTGTTTGGCTGGATTGATGGACCACACAACCTGATGGTGGTTTGGTTTACGCTTATTTTGAAATAAAGTTGCCAAGAGTTAGCAAAACTACTTTCTAAATATTATTTTTTATAAATTAATACCCTATGGTTAATTCGTGACTATCTGTGTTTATCTCTGAGACTATTTTGTGAGGCAGTTATTCCACCCGGTCGATAAAAGATGTCATTTGGAGCAAATTCCAATAGTTCAAGAAAACATCATTTAGGTTGAATCATGCTTATTCTACCACTTATGCCCTTGATTAACGGTTGCATGTAATTCCCAAATCCCTTTGGAACATGTGCTCTTGACACTGCATGGTTGAGAAGTGAGAAACGAAGTACTTTATATGGCCATCTACTACTAGTACTACTTGCGAAGAACAGTGGGCAAGCTAGAAGAGGAGAATGGGACATATAGCTAGTACTAGCAGTACTCATAGCTTCTTTTATGTCTTCTCCATCCAATCTTCTTCTCGTGAGCTCCCTTCCCCTCTCTCCAGGGTGAGGTCAACCTCATTGTCACACATCACTCTAAGCAGAGCCACCCCCTGCTGCCACTCGTCACCCCAAGCCACTGCGCTTCTTCTCCAAGAGGCCATCATCGTCTGCTACCCCAAACTATAGATTTTTTTTTTGTGCAAATTGTGGTGAGCAGGGACGTAAGTTGGGGTCGGGATGCCATAGGTTTTTTTTTGTGCAAATTGTGCCCAGATCTATCTTGTCTATTGAATCGCAATTGGAGGGTTCAGGATGCCCGAGTATATGAATAAGACTATGTGCATAGGATATATTACCATATAATGCATTGATTCCATAACTACATCGAGACTCCAGACAAGATGGAATGTGCAACAATCAATTGGCAATGGCTTACATCATCGGTGGGCAGTCCTTCCGTCTAAGTTTATAGAACGTATTTTTTAAATGATCTTGCTTATTAATATAGGGTGTATTTCATGAAACAAAGAAATTAGTGTAATTATCCTTTTATACCTAATAAATATTCAGATTTACTTGATATTCTCTACTTGTATGTATTGAATATAGCGCTTTGAGATAATATAATTAAAGTTCTTATCTCCCACAAAATTCATGGCGACCGAGATCTCTGCCGCTTGGTCGGCTTTGACATGGTACAATGCAAATCTTTTGATCAGACCAATTGACTTCCTTCAGCATGAAATTAAATTAGCCACTCTTACCTCAAGAGTTTGCCAAGAAGTTTCACGCATGATTCTTCGAAGAGATTATAAATGACTTGGTACCTAGCTTCGCTGCTAATAAATTATCTAACTTGACCATCTTTCTACAAAATCTTTGTACATAGGTACACACAGTAAACTACTCCACTATAGTCAGTCACTATGTATAGCAGGTTTGGTTTGAGCTGGTTGAACAGGATAATGAGAAGAAACGGTCGAAATTCCTTGATCTTTTATGTTGACTAGCGAAGAGACCGAGATCTGAACACACAGATTCGATCGGTGTTGTGACTACACAAGCAGTGGGTTTGGGCCAACAAACTTGGAAATTTGTAAGTAATAAAATTCCTTACGCTTTCCATGGAAATTTCTTCTTCTTCGCCTTCTCGGGCCCAGAGGACCAAGACTACATTTTTGTTTTGAAACAATGGGGCAAATACCATCTTGATAAAATAGCAAAATTTACACCATTTTATTCTGACATTCCCACGATCGATGCACTCTTTACAAATCCATTTTTTTATTGAAGGGGAAATTTCTTATATGCCACTGAAAATTAATCTCATCTCTTATATGCTACTCATTGCGCTGACCCCATATGTCAGACGTATTATTGGATTTCCCTAAATTTCAATAGCATACGAGGAATTAAACCTTTATTAAAGAATCCTCTGGGTGAAGCATAGTGTGTAAAACCTCGTAGACTGTAGTGGTGCTACCTAGGTAGGATAGGAGGCTAGGCTTCCCAGCCTCGTACGGTGGCACGTAGGATGGTCCATTTGGTGAAAAATGCGCGGATTTTTTTAAATAATACATTTTTTATTCAAAATTTCAAAAATATACCACCGAAAAAAAATTACAGAAATATACCCCTGTCGCCCGATGAAATGGCGACAGGGGCCTAAATAGCAAAACAAACGGGCGACAGGAGCCCACGTCGCCCTCGCAGGCTCCTGTCGCCCGATGAACTGGCGACATAAGCCTGTCGCCCGATGAAATGGCGACAGGATCCTATCACCCAATCAAATGGCGACAGGAAATAAATCGATGAATGGTTGGGCGCGACCCCCTGTCGCCCAACCATATGACAATAGAATCTTTTCCCTCTATTTAAGCACTCGTCCGGCACTGTGTTCAATCGAATTCTTCTTCATCCGTCCAGCCAAAGAAACGAAGGGAGAAAGAAAGGAAGAAAAAAAGAGAGAAAATATGCCGAGGCGTGCGAGTGGAAAGGAAAAGGGGAAGGCGAAAGAAGCGGGAGGTGCTTCGGAGTTACCGCGCAACTTCGCGTATCAGGACCTCTTCGTACCTTTCGGAGTTGTCCCACCGATGTGCCTGTGCAGAGATTCTTGCAAGCTTGTCTATTCTTGGGAAATTCTGACTTGGAAGAGGAGGTATTGGATGTGCCGCAACTACGAGTTCGACCCGCCGGAGAAGAGTTTGAAGAATCGCCAACTGGTAACAGTCATATTTGTGTCGTAATATTTGTAAATGAAACATTGCTAATTTATGTTTCATGCAGTCGCCTCCGCCACTGTGTGAATTTGAGAAGTGGTATGACGAGGAGATCAACCCCGAGCACCAAAGGCTACTTGATGAAGCCAACCGGCAAGCGGACCTCAGGGAGCAGCTTCAAGCAGCTGCGTGACGCCATGAGAGAGGCACGTCGAAAGGAAGCCGAGGAGGAGGCCGAGAGAGAGAGGAAACGAGAGAGGGCACGTCGTGCTAGAGAAGCCCCGCCGGAGGCATGGGAGAAGGGGAAGTGGCCTCGATACACTCAGTAGACATTAAGTTGTAACCATTTTGTTCGCATCCTAGTTTTATGTCTTAATGAAGAGTGTTGTCTACTGTATTTTTCGCTGTAACTTTTGATGTGAGAAATCGTGGCCACTTAAGGGTTTTCCTTGCCTTGCGGGGCCCACCGGATATGGCCCAAAAATTACGAAAAAATTCACGAGCGATCTACGTAACGTGAGCAACACTTATCAAAGGGCGACCTAGCCGGGCATTGCCCCGGTACGAAGTTGCGAAAATCGGAAAAGGCACTCGCGACCACGAAACCGCGAAAATCGTGGCCACTTAGGGGTTTTCGTAGCCTCGCGGGGCCCACCGGATACTGCCCAAAAATCACGAGTGATCTACGCAACGTGGGCTACCACTTATTTACGGGCGACCTGGGTGGGCATTGCCCCAGCACGAAGTTGCGAAAATCGGAAAAGGCACTCGCGGCCACGAAACCGTGAAAATCGTGGCCACTTAGGGGTTTTCGTAGCCTCGCGGGGCCCACCGGATACTGCCCAAAAATTATGAAAAAAATCACAAGTGATCTACGCAACGTGGGCTACCACTTATCTACGGGCGACCTGGGCGGGCATTGCCTCGGCACGAAGTTCACAAAATCGGAAAAGGCACTCGTGACCACGAAACCGCGCGTTGTCGTTTCAGTCTGAAAAGCGGGGTGCAGCGTGTTATCGTTTCAGTCTGAAAAGCGGGGTGCAGCGTGTTGTCGTTTCAGTCTGAAAAGTTGGGTGCAGCGTGTTGTCGTTTCAGCCCGAAAAGCGTGGTGCAGAGTATTGTCATTTCAGTCTGATAAAGCTACTAGGTGTGCGACAAAGCGTCTAGCCGATGAAAGGATTAACTAAGTATATAAGATTAAAATTAAAAGAAATGCAAATGCAATTATTCGTACAACAGTGACCACTTCTCTTTCGATTCGTGCTTAATCCAGTCCGAGAAACATTTGATTGGCCTTTGCCTCCGACGACGGTTAGTCGCCTCATCCTCTGTTGGCAGGGGGAAAAGAGGCTCCGCATGCTCCTGTGTTCCACTCGCACTAGTGTTGTTCGTCTGCTCCTTGTGTTTCCTTGTCAGGTCATCAAGATTTTTCCATAGAGTTCGGAACTTGCTCTTGTGGTTTTGGTTACATAGTCTTTTGAACATATTCATCAGTTGCTTGTACCTGAATTGCTTATAGAAGTTTGCACCCAAATGCCTCATGCACCATCGACTCTGCAAGTCAGGCCATCGGAATGGCTCCTCTTCCCCTGTTTGCAGCTGGTTGATAGCACTAAGCAAGCTAGCATACCTGTCATGCAGCACGCACAAATCTGGACGAGTTTTGACCACCCCGATCTTCAAGTTTCGTAGGAACCACAGCCAACTCTCGTAGTTCTCGCTTTCTACGAAGGCAAAGGCAACAGGCAGAATCTGGTTGTTCCCATCGACGCCCACAGCTGTCAATATTTGCCCTCTGTACTTCCCGGTCAAGAATGTGTCGTCCACGCACAACAATGGACGACAGTGATAGAATGCCTTAATGCAAGCGCCGAATGCGAAGAACACTCTCCTCAGGTGCCTTTTAGTTGGCCACTTGATTGACGGACAATCTTGATAATCATAGTAGGTCCCAGGATTTCTTCTCTGAATGCAACTGAGCAGTGCGGGCAGGTTATGGTACGAGTCTTCAAACTTCCCAAACCTCGTTTCTAATGCCTTCTGTTTCGCCCTCCACGCCTTCCCATAGCTAATTGTGTACTGATATCTGTTCTCGATCGCTCGGATAATAGCACGGGGCTCAAAACTCAGGTTCTCCACTATCTCTGCGTACATGATGTTCGCGACATACCCGGATGACAGGTTCCTGTGAGCCATCACTGTTTCCTCAGTCATACATGTATGTTGCTCAACCTTCGAACATAACCAATGGGTGCCCCATTTGGGCTTGTACGCGTGCACTCTCCACGGATACCCATGGATCTCACACACCACGTCGTAGCAGGTTGGGGTGGATTTCTTAACCCTGAAAGTCCTTCTTAATGATAGAGCCCAATCTTTTACGGCATCCTGCACAGCCTCTTTTGTCGGGTACATACTGTTAAGCCTAACCTCATTGTCAGTATACTGCCAAGGTACATCGTTGCTTTCATTGACAACCAGGTTATCAAATTGCTGCGTGCTCCACTCGGCTAGCACTAGCGGCTCCGTACCTCCATCTTCCTCATCCGACTCATCGTTGTCCCCCTCTTCTGCTCTGTTGTACTCACGGTCTTCCTCTTCCATCCTAGTTGTTATTTCATCAATTTGCTCACCTTCGTCCACCAGTCCCCGCGCTTCTTGGCCAACATTTTCATCATCCTCCCGAAACTCAACCTGTTCACCACTTTGCTGAACATGTTGCTCATGGCTAGATCCCCAATTTCAAAGGTCACCAAATCGAGCTCATTTTGAGGTTGACTACACTCACCGGCGTCCAACTACTGCTGGGGGGCAACGTCCCTCTCGTATGCTCGCACTAAAAGCACTCGATTCCATCCCCGTTGCTCTGCCCCCCTCACATATGATCTCCACGATGCGGTTCCCTTCAGCTCAACTAGCTCCCAGTAAATATGGTCATTTCGCATACTATATAGGCAAAATACCTTCAACTCACACTTCTCTTCTTCCATCTGAAAAGTATAATACAACCATCTCAACACGGAAGCAAATGTGCGCTCCTCGACCCTATTCAAACTTCTGTCCACATACTGCAAGTTACTAAGATCTGCACCCTCCAAACCATGCATTACAACCCCCTCTCCATAATAAATTCTAAATGGAACTCGTTCTGCCATATCTGCGAATCCATTCATTCACCCACGAATTAATTATTTTCCGTAAAAAATAATGTCACGTAACATAACTATACCTACATGCTACGAAAATATATATCTAACCGTAAAAAACATCTACATTCCTAATAATTCATATCGATGTACTTATATCTGTTAAAAAATATACATTCATTCCTAACAATATATACATTTGTATCGACGTACTTATATCTATAAAAAAATATACATTCCGAACTACATTTCCATCAATACATACCGATATACTCCTATCTGTAAAAAATATCTAAATTCTCTAAACTAGAACTAGCTATGACCTATCAATTTACCTAAAATTCTCTATCCGTAACCTATCAATTTACCTAGATCTATCCATAACCTATCGATTTACCTACATTTATCCGTAACCTAAATCTAAAATTATTTCTAATCTACCACTATTTACTGCTACAGTGCCCTAGATCTAAAACTATTTCTAATATACCATAATTTACTGCTAAAAAAAGTAAACAACAGAAATTTACCTCCAAATAGTCGCGCAGAAGCTCTCCCTCTTCCTTCTTTTCTCTCCTCTCCTCTTTCCCCTCTTCCTCTCTCTCTCTTTTTCTCAAATCAACCGAGCGCAATGGCTACTGAGTGCTGTATGGCCCCTTTATAAACACTCTGTCGCCCTTTGGTCGGGCGACAGGCCCGCGCCCAGAGTCTTAACCATCGGCCGATTACTCTCTGTCGCCCTTTAGTCAGGCGGCAGAGTCGTTCGGCTCTGTCGCCATTTGATCGGCGACGAGGCCACGTCACCGCCTGGCCTCCTGTCGCCATTTCATCGGGCGACAGGGGTATATTTCTGTAATTATTTTTTTCGGTGGTATATTTTTGAAATTTTGAATAAAAAATGTATTATTTAAAAAAAATTCAAAAATACGCTAGAAATTTCGCCAAAGCTCCACGTGAATAGTCCTTCCGAAAGTCTTACACAGATAAAAATTTGTTACGGGTCAAAGCTCTAAACAAATAATCAACTTTTGTACTGCAACTTACGGACGGCAGGTGCCATCCGTGATATTTTCTAAATCCAATGGTTTTCCCATACATTTCTACTGAGGAAACAATGGTTTCTTATATATATATCCATGAACATAGTTTTACTGTAGAACCTCATAATGTGGGTAATAAGCACGGCCACGTACACACCAGAATAAAAAAGGCATGTTGTAAGCAAATAAGTTTACTTACGAAATTTTGCAAGGATTTCACTCACCCGTAGAGTCGTGGTAGGGGTAATACCTGTTGGGATTTTTGGGTTTTCCCTAAATTTCACTGTAATAAAAAAATGGAAAGCCAATTGGACCGGCCTGGCCCATGTGACTGAACCGGCCCAACCAGCCTAGCCATCGGTGGTGAAGTGCACCTGATGGTGCCCTAGTTGGCAGAAGATAGCGCGATGGGAGGTTTGGGTGGCGGCGGCCGAGACCTTGTCCTGGTGATGGCGTCCGCGTCGCACGGCTGCCCGCATGCGACGGATCAAAGCGGTGATTCCGGTGGCCGTTGCCTCCACTTCCTCTCCCCAGAGCGCCTTCAATCCAATGGCTAGGAATACTCCCAGCAGTTACTGCTCACCGTTAATTCTTCTTTTCCTGTTACTATTAACTGTAACTTTTGTCTTTTGTCTAGCGGTAAAAGAACTGGAAGCAGAGTATGAGAACCCTCTTTGTATTGAACCTAATACAAGTAATGCTATCTACTTTCCCCAATTCATTTTCGCATCTATCTATGTTCCATTTTTGCTGTTTCCGTGAGATTTCGACTTCAATTAGAGCCAGCGATTTTGGGGGTCTTGACAGCGTTTGAGAGGGCCAATGGCCTTGGTGTCAGTTAAAGATGGAGGTAGTTTGAATGACAAGCAAGTAGAGATGGAAAACTTTTGAGAGTGGCGCTCTAAATCTAACGGAGACAATACCTTTCTGATGAGGTTTCCATCAAAAGCTTAGTTGATAGAGTTGGAAAACTTTTGAGGGCTTCAAGTTGAAGGGGACAGGGACTAATGTGCAGGTCACCTTTTGGACTCCTAAATCAACGGCCAAAGGCAAATTAAATACAGTTTGGATTAGGGTCACAGGGGTGCCTGATACCATGAAGAATTACTTTGCCATGGATTTAGTTCTCTGGGTGTGGTGGGAGAAGTTACCATGGATCAGATTAAAATCGAAGTGGGTGTTAAGAGTATTGGCAAGATTCCAGTATCTTCTGAAGTGACAGCATCAGATAGATTCAGTTGTGGAGTTGGGATGGGACAATTCGAGCAACTCAAGTAAGTGACAGAAACATGACCCGGATAAGGATATGAATAAAGACAGAGAAGTGAAGAAACAGAAGAATGGATAATCAACAATTGCCTAAAAGCAGCAGTGCCAAGTCAACTATGGTGATTTCTTAACTCGGAATAAGAATGTAGATGTACTAAGTTCTAGAGGGAAGGATTTAGATCTACATATGCAAATTCAAGAACAACAGATTGTGCAACAAATGGAGAACGATAGAATGTGGCTCGAGTATCTTCAGCAGAAAGAGGATATGCTAACCATACAAACCCAATCAAACCACTTAAAAGTCATGACAGGTATTGATGATAACCCAGAGGAGCAAAATAAACAAGATGGACGCACTGACATGGTAGTAGAGGGTCAGGTGGCAGAACATATGTATGAGTTATGTACTGATGTGATGATGAACAGATGCACTTTACTGAAAGTGATGACTCTGTACATCAAGGACTTGCTACTTTGCTAGCCTCAGGGCTTCACCACACAAACAAGAGTGCATATTGCAAGAATGATTTTTAAGCAGTCCAGCATGAAAAAGGGAGGTGTAGAACAGAATACATGTTAATTCATATAGGATGGGCAAAATGACTTGTAAAAAATTGATGGATAGCAGTGCATCTTGCTGATGCCAACCATGTCGAGTACTCTTGTCAAGAATTTCGTCACTTTATTACTCAAATTGAATGTCTGCAACCAAAAGACAGGTAGAAACATTAAAGTACACTGAACCTATTGAACTCTGTATGAGATTAAAACCCTCGCCCTAAGGCAGTGACACAAGCGCGGCCTTAAATAGTGTGTCGTGTGATCATAAAGCAGGGCTACCATCAGAGAAAATGATAGATTTTCACCTAAACAGTAGGCTCACTTCAGAGCATGAGAGCACCATATTGTAAAACAGCTCCATAAAAGTGCATCAAAATAACTATCATCTTTGTCTTCGCAGTAAGCAGGCACATAAATTGAGTATGTCAACTATGCTATTTTTCACAAAACGAAAAGGATCATCAAAAACTATTAAAGATGCTAGCCTTATGATCTTCAGAGTTCCAGTGCACACAATGATATTGGTGGGACTATCTGTTTTGGTAAGTTAATTGAACCATTCTCCGTAACATAGCAATAAAACACAGATTCTAAATCGACCATCACAAGCACAAGACACACACCAACACTTAGAGACGCAGGGCATGTCAAAATATTAACCAAATTCAGGCCAAAAAAATTCCATTGATGTCTGAAATTATTACAAATGGACTCTGTGCAGCAAAGACTAGTTGCTAGCCTCAGGGCTTTGTCACACACACGAGTGCACCGGCCCTATGTTTCTCATAGGAAACTGTAGACTTGAACTTAAGAACACCAATGCTTAAGAATCTAAGTCAGCCAAGATTAATTTTACAGAGCCGCTAGCACAGTCTCCGGATGTAAGGGAGCTGACACAACTTTGGCGTGCATCACTGCTCAATTCTATTCCTTTTCTTGCTACAAACGGGGTAGTAAACAGGCTCTTTTTTTTGGTTGCAACGAGTGCGTTTACGCTCCATCTCGTGCTAGTATTTTTTTTTGGTTGCAACGAGTCGTTTTACGCTCCATCTCGTGCTAGTATTGCAATAATGAGTTCTTTGCTCAAAGATCGCTTTACTTCACTTTATTCAAACGGCCCTTTTATTTACTTTGACCCATCGTTTAGGTTCAGTTTAAGGAAATAGTGAACTTTGCTTGAGACACGCCTTAAGTGCGCCTCCTGCCAGATTGGAGACTCTGCTAACACTCTACCAAAATTATTAATGGTCGACAGAGATTCTAAGAGCACTAGAAATCTTCCCAAGTAAGTGCAGAACCTTAGAAACGCAAGAGGTAGCAGTAAAGACATACTAATTGGTACTCATCAAGCTCTTGGCGCAGATTGCAGCTCTTGTAACCTTGCGAAACCTCGATCAACAACCTGGTGATGGCGGCGTCCCCTCCCCCCCCCGGCTCCGGATCACCGGTGATGGCGGTGGGGAGCCCGCTTGCCTCCAGATAAGTTGTCGAGCTCGTGGGAGTCGAAGGACTGCAGGCGGTCATGTCCACGCCGTCAAAGGACAACAGTAGTTTTCGTTGAACTCGGAGGATATCTCGGGCGCCGTCACGCCGAAGTCTCTTCAAGATCTTGAATAGCTCGTTCACCTCCTCCTCGTCAGTATGCACGCACGCTTTCTGCAGGTGGAGCCTCTGCCTCTGCTGCGGTGATGATGGCCGTCTTCCTCGTCCGTCGCTTGCTTGCCGAAGGCCGCAGGTGCAGAGCCTCGGGTGCTCCTCCTCCGCTTCCTCTTCTTGCAATGCCGGACTCGACAGGCAAGAGGTCGTCATGGTCGATTTATTTAGCGAGGAGACTCTCGGGCGACAGTACACCTTCTTTGCCAAAGCGAATGCGTCTGGCCGGCGATCACCGTTGGAGGCGGCGTAGTAGACGTCGGCGTCGTGGATGAGGCCGGCGGCGGGTCATCCGGCGAGCTTGGGGCGGAGGAAGAGGTCGATGAGCTCGTGGTCCCTGGGCGGAAGGCGACGCCCACCATCTCGACGGTTGAGATCTTGCTTGGGATGGTGGAATTCTTGATGGATGTGATGTGATTCTTGATCGATGGCGAAGCCCCCGCCTTTTATGCTCGGTGGCGGGGGGATCCACACGAAAAATGCTACGAGGTTTGATCTTTCCATAGCGGCGGTGGGGGGAGATGGAAACTGATGCGGATTCGGAGGAGCTAACGCGCAGTTGAGCTTGAAACCGAGTTCGATGCGTCGCTTGGGTGGCAGTTAATCTCGCTGCAATCCGATTCCAATGCGGTATTAATCATTCATGCATGCGCTAGCTAGCTGCTGAAGTGTTGTATTGCCGGACGGGAAACAGGACGCGGCAACAGACCAGAAGAGGCAGAGCTCATTTCGGATGTAGTTGGCGCTGAGTTGTGTGGTGCGTGTTGTGAGGAGTATTCAGTTGGCTGAGTTGTATATGGGGGTTGGGGTCCACTTGTAAGGGAAAGCGTTGGGGATTATATATACTGAACCGGTGATCGGTTTTGACGTGAGAAAGAAGAAAGCCAAAAGCAATTTCCCCATCCTCATCTTTCTCCCCATTTTTGCCTTCTCCTCCCTCCTCTTCCTGGCATGATTGTGTCACTTGGTATCAGAGCAAGATTCACGCGCTGCCGCCACGGAAGAAGCAAACGCAGTGGGAAGTGAAGATGGCGGCTGCTATGACGACGGTGGAGAATCAATTCGAAGGTATTAACATATTGCTGAAACAAATTTTGGATGATGTACATGGGGTAAAATTGGAGGTAGGAGAGGTCCGTTCAGTGGTTGAAGCAGTTAAAGGAAGGGTTGAGGTTTTGGAAGCACAACCCATGGTGGGAATGTTGGCGGCGAACCCAGGTACCACATCAGCTACACCATCGAATCATCCAATGGCACTGGCAGCACTTCCTCCATTGGGAGGGGAGCTTGCTACAACAAATAGTGTGGGAGGTCTGGCGCCGTCAAGGCCACAAACCAGAAGTATTCTAGGGTGTCCCCCGATAAAAAGAAGAGCGGAATGGGCACCGATGGTGCAGACCGGTGATGTGAGGAATGGTTATGGGCAGAATGGCAATACCATTAGGCAATCTCGGCAACCAATTCCAAAGATGGAATTTCCAAAGTTTGATGGTGAGAACCCTCGGTTGTGGAGAGACAATTGTGAGACATATTTTGAGGTGTTAGGAGTCCATCCGGGATTGTATACCTGTTTGGCTTCGCTGCATTTCACGGAAAATGCAGCGCTCTGGCTGCAGCATGCTGAAGCGAAAGGGAAGTTTGAGGATTGGGATGCCCTGTGTGATGCGGTGGACAAGCGGTTTGGCAAGAATTTGTATAGGCGTCAAATGAATCAGTTGATTAACCTTCAACAGACTAGCATTGTCGCCAATTATGCTGAGGGATTTGAGAGGTTGCAGCATTATATACTGTTGCATAACCCTGCTCAAGATGATACCTTTTTTGTCACTCATTTTTTTGGGAGGATTACGGGAAGACATACGGGCAGCCATCATCCTTCATAATCCTGCAGATGTGGATACGGCAGTCTCCTTAGCACTGGTACAAGAGGAGGAGATTGACAATCTCAGGAAGAGGTCTTATCATAAGGGAGATAACAATGAACTCAGTAAGGGAGGAAGTAAATATTCAGAGAAGTTCAGACCCGTGAGCAAGTTTGAAGATAACAAACGAACAGAAGAATGGAGGAAGCCCATGAATAGCCGTTGGAATGAGAAGTTGGAAGTGCTGAAAGCTCACCGGAAAACTCATGGATTGTGTTTCACCTGTGGGGAAAAGGCCACAAATGTCCTGATCAAGTGCCGATACATGTAATTGAAGAGCTGCTGGAGGCATTTCAAGTGCAGTCGGTTCTGAGAAGGATGGTGAGGAGGCTAAAAATCAAGATGAGGAAGAGCTTTTGTCAGTAATAGAACAATCAGGATTGGGAAAGATCAACAGGAAAACCTTACGATTGCAGGGCTTAAAGATTAACAGTACGTCCAATAACATTACAAGAAATAATATACCATTACAACAATAACAGTACCAACACTATCATTCATATGTACTACTAGTCCTACAATATTATACTAATATACTACGCTAACATTTGAATAACATAGAACCATTACCTACTTTATACCTTATTATTTCATTTACGGCTAATTACACTAAAGTGTTTCGTTGCATGCACTTTTACCATTATACTACTGATTGCACTAACATGACACCAAGTACACAATATTTTTTTACAAATTCTATTGTCCATTCGTGTACTACTCAGTACGTAATTACCATTATTTTCTATCCATCTGATTGTACTAATACCATCATTTCGTGCACTAAAAATGACACAAATGTTGTACTAATTATACTACTAACATAATAACAAAGTACTAATTTTCATGAAGATTTTGAATTAACCTTTCTGAAGCTCTCCTGTAGATTAAATATCCCGACGGATGTACGAACTAACCGTTCCGAAGAATATCTGCAAAATACAAATCCCTCGTCAAATCATCGAAAATATAAACTCCAACCAAATTTCAACAAAATATGAATATCGCAAAAATTCCTCCGCAAATACACTTCCAAATTTCCTTTTCTACCTTGTTTTCCTCTCTGTTTTTCCCTCCTCTCCTCTCTTCTGCCTCTCGGTTACCACCGCTCGAACACCCTTGCTCTTGCTCTTCTTTGTTTCTCACGTTCAATGCTCTACACACATCATCGCAACAGAGGTGGGATTTATAAGCGCGGATGCACCGAAGAGTGACCGCTTGTCTGTGCTTTCGGCGCATGGACGTGACAAAACGACGTGACTTAAATCACGCATGGCAGCAGCTTATGGGGCCTCTTCTCCCTGCGTGTGACACGTAAAATAAACGATTAAAAATTTTCTCCACGCGTCCGTTGTACACTTACCCAACCCCTTTAGATTCCCTGCGCTGCATCCGATCTCAGCCTTTTTTCCCATCACCAGCGCGCCCAGCAGTTTTTTTGCCTGAGCTTTTTTTCCCATCACCTGTGCCCGATTGTCTTTTTCCTACGTTTTTCCTGCGCCCGGTCCCGCGTGTCGGCTGGATATCACTGTGCCCCGCACGCCGAATAAAAAAAAGAAATCGTACTATCCAAAAAATAAATAAAAATCAGATCAAGCGGACTGGATCCACTGGAGGTAATAAAAAAATTTTAAAAAATTTTCAGCGGATCCGATCCGCTGGATTCGTCTGGAAAAAAATTTAAATTTTTTTTCGCTAACAGGTTCCGCTGGAAGTTACTGTTGAGAGCCTATTTCTGAAATTACGTCCGCTAAATGACTCTTTACGGGGAAAAAAACGCAAACCAGAACAGTACAAAAATCGCCATTGACATTCCTTTATTCAGTCATCCCACAGCATATCACTAACAAAAGAGTCGTAAACAATTCAAAGAGCGGAAGACGCTCGCTTTCTTGTAGAGCTGATCGAGAGCATCACTCGTGATGGGAGTACTCGATCCTGAACGTCGGGACGGCGAGGCCCCCCACCGTGTTCTTGCTCACAGCGGGATCTCGTCCTCGGGCTCGGAGAGGAGCACGATGGCGGAGCCGACGAGCTCGGACTCACCGGCGCGCACGAGCATCGCGATGAGGAATTCGTCGTGGAAGGTCTCAACGCCCATGTCGACCTTGTAGGACTCGACGATGACGACGGTGTGGCCCTCGGCGGTGGTCCAGGACCAGAAGACGATCTTCGGATGTATTTGGCAAGGATTCAACTTCTTTAGATTCGTAAATCTAGTAAATCTGAAAATTCTAATTTCACCAGATTTGTGAAGCTGAAGCTGTAAGTACATTATGTTTAGATATATCATCTTGTTTACATTTTAGACTAAAAATATAAACTTAATTCACTTTATTTTAGCCTACATGTTTCAGATTTTAGGAGAAGTTGAAATCTAGAGCTCTACCAAACAGGCCTTTCCTCTCGGCCATGGTGAGCGGAGCACCGGCATGAAGATCTCCTGGATTTTGGCCTCTGCCCAGCACGCGTGGCGGCTGTCTCCTGTGCACGGGGAGTGGATCCCGACTTGGATTCAATTTTTCAGGCAGAAATTTGGAAAGAAATTGAAGATCTTCGGGTTTTTTTTGGGTGCAAATTGTGACCAGATCGATCTTGTCTATTGGATCACGATAGGAGGGTCAAGGATGGCCGAGTACACGAATTAGAATGTGTGCATAGGATATATTACCATATAATGCATTGATTCTATAACAACGTCGAGACTCCAGATAAGATGGAATGTGCAACAATCAATTGGCAATGGCTTATATCATCGGTGGATAGTCCTTCCGTCCAAGTTTATACAACGTATTTCTTGAATGATCTTACTTATTAATATAGGGTATATTTCATGTTTTAATGAAGAAATTAGTGTAATAATCCCTTTATACCTAATAAATATCCAGATTTACATGATATTCTCTACTTATATGTATTGAATATAGTGCTTAGAGATAATATAATCACGCGTAGTCTAATCATTTTCAATATCTCATTAATATACGCGTCAAGAGAAAATGCGTCCTATAAACTTGGACGAAGTACAACAACAGTTAGCTTTTTACTTACATGGAAGCCAAAGTAAAAGGCACAAGTGCAAGGTGAGACAGTAGACTCCTTGGAATGTTACACATGTACACTATATATGCTTCTGTTGCTATCAGGTTGATACGTATCCTCGCCATCATGTGAATCAGAATGTATGAACCCGTGAACCATGCAGGATTAATTTGATCTGTCAGCATCGTTCCTGGATCTTTTTTTTTATCTCCCACAAAACTCATGGCGACCGAGATCTCTGCCGCTTGCCTTTGACACCAATGCAAATCTTTTGATCAGACCAATTGACTTCCTTCAGCATGAAATTATAAAATAGCCACTCTTACCTCAAGAGTTTGCCAAGAAGTTTCACGCATGATTCTTCGAAGAGATTATAAATGATTTTGTACCTAGCTTCGCTGCTGATAAATTATCTAAACTTGACCATCTTTATAGTCACTATGTATAGAAGGTTTGGTTTGAGTTGGTTGAACTGGATAATGAGAAGAAAAGTCGAAATTCCTCAATCTTTTATGTTGACTTGTGAAGAGACTGGGATCTGAACACACAGATTCGATCGGCTGGCTGTGACTGGACAAGCAGACTGGGTTTGGGCCAACAAACTTGGAAATTTGTAAGTAAAAAAATTCCTTACAACGCTTTCCATGGAAATTTCTTCTTCTTTTCCTTCTCCAGGCCGAGAGGACCAAGTCTACATTTATGTTTTGAAACAATGGGTCAAAGACCATCTCAATAAAATAGCAAATTTTACACCATGTCAGCCGATATTCCCACGATGCACTCTTTACAAATCCATTTTTTTTATTAAAGGTGCAATTTCTTATATGCCACTGAAAATTAACCTCATCTCTTATATGCTACTTATTACACCGACTCCACATGTCACACGTATTATTGGATTTCTCCAAATTTCAATGGCATACGAGGAATTAAACCTTTATTAAAGGATCCTCTGGGTGAAGCATAGCGTGTAAAACCTCGTAGACTGTAGTGGTGCTACCTAGGATAGGAAGCTAGGCTTCCCAGCCTGGTACGGTGGCATGTAGGATGGTCCATTTGGTGAAAAATGCGCAAGAAATTTCGCCAAAGCTCCACATGAATAGTCCTTCCGAAAGTGCCTACACAGATAAAGATTTGTTGCGGGTCAAAACTCCAAATAAATAATCAACTTTTGTACTGCAACTTGCGGACGACACATGATATTTTCTAAATCCAATGGTTTTCCCATACATTACTACTGAGGAAACGAAGGTTTCTTATATATATATCCACGAACATAGTTTTACTGTAGAACCTTATAGCGTGGCTAATAAGTACGATTACGTGCACAAGAAGAATCGAAAAGGCATGTTGTAAACTAAATAAGTTTACTTACGAAATTTCGTAAGGATTTCACTCGTCCGCAGAGTCATGGTAGGGGTAATACCCAGGGGCGAATCTATGTGTATTCATCGAGGTCAGCTGACCCCGATGACTCTGTGGGAACTTTTTATACCTGTGATTTTTGGCCACATGCGACCCCGGCAAAAAAAATGTCTGACCCCGGCGCCCGGCAGCCCAAGTTAACAAAGGAGAAATTTCAGCAAATTAGGGATGATGGCTGGGATTCTCTATTAGGGAATGTAGTGTCCTTTTGTGAAGAACATGGCATCCCGAACTTGGACATGGAACAAGAGTACATTGATCGGCACAAACCAAGGAAAAAGACCAACCACACCAACTATCAACACTATAGATATGATTGCTTGAACTCAGTTATTGACT
Source organism: Guadua angustifolia (assembly GCA_036346375.1). Classification (NCBI taxonomy): domain Eukaryota; kingdom Viridiplantae; phylum Streptophyta; class Magnoliopsida; order Poales; family Poaceae; genus Guadua; species Guadua angustifolia. Next base: position 25,391,925 of record CM070513.1, read on the forward strand.
TGCGACCATGAATTTAGTGACCGTTTCAATGAGGTAAATTCTAGATTGCTTACCCACGTTGCTGCTTTTAGTCCTAAGAATTCATTCAATGCTTTCAAATTTGAGAGGTTGATGGAACTAGCTAAGGCATACCCTGATGATTTTGATCCAAGGGAACTAAAAGATCTTAGTCATGAGCTTCATATTTACATTGATAATGTGCGGGCTGATGCAAAATTTGCCCAATTGGTTACTATTTCTGAGCTTGGTAGATTGATGATGGATACAAAGAAATATCTTGCTTTTCCTTTGATCTATCGGTTCCTCAAATTTGTGCTAGTTCTTCCTATCGCCACTACATCAGTGGAGAGATGTTTTTCAGCAATATACCAACATTTATTTTTCATTGTAAAAGCTAATTATACTGCAATATGCCAACATTTATTTTTTATTGTGTTACAATGTAGAAGTGCACTGACCCCGACGGCAATATTTCCTGGCTTCGCCCCTGAATACCAACACAAAGATGTGGTGTTTCCTGTGAAAAAACATGAACATGTGGCGTTATATCCATAGACATAGTTTTATTGTAGAATATGTAACCGTGGCTAATTAATTAGTAGAACTACATCCACAAGAAGAACCCATATAACAGCGTTGTTAATAAATGAGCTTTACTTACGAAATTTCGTAAGGTTTTCATTCGCATGCTGAGTCATGGCAGGAGTAGTATCAACTACTAAAAGACGTGGCCATTTATTTTTCGGGTTGTAGCATTAATTTTCATATATCTCCTTTTCCATCTTAGAGATATAATGATGGAAACCTTCCGTGTTGTCCTCTATGTATGAGAAATTTCCAGGAAGTTTCAGTGACAGGCTAGCAACCATAGCCTTTTATTTACAGAATGACTTTAGCTCAGACGTCCGATATTTTCGGACTCGTTGCAATATTTTTTTTCTACAGATGCAACATTTTTTTCTAACGCGTGCAACATTTTCCTTCAACAAACAGTAGAAATACAACACAGTAAACAGATATTGCAAGCATTAAAAAAAATGTTGCACATGTAAAAAACAAATGTTGTAAGCGTTGAAAAAAAATATTGCAAGAGGTATCCGATAGAATGAACAGTGATTGGACGTCCGATGGCTAGTATTTGCCTTTATTTAAAGTGGCGCCTGTTGAAGTCATCTCCATTATCAATTAATACACAAAAGAACAAGCAGAGCATAGACAAGCTAGATATCCATCTTCCAGCTCTGAGTTTCGCCGAAATGACGCAGGCTTCTTCATTGCCTTTCTCGGATCATCTATATATAGGCACCAATGCCAATGCCTCAAGAAGTTCCTTTGGACCACTATACTAGTGTACGTCTTAGATCGATTTCATCATTTCTGTTTAATTTGTTGCAATCGCAAAACCAGGTGGGAGATGACGATGGATCACAACATCCTAATCGCGCTGGTGTCATCTCTGCTGATGTTAATCTTGAGGCCATTGATCGTAGATGTGATCTCGGTAAGTAGAAAGATTGGGAGATTCTTGAGCACGGTTACCAAATACCTGACGCATGACGATACCATCGTCGACCCTGTAATCCTCGGTGAGAATCCTTCACCGGTGCAACCAACCGGTGGTGGGTTGCCGTGCCATGATGCGGCAGCCGTCATGGAGAGGTTAGGCCTCGCCGGCGGGTGGGGGTCCGTGGAGACAGCGAGGTGTCAAGGGTGCGACCTGATGAGCGTTGTAGATGAGCTGATGGATGACATGACGGCGGCCGACGGCGAGCTGGAGGAGGCATTCCGCGTGTTCGACCGCAATGAGGACGGGTTCATATGCGCGGAGGAGCTCTGGAACGTGCCAATACAAGTAATGCTATCTACTTTCCCCAATTCATTTTCGCATCTATCTATGTTCCATTTTTGCTGTTTCCGTGAGATTTCGACTACAATTAGAGCCAGCGATTTTGGGGGTCTTGACAGCGTTTGAGAGGGCCAATGGCCTTGGTGTCAGTTAAAGATGGAGGTAGTTTGAATGACAAGCAAGTAGAGATGGAAAACTTTTGAGAGTGGCGCTCTAAATCTAACGGAGACAATACCTTTCTGATGAGGTTTCCAACAAAAGCTAAGTTGATAGAGCTGGAAAACTTACGAGGGCTTCAAGTCGAAGGGGACAGGGACTAATGTGCAGGTCACCTTTTGGACTCCTAAATCAACGGCCAAAGGCAAATTAAATACAGTTTGGATTAGGGTCACAGGGGTGCCAGATACCATGAAGAATTACTTTGCCATGGATTTAGCTCGCCTCAGGATCAGATTAAAATCGAAGTGGGTGTTAAGAGTATTGGCAAGATTCCAGTATCTTCTGAAGTGACAGCATCAGAGACGTTATTGTTTTCTTCCATATAGATTCAGTTGTGGAGTTGGGATGGGACAATTCGAGCAACTCAAGTAAGTGACAGAAACATGACTCTGATAAGGATATGAATAAAGACAGAGAAGTGAAGAAACAGAAGAATGGATAAGGACAAAGGGATTTTGGACAATAATCAACAATTGCCTAAAAGCAGCAGTGCCAAGTCAACTATGGTGATTTCTTAACTCAGGATAAGAATGTAGATGTACTAAATTCTAGAGGGAAGGATTTAGATCTACATATGCAAATTCAAGAACAACAGATTGTGCAACAAATGGAGAACGATAGAATGTGGCTTGAGTATCTTCAGCAGAAAGAGGATATGTTAACCATACAAACCCAATCAAACCACTTAAAAGTCATGACAGGTATTGATGATAACCCAGAGGAGCAAAATAAACAAGATGGACGCACTGACATGGTAGTAGAGGGTCAGGTGGCAGAACATATGTATGAGTTAGGTACTGATGTGATGATGAACAGAAGCACTTTACTGAAAGTGATGACAACTTAGATTCTCAAGATTCTATGAATTTTGCTAAAGCAGTTGGTGTGGAGATGCCTCATAGTCAAGATGAGGAAATGCTCTGTAAGGATGAATCGAAGCACAAGAAGGGAGATCCAACCATAGTTATTGGATTCACTGTAAACCTCCACGAATGACGAACCGGATTCATCGAACCCCAAATTAGTTTAAGATACGAGGTTCGTGTTTGTAGTGGAATTTAGAAGAAAATGTGGCGAATTGTAAACTCGAATCCCGTACCATGACTCGGATAGACCATGTTTCTGGTAACTATAGATCCAACTGTTGCTAGAAGATGTGCAGGACTGAGGGAACGTGAAGACTAGAATATGCTGGACAAGGAAAACGAAAGGGCTAATGCTAAGAACAACATTGATGGAGGTAATAACCTACCCACTGTTCTGAATTCTTGTAATTCCTCTCCTTTTGCGATTGCCTTCATGTTGGGGGTTAATCTTGGGTGTGCTATTCATGCTGTTGATAGTAATTTAGATCTCATTAGAAGATAATTCTCAGTTGGATTTAGAGGAATCCTGTCTAGCTAAGTTCCAGCTGGTATCATCTGGGAAAAAAAAGAGATAAGAAGGGATCACCAGATGTTTTTCTGTGTAAAACCCCTTGTCAAGATTGGAATGAAAGGAAAGAAACAAGGAAATAATGAAAGGACTCATGAAATGTTAGGGGGTTGGTTATTCCTGAAAAAAGGACTTCATTGGTTTGCAAGAAACCATGAAGAATAAAAAAGATAGCTTCCAACGCGTACTTACAAAACAGCAAACTATGATCATGACGTGGCCATCTGAATTATCTTCCATATCATATCAATATAACACAGCTTCTAAATTGAGCCTGACAAGGTGTATTGGATACGAAACACCACTGTACTTAGATTTGCTTTAACTACCACAAGCACAAGTCACGCTTATACTTAAAGAGACGCAGGGCACATCAAAGTACTGCCCAAATTCAGCCAAAAAATTTCCATTCAAATCAGAATTTATTATATCTGGACTCTGTACATCAGGGACTTGCTACTTTGCTAGCCTCAGGGCTTCACCACACAAACAAGAGTGCATATTGCAAGAATGATTATTAAGCAGTCCAGCATGAAAAAGGGAAGTGTAGAACAGAATACATGTTAATTCGTATAGGATGGGCAAAATGACTTGTAAAAAATTGATGGATAGCAGCGCATCTTGCTGATGCCAACCATGTCGAATACTCTTGTCAAGAATTTCATTACTTTATTACTCAATTCGAATGTCTGCAACCAAAAGACAGGTAGAAACATTAAAGTATACTGAACCTATTGAACTCTGCATGAGATTAAAACCCTCGCCCCAAGGCAGTGACACAAGTGCGGCCTTAAATAGTGTGTCGTGTGATCATAAAGCAGGGCTACCATCAGAGAAAATGATAGATTTTCAGCTAAACAGTAGGCTCACTTCAGAGCATGAGAGCACCATATTGTAAAACAGCTCCATAAAAGTGCATCAAAATAACTATCTTTGTCATCGCAGTAAGCAGGCTCATAAATTGAGTATGTCAACTATGCTATTTTTCACAAAAAGAAAAGAATCATCCAAAACTATTAAAGATGCTAATGCTAGCCTTATGATCTTCAGGGTTTCAGTGCACACAATGATATTGATGGGACTATCTGTTTTGATAAGTTAATTGAACCATTCTCCATACCATAGCAGTAAAACACAGATTCTAAATCGACCATCACAAGCACAAGACACACACCAACACTTAGAGACGCAGGGCACGTCAAAATATTAACCAAATTCAGGCCAAAAAAATTCCATTGATGTCTGAATTTATTACAAATGGACTCTGTGCAACAAAGACTAGTTGCTAGCCTCAGGGCTTTGTCACACACACGAGTGCATTGGCCCTATGTTTCTCATAGGAAACTGTAGACTTGAACTTAAGAACACCAATGCTTAAGAATCTAAGTCAGCCAAGATTAATTTTACAGAGCCGCTAGCACAGTCTCCGGATGTAAGAGAGCTGACACAACTTTGGCGTGCATCAGTCGTTCAATTCTATTCCTTTTACTGCTACAAACGGGGTTGTAAACAGGCTCTTTTTTTTTTGTTGCAACGAGTGCGTTTTACGCTCCATCTCGTGCTAGTTTTTTTTTTTTTTGGGTTGCAACGAGTGCGTTTTACGCTCCATCTCGTGCTAGTATTGCAGTAATGAGTTCTTTGCTCAAAGATCTGCTTTACTTCACTTTATTCAAACGGCCCTTTTATTTACTTTGACCCATCGTTTAGGTTCAGTTCAAGGGAAATAGTGAACTTTGCTTGAGACACGTCTTAAGTGCGCTCCCTGCCTAGTTGGAGACTCTGCTAACACTCTACCAAAATTATTAATGGCTGACAGAGATTCTAAGAGCACTAGAAATCTTCCCAAGTAAGTGCAGAACCTTAGAAACGCAAGAGGTAGCAGTAAAGACATACTAATTGGTACTACTGAAGCTCTTGACGCAGTTGCAGCTCTTGTAACCTTGCAGAAACCTGGATCAGCAAACTGGTGATGGCGGCGTCCCCCTCCCCCTCCGGCTCCGGCTCAGCTGGTGATGGCGGTGGGGAGCCCGGCTTGCCTCCAGATAAGTTGTCGAGCTCGTGGGAGTCGAAGGACTGCAGTGCGGTCATGTCCACGCCGTCAAAGGACAACAGGTAGCTTTCGTTGAACTCGGAGGATATCTGGACGCCGTCACGCTCGAGTCTCTTCAGCATCTTGAACAGCTCGTTCACCTCCTCCTCGTCCGTCGTTTGCCGCCGAGCGCTGCAGGGTGCAGGAGCCTCGGGGTGCTCCTCCTCCGCCTTCCTCTTCTTGCGGCTGCCGGACTCGGACAGGGCAGTAGTCGTCGTGGTCGACGACGAGCGAGGAGACTCTCGGGGCGACAGGTACACCTTGCTGCCAGGCGGGGCCGTGCGGCCGGCGATCAGCTGGTCGGAGGTGGCGTAGTAGACGTCGACGTCGTGGATGAGGCCGGCGGCGAGGGGCTGTCCGGCGAGCTTGGGGCGGAGGAAGAGGTCGATGAGCTGGTGGTCCTCGGGGCGGAAGGCGAAGCCTCCAGCCATCTCGATCGATGGAGATCTTGCTTGGGATGGTGGAATTCTTGATGGATGTGATGTGATTCTTGATCGATGGCGAAGCCCCCTGCCCTTTTATGCTCGGTGGCGGCGGGGATCCACACGAAAAATGCTACACGGTTTGATCTTTCCATAGCGGCAGGGCGGTGGGGAGATGGAAATGGATGCGGATTCGGAGGAGCTAACGCGCGGTTGAGCTTGAAACCGAGTTTGATGATGCGTCGCTTGGGTGGCAATTAATCTCGCTGCAATCCGATTCCAATGCGGTACTAATCATTCATGCATGCGCTAGCTGGCTGCTGAAGTTGCTCTCGGCAGCGCGCGCTCCCCCTCGTCCTCGTCGGACGACGAGCCCGTAGCATCTTCATCGCTCACATAGATGCGCACCACGCGGCACCTCCTTCGCCTCCATTCTCGCCGCCGCCGCCTCCAGGCTAGGCTTCATACCACCCACACACACACAACCCAAAGCACCCCTCTTCAGCCCATAGACGTCGTCAGCGCCCCAGACTCAGCCCCCGATCGCCGCCATGGACGCTCTCCCCGCCGTCTCAGCTAGGTTTAGGGTTTAGACCTCTCCAAATTACCCGGTGGGCGAAGCGAAATTGGAAAGCAAGTGGGAAATCGAAGAGGGAGGCGGCGACCTAGGGTGACTGGGGATACAAGGTGAACAGTGATAGGGGCATTTCGGTAGTTTCGCCAAGTGCCAACCGCCAAGGAGCCTTCACGGGGCTGGTGCGTCCACGTGGCGCATCGTGGGGCGTGCAAATTTGCTTGCGAAGCTGGGCGGGCGCGAAATGACGAGATTACCTCTCAAGTTGGCATCTGGAATATTCTGCGGGTACAAAATTCAAGCGTGGTAAAGTGGTAGTAAACATTTCAACCCTGTTAGCCGTTTCGGGAAGGTGTTTGGCTGGATTGATGGACTATACAACCTGATGGTGGTTTGGTTTACGCTTATGTTGAAATAAAGTTGCCAAGAGTTAGCAAAACTACTTTCTAAATATTATTTTTTATAAATTAATATACCCTATGTTTAATTCGTGACTAAATAATAGTTACTCTTCGAATGACAAATTGAATTAGCTGCTCGAGTTATTACTAAAACTCCCGAATTTATACCTTTTGCCTCATGACTTCCACTTGCACATCACAAAAAGAACTCCCCTGCTAGTTCTCGTCGTTCGTTGGTCATCACCGTTGATCAAGAGCTACAACAACTCAATGGTGGAGTCGCTTGCCTCTTTGATTTATGGCCGCTTTACTTATTAATCTCATTGTTGACTAGCCATATTGTCGGTGCAGCCATGGATATCACATGATTTGCAACCTCGCCTCTGTCTTACTGTGTTGCCGCAAGGAAGAGAACCAGTATAGTCGCGTCTTTGGCGCCAAGTCAGATTGGGTGGAGACGTTGATGTCGATGTAGAGAAGGAGGGGATCAACGAGGAGAGCAAACCATGAGATAAGAGGGGTGGTGAACGGTGTGTGTGTGTGCGTGTGGAGTTTTGACTCCCTTTTTGGTAATGACAGGGTTCCTACGGAGGGTACTATAAATTAGAGTAAATTGTGCCAAGTTAGGTTATCACATGTGGATCCACGTTAGCTCCTCGGTAATATTGGAGTTGCCATAATTAATAGCTAGCGTGATTTCGATACTAAGAGCAAGTACAATGTAGTCGTCCTAGCTTACTTTTAGGATATACACAGTAACTTTGTCTTATGTGAAGAGGAGAGAGAAGAGAACCAACTCTTATTTAATAGTAAATATCGCACAGGAACAAAGGTGCTGTCGACGATCGGGATCGTCAACCGCAGAAATGAAACGGGGGGTGTTGTGTTTGAGGGACCCAATTCGAGCTTCGCTCACGGAAGGCTCAGGTTCGCAACGCTTGTGATCGGGGAAGACGATAAAAGGGCGAGATACAGTGGTTTATACTGGTTTGAGCCCCTGTGAAGGTAATAGCTCTACTCCAGTCCTGCCCTGAGGCAGAGGATTTACTGTCTTCAAATACAGAAGGGTTTACAGTTCGAGCTTGAGCTTGTCAACAATGGCTACCGTCCTATAGCTCATGCTCTGATATGGTGTGTGTGTGGATTGCCCGTTCACCATTCCTGCCTCATGGAGACTTATACCCCTCCTGGCTGTTACCAGAAACGGCCAGGAGAGATTCCCGGAGATCGTGGCCTCGTGCGCCTTGAAGGTGGCGGTAACTATTCCGAATCTGTCGCCCACGTCAGCCTTAACTCCCGCATTCACGGTCTTGGTAACCGTCGCGTAGGTGCATGCTTTGGCTCCCGAGCTAGACCTCCCGATCAGGAGCCGGATGATTGCCCCTGACCTCGAGGCCTTCATGCTCCCAAGCCCGAGGTCGTGAGGGAACCGCACAACCCAGTCTTGGTCGGCGATGCTGCGTGGCCCGAGCTCGAGCTAGGGCCCCTGTTGACCGTGATGTTGACTTTGTCGAGGTTTCTTCATCCTCGTCGGCTAGCCCCGAGGCTCAAGGTCGAACAAGGTGCTCAGATTTACCTCGAGCCTCCTATCTTGGACGGAGGAAATGGTCTTTCGGCTGCCCAGGGCCCAAGGTCGAGGTCGGGCGGAGACCAAAAAAGGGCTCCGATGTTGGGACACCTGGCGACCCCTGGGTATGCCTGCAGGACCACCAAGAGCTGTTCGATACAGCGAGGAGAATGTTGCCGTTGCCCGGGTCGAACAAGGGCAAAGAGGCGGGCAAGAGGCCGCCCCCGGACAGAGCTGGCGACCGGGCTCCTAAGAAGCCGCATGTCGGGTGGGGCGACCGTACTGTGGCGAGTTCTCTCGTGGTCGAGCCCCCGAGCTCGTCAATTTTGCGCAGTCTTCTTCTTTGGCTTCTTCTTTCCCTCTACAGCAGCAACGAGCTGTGGATGCTGCCAGGACCTCAGGTCCTCGCGGGACCCAAGGGTCCTGACCTCCTGCACCGAATGACCTGGAGCCACCGCGGGCCCAGGGATCCCAAGCTCACGGTACCCGATGAAGGGACGCTGCTGCACCCTCGGGACGCCGAGATACCCGCCAGCCCCTTGCGAGGCAAAGGCCAATGGCCCAGGTACTTGTCTCTCTTTCTACTGTGTAGTATTTACTGCCTTTAGCTTAGCAGTTTTTTCTTCATCGTAGACCTTGAGTCCCCGAGCTCAGTGCTCGCTCATCCTGACAATGCCCGTTGTCCAGGGTGAGCCCGAGTCCGAAGAGAAGGAGGAGGAGACCACCTTCGAGTTGGTGCCGCGCCGTTCATCGGGCCAGGGACGCATCCGTGCGGGCCCACAAAGCTGGGTCGCGGTTGGCGAGTTTGACCAAGGTATCGACGACCCAGCCTCGGACGAAACCTCGCCAGCGGCCGATAAAGACAAAGTCGATGACACCGGGGCCGCCGAGGCCAGCGCCTCCCCTGCCAAGGCTACCTCCGAAGATGGCACCCATGGCGCTCCAGCCGCTGTAGACGAGGCCGCCAGACCGCGCCTGCCATGGTTGTCCTGACCACGGAGATTGGAGCGACCACGGCCACGGAGGTCGACCGTGGTCCGACTGAGGTCAGCGCAGAGGGTCTTGCTGAAAATCCGAGCGAGGTCTCCGCGGGGAAGCGAGCTGAGAATACCCCGGCCGTGGAGGTCACGGTTGACCCGGAAGGTGGGGTTGATCTTGAGGGTCAAGGTTGCCGAGCTAGAGCAAGAGAAGCTCATCCAGGATATGACCGACCTGTAGGTACAGTTAGATTTGCCAACTTGTATGTAGAAATCTTTGCAAGGTAAAAGATTAATGAGACGAAGCTGTTTTGCCAGAAATAACTTTTGTCTGAGTTGTTCCCCGTTTAGGACACAAAAGTTTTCATTGTGTACTTAGCCTTTCTTTAAGGGAGTATACCTTGTCCAAATTGTGCCAGGCTAAGGTCAAGCAATACGACCTTGGGCGCAATCACAGAGACCTCCAAACCTTTGTCCTGCAAGGTCGAGAAAATTTCAACCCCAAAATTTACTAAGTACAACTTAATAGAGACCATAGGGTAGAGCTTGTACCCAAAGATGTTAAGGTCGTTTCTTGGAGAGACTTTCGAATCCCGACCACGACCATGTGCTTTGTTGGTTGGAATCGAATGTGGGCTTGACTCGAACCCTGGCGCAGGGGGAGCTTGAGTGCGAAGAGATTCGGCTTATGAGTAGCTCGACCACTGGGGGTGATTTTTAAGCTCGCGACATTCGGGACCAAGACCAAGAGCACTTGTACGCAGGTCGAATTCAGAGAAATCTCAAAACCTAAACCAGCACGAAAATATGAACAATAAAAGAATACCAAGACCAACATAATGATTGAATAATAGCTGTATTGAAATTGAGGATAAATGCGTTACACATAGAATTTTCAAAGCTGGTCAATGCTCCACGAGCTAGAGAGCTCTCTGCCATCGGGCATCACTAGCCGGTAAGCCCCCGTGCGATCTGTTAAAACAACTCTATAGGGGCCCTCCCACTGTGGGGATTACTTGTTGGTGTTGGACGGAGCCTGAATCCGTCTCAGGGATAAGTCCCCAACAAGGAGCTCCCTAGGTCGTACCGATCGAGGCGCATGTCTGTGAAGAGCTTGCAGGTACTGCGCCGATCATAGTAGTTCACGGCATCTTACTTCTTCCGCCAGGGCAAGGTCAAGAGACCGCTCTTGCTCGAAGTCGATCTGATCGACCAAAGTCGACTCGGCAGAGCCAGCCGTGACCTCGGGAGGCGGATTTCGCCAAGATCAACACGAGCCGAAAGGGTGTAGACCCTGTTGCCCGGCTGGTCGTGGTACGAATAGACCATAAGACGGTGGGAAGTTCGTCCACCTAGGTCTGGCCGAATCGTTCGAGCTCATCTGACACTCGTTTCTTGACGCCTTGAACGATTTGTCCGTTGACGCGCTCCATTGCTCCATTACTCTATGGGTGGGCTACCGAGGCATAGCATACCTTGGCGCCGATGTCTTCGCAGTACTCCTGGTGACCACGAACAAGCGGAAGAATTTGACCGCCGCGCGAGCCGTGATAGTCGAGACGGGTTCGGCTTCAATCCACTTGGTCAAGGTATCTGTCGACGGCGATGAACAAGAACTTCTTGCCCCCAACCGCTTGTGGAAAAGAGCCGAGGATGTCCAACCCCCGTGTCGAGAAGGGCCAGGCGAGCGGGATGGTCTGGCGTGTGTAGGGGGGTTGATGCGACTTCTGAGCATGGAACTGGTAAACTCGATAGGTACGGACGATGTCTCGAGCATTCTGAAGTGCCGTTGGCCAGTAGAACCCCATGCGGAAGGCCTTACCGACTATCGTCCTGAAAGAAGAAGGTGCTCCACAGAGGCTAAAGTGAACGTTGTTCAGTAAGTACTTACCTTCCTCCATGGTGATGCACCTTGTCAGAATTCCAAAGACGTTCCGTCGGTAAAGTTTACCATCAACGAGCTTATATAAAGACGCCCGACGCTTGATCCTTCAATAATGGCGACAAAGACCTCTTGATCGGATATCGAAGGTGACGCCAAGGTCTCTAGGATAATGTCCGGAGGAACCGCGTCGTCGGACGGTCCGAGCTTCGGCGAGGAACTTGGCCATCGAGTCTCCCGAGCATGGGTAGTCTTTGTTGAACTGATTGACCACGGCCGAGTCGCCCTGATCGCCGGCCGGCCAAGACGCCAAATACTTTACAAGCTCGGAACCCCGCCAGAAGAGATTCGTACTATGCAACGTTATTGGTCACTGAGAACCCGAGGTGTATCACGTACCTTAGCTTTTCGCCATGCGGGGTGAGAATGAGCACTCCAGCCCTCGAGCGCTTGAAAGACCTCGAGCCGTCGAAGTACATGATCCAGAGTTTCTCCTCCTCGTCGAAGGATCACCACGAGAATAAGGGTGGTCTTGACAAGTTTACCTTTAGCTCGTCGAAGGGTTGCTGCGCTTCAGGTGTCCGTTCAAAATTCCCTTGTTTACGCAAGGCCTTGAAGTATGGCAACCCACGCCCGCCAAACCTTGGAATGGACCGGCTGAGGGTGGAAACAAGGGTGTGGAGTCATCGCGCGCGGGAACCGTGCCCGAGCCTGAGCTCGACGAATAGATCTCGTCGGAATGCGCCATGCCTCTGAAGTCTTATTGTTGCACCTGCGAAAGAGCGAAGCAATCGGGCCCCACGGTGGGCGCCAGCTGTCGACGATCGGGATCGTCAACCGCAGAAATGAAACGGGGGGTGTTGTGTTTGAAGGACCCAATTCGAGCTTCGCTCACGGAAGGCTCAGGTTCGCAACGCTTGTGATCGGGGAAGACGACAAAAGGGCGAGACATAGCGGTTTATACTGGTTTGAGCCCCTGTGAAGGTAATAGCTCTACTCCAGTCCTGCCCTGAGGCAGAGGATTTACTGTCTTCAAATACAGAAGGGTTTACAGTTCGAGCTTGAGCTTGTCAACAATGGCTACCGTCCTACAGCTCGTGCTCTAATATGGTGTGTGTGTGGATTGCCCGTTCACCATTCCTGCCTCATGGAGACTTATACCCCTCCCGGCCGTTACCAAAAACGGCCGGGAGAGATTCCCGGAGATCGTGGCCTCGTGCGCCTTGAAGGTGGCGGTAACTATTCTGAATCTGCCGCCCACATCAGCCTTAACTCCCGCATTCACGGTCTTGGTAACCGTCGCGTAGGTGCATGCTTTGGCTCTCGAGCTAGACCTCCCGATCAGGAGCCGGATGATTGCCCCTGACCTCGAGGCCTTCATGCTCCCAAGCCCGAGGTCGTGAGGGAACCGCACAACCCAGGTCTTGGTCGGCGATGCCGTGGCCCGAGCTCGAGCTAGGGCCCCCTGTTGACCGTATGTTGACTTTGTCAAAGGTTTCTTCAGTCCTCGTCAGGTGCTATCGTTGGCTAAAAGCCGGTACTATTGTTGTACAAGCTGGCTTTTATTGTATGCTAACTTTATTGCTTACTTTAGAGACAACGTTTAGAGATAGTCACTACACAAGCTGACTTTTATTGCTCACTCTAGATAGTATGGATAAGAGATGAAGTAAGTAGTGAACTTTGTTATTGTACTTAATCTAATGCATGAAAACGCATTTGACTGACCAAAATCAATACAAAAGAAATCTACATATGCTTCTATATTGAAGCCTACCTAAGCCATTTCGATGTATTCGTAGCTACTTCTGGTTCAAGATCATTGCAAAACCAAGTGATTTTTTTGCCACTCTAATCTAAATTGAACTAAAAAGTAAATTCTCAAACATACGTGCTACACATCTAAGAAATCATCATTTTTCTAGCCCACAGCAATTTTTGTTAGTAAATTTGGCCCGTTCGAATGTAATTATAAAAATAACTCTATCCCCAACCGTGTAAGCGTCGAAAGGTAACACGTGTCACCTTTCACGCTCCTGCACCACGAGAGCACCTACCTCGCTTTGGGAGCACCGCAAGTCATCGAAACTGCCGCGCTTCCAGAGCGTGGTATGTGCGAAAGTACGAAAGGTGGTACATGCCACATTCTGGCTCTTCTGTGGGTGGGAATGGGGCTATTTTTGCATTGTGTTCGCAAAGAGACCAGGTTAGCAAACAAACAAATATACACAAGCTAGAAAAGTAATGATTTCCGCACCTACCCCCCAACCGTGCAGCAAGCCTTGCTAATAAGGTTTTTCAAGGTTATATTTATGTAATTAGTGGAATTTCTTATACAGTTGTGCAGCTAAGATATTGCAATATATTGTATTTGATACATAACTCTATTGTCTTTTGAAAATATAATTGTATTTGTTATACAATTATAATAGTTGTGGTATATACACACACATATATATATTGTTATAATCTGGCACAACCAAATTAAGTGGTGTAGATTTTCTCTTTTTCTTCATCTTGATTAATGAGAGAATCTTTAGGATTTTTTTCTCATGTAAGGATTATTGTGGGATATTCTGGACCTCCAAAGCAAAGGTACCTTGAATTTCACAGGTCGTTTGTAGATATATATACAGGATTAATAGCACACAAAATTTTTTGTTTGGGGGCACCTAGTTAACTTTTTAAGGCATATATTGGATGCGGAACTAAATCTATGGATCTAACAGAGCATCTATCTATGGGGCTATTTGGGGGGCTGTGCTTTAGCTTTGAGCCAAAGCCTCCACCACAAACAACATAGTTGTAAAGCAGTTGGGAAACCAAGTTACAACAAAAACATCCCTCCAAGCTGCAACTATTGGGGAGAAGTTTTTTAGATGCAGCTTCTCTCGATCGCCTCCCACCTCGCTCGCTCTACCTCCCTCCTCGCCCCGCCATCTCCCCGCCTAGTCGCCTCCCCACTTGGTAGCTGTCTCCCCACTCGGTTGCCCCCTAGAAGCTACAGTTACATCAGCCAGTTTGCTAAACAACATATCAAGAAAAGCTATAGCCATCAGCTACAGTTGCTTTATAGTCCAGCAAGCTAAAAATAATAAAATATTACACGCAATCGAGAAGATAGTGTACTAACAGATAAGGAGTACAAAATATCCGACCTATATCAAAATAGAATGATGGAGGAAGTGAAATAGGTGACATGGAAGAACAAAGAGGTAAGAGGAAAATGGAGCTGTAGATAGCACTAACCAGGAGTGGGGCAGTGGCCACGTGGGGATCCTTTTCTTTTAGAAATTATAGATCCAACTAGAATTAGCGACTTAAGAACACAATTTCTAGAAACAAGTGACTCTTCGTAGATATTAGTAGTAGATAATCCTATAATATTATATCATATTATTCTAATTAAATAAGATCGTTTATGCCGTATGGCATTGTATCTATTCTGCTATTTGTACTTTGAAAAAAGCTATTTACACGACAAATTCTCATAGGGCTAGAATTTGTAATTCAGTTACACAAAAAGAGGAGATGCATTTATCATTTGATTCCCTAATTTGTGGGAATGCACAAGCAAATTAAATAAAATCGCAATATAGGTTATTATAAAATTTGCTAAAAAGAAACATTCGTTTGCTTACTTAAGAAAAAGAAAACACCATTCGCCCATACGCCTTCGCCCCTCCCTTTGTCTTCCCCAAATCGAAGTGGAAGGAACCCAAAACCCACGATACAACCCCAACCCGAACTCCAAACCCCTCCCCTCCTCCTCATCCCCCCAACAACACCGCTGCCAGCCACTGGTTCCTCCACTGCTCCTCGCCATCCGGTGACCCCTCTTCCTCCTCATAGCCGACCTCGCGCCTAGCCTCCACCTCTAGGAGGAGCAGAGGTTGGAGGGTAGCTTCCGTCATTCGAAGGCTGCCATCGCATGTTTGCTTTCTCCTCGAGCAAAGAAGGCGGCGGCATAGTAAGCCCCTTAGCGGTCCAAGAAAAGGTCAATACAGATGTGTTGTGTTGTATTGTTCCATCATAGTAATTCTTGCAACCTATTATAGTTTCTAACAAGATAAAAAAAAGTCAATAGTTTTGAGTTGAATATTCGAGTGGAATTAGAAACAAAGAGTAACTTGCAAAAGTCTAGAAAAGTGGTTATCGCTAGCTTACCCACCACCACCAGTTACCCCTGTTTGTGTCTAATTCCAGTTTAATACTAGTTTGGGGAAACAAAGAAAAGTGATGGCTAAGCTCTAGATAGTTTAGGAGGGTCTGATTGAAGATTCAATCAGTGGCGAACATAGAGCTTTATCAATAGGGGTTCAAAATAAAACATTATAATATTTTTTGAATAGGACTAAATATTTTTTTCTTTTTAAGTGACATTTTAGAACATGTGCAATAAAAATTTCTAACATTCGACAATTAGTGAGTGTATTTACATTGATTTAGATTCACAATTCTTATCAAAAGTATTTTTCATAAAATTATTATTTTTACCATGAAAAGTATATGGTGTCATTTAAAATAGAACTTAGAGGGATTAACACACTAAGTATTTAGATAACTTAACTAACATCTCATGGCTAAAAATAATATACTTCATTTTAGTACAGCTCTATTACAAGTCACTCTTTTTAAAAATGATATATAGCAATTACACAGTTCTTTTTTTCTTTTGCCCTATCTTAGCATATCCACATATAAGAAATGAGATGCTTTGCTTGTATATATAGACTAGTTTCATCACAATAGATACAATCTAGTTTGTTCAAAGAAAATATCTGAAGCACTTAGATATTTCTAAGAATTTATAAATTTTGAAGCTGGATAATATAGAACTTCCTCATGAAATTATCTCTCTTTGATTCTTGAGAAACTAGTTGAGTGCATACACCTTGTAGGGAATATCACTTTTTTTCCGTTTTACGATATAAGTCTAAGCTCACCATGCACACAGAACACGGAGACACTAAATCTAAAAAAAGTTACTGAATCAAGCATATCCCTATCGAGTAGGGTACTACAACTAGTTATCCACTTTTTCATCATTAAAGCAGTGTTGCAAAGTGAAAATATTGTAATAACTACACATTTTATCTCTTCAATAAATTATATTGTAGGATGACGCTTTTCATGAAATGGACTTATATTACGAGATGAAGGAAGTAACATGGCATGGTTCAAGCTATCATTTTCATATAAAAATAACCCAAAAACAAGAATACAATATTCTATTGTTTAAAAGAAATTGTGTAATGGAACTAATTAAATACAAATATAGCTAAGAAGAGAAATTAACACACACTATGTACATAAAAATTTGGGAAATATCATTTATCTTAATTAATGGTCAAAATTTATTTATGCATTTTTGGAAATAATGCATATAAAAGATATATAAGATGTGTATTCATTTCTCAATCTCTTCATGTTATGGTTCAAGAATTTTTGATATTGCTATATCCAAATGTGTGCTTATATATGTTTCCATAAATTTGTGTGCTTGACCCTAATATATAGTAAAACAAGATTAGAAACCTAAATATCTAGCTAAATTAATTATAGAATGTTTGTTTACCTCTATATAGAGTAGTGAGGAAAATTATTCAATCTCCATAGTTTCAACAATTATTGTGCAAAAAAGTATATAGATAGAATTGTAGAGTTAAATGTTACCCTATTTGGTAAAAATATTACTATATAATTAAGCAGAATTGTTAAATAATATTTAACTAAAAATCTTAAGAAAACAATCAAATTCCTTACTATTGGATTTGCACCACAATTCATACTTCGGCCGACAAAAATATTTGACTTGTCTAGCGGTCTGATAGGGCTAGAGTTCAAGTTTACCCAATTTAGGGTCTGAGTTCACTAGAATCCCAACAATAGAGAGAGGAGGATAGCAACAGACTGGCATTAGGTGGTAAAGCAGCTGTGTGAGCCACTGACTGTGGTACTTAAGAGGACGACAAAAGGTGTTAAGGGGACATGAGGCAATCATGAGTAGCACGTTAGGTCTTGGGAAAGCGGTGGATAGTTGAAATGATGGATCCATTGGTGGAGAATAGGGATAGCAATTTTCTCCATGGGGTGGGCCCTTGTGAAGCCCCACAAGGACCTGGTAAAAATCATAAATATATTATTTTGTTTATAAATCTGTTCTTTACTTATATGTTGGGACTAAAATCTGAATCTATAAATTTGGATATAATTTTTGAAGCTGCATTTAAAAAACATAAATACTTATAAATTAATAAGTATAGTCACATTATTTTAAAAATTATAATTTAACCTATGGTTTAGCCCCGTGGGAATTCATGCATGTCGAGCCCCTCAAGGATCAAGGATTGGGTGCCATCTCCTCTCGAAAGGCTAAGTAGGGGTCGAGGGCGTGGGAGCTAGCTTTTCTTTGGACCCTAGCTCCCCATTGCCACGGGTAGCGGTAGTGGGGATGGCACCAATAGTAGAGGTGGAGATGGCATCTTGTGGGGTGGGAGTAGAGGTGGTGGTTGATTAGGATTGCTATAATTTGAGGTTATAATAAGAACGAGTAGGAGCAACTAAAATGGTTTGATATAAATTCAGTGAAAGATCAATCTTGAACAGCTGATGACTAGTCATTCTCTTTGTTTGGTTTAAGTAGAGAAGTATTTTTGTATGAAGAAATATTCTATCTTTCTAGTGTTTCTAGTCCCAGTTTTCTCACACCCAAGCCTAGATATTGTAGAATCACATCATCTATTTTTGTGGTCTAAAGATAAACTTTGTCTTTACTCCATCCACACCAACCGTTTCATACAAGAGGTTAGGTTTGTAGGCTAACTAATGAGTGATGCCCAGCAACTATGTAAATGATTCGCCATCCTTCCTTCCCATTATGTTTTTTATATCTATGATTGGCAAGAGCTCTCTCTTCTCCTACTTGACATCAGCCATTAGGCGCCTTCTATTCCCGACTTGATCATCCTGTTGTCGATCTTTTGCTTAATTTTTGTCTGCACCATGGGTCACTTTCTAGCCACTATCTTAAAGAGGTTCGAAGTGAGCGGAAGCCAGGTCGCTACACCAGATCTGAAATTCACTATCGGAGCTTCGCCGATGAGGGTTTGAGACTTTGCATTGCTATGGAGCCCAACGCCTGGCGGGAGCGGGTGAAGCAGCGGACAGCCATAGCTGGGTAGAAAAGTTATAACAAATTCTTAGACCGTTCTTCATTCGTGAGGATCCGGATAATAATTTGGAATGGACGGTGTAGATTGAGTATGTGCAAAGTTTGCCTGCCTAACACAGTCAGACGATAATCTCCTGGACATCGATCGCTTCGCCCTGCCAAAACGGGCGACCAAGACGTTCTCCGCTTCCTGTCTTCTTTTCCACCGTTCGCGTCCCCCTTCTGCGGCGGCGGCCGGCGCGGTGAGTTCACTCCTTCCCTTCCTTCGTTTCCACCGCTCTCCAGATCTCCCCACTCCCCGTTCTCCGGCGGCCGGCGCTCAGCGCCGGCCAGAGATCCCCTGTCAACATCCTCGTGGGCAGGGGCGGAGCTAGGCCTCGGGCCGGTGGGGCAATGGCCCGAGTACTGTCCCAAGTGGCAGTGCAGTCTTCAAGCCCGATGGAAGCCGGCCTCACATATACGGTACAGGAAGCCCCTCGCTTGTCATAGTCGCTCGCTCCCTGCACTCGCCCTAGCCGCCGCTGCGCCGCCCCCTCGCTCGCCCCCTCGCACGCCTGGCCCCTGTGCTCGCCCGGTCACCCCCTGTAGCCGGCCCCTGCGCTCGCCCGGTCGCCCCCTCACGGCCTCGCACCTTGCGCCGGCGGCCGGCCCCTACGCTCGTCCTAGCCACCGGCTGTGCCGGCGAGCGCTCACCGCTCTGTGTGGGTGCGCAGCAGGTCGGATTCGCCTCCGTGTCTCCCTTCTTGTCATGTCCATGCGTGTTCTTGTTCTAGTGTTTCTTGCTGCGTCGCTTGCTTGCGGCTTCTGATGAGTTAGTTTTGTTTTCTGCTGCTTGAACAGACAGCGTGTTCCAGGCAAGCACCGGGCCAAGAAGAGTATGTTTCCTTCTCCTTGCTCATTTCTACCCTTTAAGCTGGTGATGGATTCGAGATAGGTGTAGCGTAGGAGGGATTTGATATGAAATTGATCTAGATGACCGAAGGTTGGGCTATAGCCCTCCGATAATGTACATATATACTACATACACTTGCTTGTTAACTGGAGGTTTTGGATAATTGGAAACATTTCATTAAAAAAAAGGCATCTCATTAAGACATTAGAGATCAACTTCCTAATGGTGCTTAAATGCATTTAGCATTGAGACTTGAGGGGCTGATATGGAGTTTCTGGACTTGAAAAACAGAGTTAAATGATGGTAGGATTTTATGGCTCTCTTTAAATTTGAAATTCCAAACATCAAGAGCGATCAACTTGAAATGGCATGAGCTTCACTTGTTTCTACCTGATACTAAGATGTTCATCCTTACATAGTGAGCATAGAGAGACTAACAAAAAAGCTAATAGTGGAACGATATCTGTCGATCTTTTGATGGTGCAGAAGGGGCTTATTGTCCATAGTCGTTGATATTAGTTATAGTCGCTCAGATTTTCGCCCGAGGTTTATCAAAATCCTGGCTCTGCCACTGCTCGTGGGTGATCATTTCTTTCCTTTGAGCAACCTCATCCAAATCTTTCTTTCTGGGATGGATACTCCAATCCATGTAGTTTGTTGCGTGGTGGAGTACTAATAGCAGTTTATTTTCCAAAATTTTTGGGGTTCAACTGAACCCCCATGCCCGGCGTTAGGTCTGCCCCTGGATTCAATGGGGGAAGGGCTGTGCTGAAGGGAAATGGCATCACGTTGAATTGTTCCAGTCATGAATTTTGTAAACTTTTGGTAGACTGATTCTTGATTCAGACTGCTGTGTTTGAAGAAAAAAATCGATAAATAGGAAAGAAGAAAATGGACAAGCTACAATTGATCATTGGTCATGTCTAAGCATACAAACACAACTAAACTTAATTTGCGAAATTTCCTATGGCTTAAGGGGCATGAATCACTTGTATTGGGAATGCAACTATGCTCTTGTTCCATGCAATCAAAAATAATTTTTACATCATGACTAGAACAAGACACGGTACTCTGTAATACACATGGCTCTTTTAGTCTTGGTCTATGTGGTCCTCTTTGCATGGACCAGAACATTCCTCATCTATGTATGAATTCAAAAATTAGATTTGACATTGCAATGTACTCCCTCCAATCTCAAATACATGTTATTTTCGACATTGACACGATCCCCAAAACGCAACTTTAACCACTAATTTCTATTGTAATATAGTTATAACACCCAATAAAATTATAATATTATGAAAATTCTTTTCAAGACAAATCTATAAGTGTAATTTTCATGAACCCAATCTAAATATTTGAAAAAGATATCGATAGCCAAAGTTTTGAAAGTTTGATTGCACATGTCCCAAAACAACATGTATTTGTGACAGGAGGGAGTATTAGCTATTTGGCTTTGTTTTCGTTCCGTATTTATGATGACTCCTGTGCATGCAGATGGCTAGGTGGGATGCAATTTTGACTCTTCCAGTTCAGAACCCAACCACATTAGAGTTTTCAGCAGCAGATATCATGTGGTCTAGGGTGGAGGGCTGGAGGGACTCAATGGACAGGCTTGCGCTCATTCCATATTCCAGGGTGAATGACTTTGTCAGAGGAGAATCAAACAACAAAGAATGTCCAACAAGATTTCATGTGGAGGCACGGAGAAGGCGTCCTCCAACAATGAACTGCAAACCGAAAGTTGATGGGATACTTGAGTATATTCTGTAAGTAAATGGAAGCATGGCTAATGGTTTTTTAGGACATGACCCTGGGCTGTTTATTCAACTTGTGAACTAAAATATGCTTATTGTTGCAATTGATCTATCTCTTCACTAAGGATAATCAGGTTATTGCTGTTTTATTATACATTTATACTGCCTCACACATCATTTGATTGGCTGGTTGTGCGCCTTTTCTTTAGTTCTTTTAACCTTAGCTGTTCCTTGTTTGAGATGTTAAGAGTTTGGACAAAACTTTTGAAGATGATGACATTGGATGCAGGTATTGGTGTTCTTTTGGTCCAGACGATTATAGAAAGGGTGGTGCTGTCCGGCCTAGCAGGTCCTTCTCAGAAAAGAGGAAAACACCCGCTGGTCGCCCTAATACAAAGAGGGGCTGTGTTTGCCATTTTATTGTGAAGCGTTTGATTGCTGAACCATCGGTGGCTCTTGTGATATATAACCACGATAAGCATGTAGATAAGAAAGGAACACCCTGCCATGGTCCCATGGACAAGATGGCTATAGGGACGAAGGCAATGTTTGCACCATACATATCGGATGAGCTACGTCTTCAAGTTGTGTCTTTGCTCTATGTTGGTATTCCTGTGGAGACCATAATGCAGAGACATACTGAAATGGTCAAAAAGCAAGGAGGACCATCAAACCGAGATGATCTTCTTACTCACAGATATGTTAGGAGGCTGGAAAGGAAAATAAGGCGTTCTGTTTACGAACTTGATGACGACGACGCTGTTAGTATTAACATATGGGTTGAAAATCATCAGGACTACATATTTTTCTATGAAGATTTTTCAGAGGCGGACTCCTTTGTCTTGGGCATTCAGACAGATTGGCAGTTACAGCAGATGATTCAGTATGGCAACCGCAGTTTATTGGCTTCCGATTCAAAGTTTGGAACAAACAAGTTAAAGGTTTGTCAATACCATTTTTATTCATTTTGTTCTAATAGTAGTTTAAAGTTTGCTGATTTCATAGTGGCATTGTTATTCGCCATTTTGCAGTATCCTGTGCATAGCATCCTTGTTTTCGACCAGCAGAAAAATGCAATTCCTGTTGCTTGGATCATAACTCCCAATTTTACACATGGTGAAATATATAGATGGATGGGTGCTCTTTATGATCAAGTTCGTACAAAAGATCCAACATGGCATTTGGGTGGCTTTATTATTGATGATCCCTTAACAGATGTGCGCACAATAAGGTGACTGATGCTTCTCTATTAGTGTGCTTTTTCCTGGTGTTGCTTTTCCTGAGTATATAGCATGCTGAACAGGGAAGTTTTCCAGTGCCCGGTGCTGATTAGCTTATGGCGTATCCGGCATGCTTGGCATAAAAATTTAATGAATAAGTGTTCAAATATTGAGAAGCGTGCAATGATGGCTAAACGACTTGGGGAGGTAATATCCAGTATCTGCAGAGGAAATGGTGATATGGAGTTATTTGAAGCGTTTCTGGAAGATTTTGTTGATTGCTCTGGTTTTCTGGACTATTTCAAAGCTCTATGGTATCCAAGACTTGGTTGGTCCATGCCCTTTTTCTATATCTTGTTTTACTTGCCATCTCTGGATTTTACTTGTTTGATGAGTTTTCTTATTCAATATTTATTCTGCTACTGCTGACCGGTCAATGTCTTCCAGGGGCATGGACAACTGTCTTAAAGGCCACCCCATTGGCTACTGCTGAGGTAGCTTCAGCAATCGAGAGTTACCATCACCTGCTAAAACTCCGGCTGTTGAATGAGGCAGATGAAAGCATCTACCAGCGTGCAGATTGGCTGGTTCATAAGTTGGGTACAAAGGTCCATTCTTACTACTGGTTGGATGAATTCTCTGGAAAGGACAATTTTTCTCGTTACTGGAGGAGTGAGTGGAATAGTGGCCCAAACCCTTGGCTCCAGGGATTGCAAATTCCAGATTTCGATGTTGTTGTCGAAGGCAATTGTGCTAGAGTGGTCTGCCAGAAAAATAAGGAGAAGTCCCATGCCATATTGAACCCAGGTTCTGAGCTTGCATTGTGTGATTGTAGCTGGTCAAGGAAGGGAAACCTTTGCAAACACGCAATTAAGTCTACTAAGGTCTGCCGCGACAGGGGATTGGCACTGCCATCCTTGGCGCTATTTCGCTATCACCAGGCACTGGCAAATGTTGTTCATTGCCCACCCACTGACTCTGTGATTAGTGACCATGCAATTGCTGTGGCAGTTTCTGTTAGAACACAGTTACATGAGTTGTTTAGTGCCACCAATGGTAGTTCTCCAAATACGTCAGCTTTCAAGGATCGTCAATCAACCAGTGAGCCCAGAATATCTGATGTTCAGGAAGGCAACATTGAAAATGGCGTATGTGCAAGTCAATCTCAGGCTGCCTCTGGTGATGGTGAAGAAGTTTCCACAGATCAGGACAGTTTTGCTCGCAAGAAAAGAAAGTCCGGAGAAGCATCCGATGAAGAAGCTGCTGCAGAGATGGAAGTCACGCAACCTTCTGAAACTGAGAGCAGTCAAGCAGCTGATGGACGGAATGATTCTTCTGTTGAGGTTAGATTAGCTGATGGGGTAGGCGGGGCATGATGCCATCATGGGCGTGTAACACCACGATGTTCTAGGGCACATTTGGTAATTTACTTAGTATTTGGGAATCATCCAAAATAGATTTCGTCGCAATTAGATTCGTTCGTTTCTTTTGCATGTTAGTCGTTTTTGACCTGTGGATACAAAGGTTTGCATTGAAAACCCAAGAAACTATAAACAGTTCCCATCATAACTCCCCACTCTCTCTCTCTCTCTCTTCCTTTTCACTGTTTGTACCATGCCAAGAAGAAGAAGAAGAAGAAGAAACAAGAAGGAAGAGGCAGGGTACAAAGACCCCCTCACCGCCTCTTCCCCCTTTCACTCCCCTTGCTACCATTACTAACCTAACAAAAGCAAGCACGTTTCCACCACCTCCAAATCGCAGTAAAAATCATGGAATCGGCCTGTATGTTACACCATTGTATTCCTTATCACCTAAGCATTCCATGCATTCCTCGTCACCAATGCATTCCATTCAAGCAAGCATCACACATGCATGATCGTTTGAGCAAGTTTGAGAAGAGGGAGAGGTGGCAGTGGCTAGCGAAGCCATGTGTTGCTGTGGAGGAACTCGCTGGTGTGGTGTCAAGCAGCAAGGCTGGCACGGCAGTAGAGGTGGGCAATAGGACGAGCCATTTTGGGCCACGAGGCACGCCTAATCCAGCTTAGTTCAGAGCCCGGTACGGCATTGTTGAGAACAGGTCATGCCAACACGGCATAGTTGCTCGGGCCGTGCCAGGCCTACCAACCGGGCATGATAGGCGGCCCAACACAGCACAGCAAGATGGGCCATGCTCGGGCCGGCACGGTCCGCACAACGTTTTAGGCAGCACGACAACACGCTGATCTGTTAGCATGCGGCCAGGGGCAAACACACTGCAGGCAGGTAGGGTGGGGATGGGCAAGGGTCGAGGGAGGTACCTAGCTGTCGGCCTGTCATCAGGCCGTTGTAGTCGTCATTGTGCTATTGTGGCTGAGCGCTCACTGTGATTGTGGCCTGTGCCACTGCCGCCTCCATGGCCACCCGCTGTGGCCCGCTCTAGGCCCCCGAGCCGTTGTGCTGCTGAGCCATTGGGGTGCCACATTGGGCCCTCGAGTTGCTGCGCCAGCCGGGGTACCGCATTGGGCGGCCTCGTGTGCCGCCACCTCGCGGGCCGCCTCCCTCCTCCCGAGAGGCCCTTCGCTTCCCGCGCGGTTGCTCCTCCTCCTGCGCTGCGGCCGCCTCTCCTCACTCGCCCCGGCGGCCACTCACCTCCCTCACCGCATTGGTCACTAGCTGAGGCCGCCTCGCCGTGGTGGAGGTAGGTCGGGGAGGATTGCCGTGGAGGGAGGCAAGGGAGGAGGCGTGGAGGGAGGCGGCGGAGGACTCGAGGGGTCGGAGTCGAACAACGGGAGAGAGAAAAGAGAGAGAGAGGGGTGCGGGAGAGCGAGGAGCCAGGGCACGAGAAAAGAGAGAAGGCTTCGGCCGTTCGGCGTGGGAGAGAGAGAGAAAAGCGAGAGAGGGAGGCGTTGCCGTGTGGGAAAGAGAGGAGAGAGAGGTAGGGAAAAGAAAGCCAGGCGTAGAAAACATGGAAGAGACACGCTCGGTTTATTCGGTTCAATTTTTATCCCGTATCTCGTTTTAATTTTGAACGGACACGCTCACACGACAACGAACATAAAGCTAATTGATTAAAGGCTAATTATCACCATTGAATGACATAAAGCTGCTTTGTCATATTCGTCTTGCGGTCTTCAGTTTTCATCATGCGGGAGTGCTCGGCCGTGCCTTATTTGAATTTGCAATGACAGAGGGACAGTGATACGAAGCGTGAAATGAAACAAAGTTGCTTTCAATTTTTCATCCCGCTGCCCGTGCCTGATTTCAATTTGCAACGGGCATTTCGACGACGTGCCATAAAGATAGGGGACGGCTCTCATTTGTTCTGTACATTTCTCTCACGCTCTCTCTTCTTGCCCTTTTTGCTCAGCACATTCTACACATCAGCATATCTCTCTTTAATTGCTTTTTTTCGCACCGCGAAATAAAATGTTTCTCAAAAGCAAGAGTAGGAGAGCATGCCCTCGCTCTCCAAGTCCCCCTTGTCAGGATCAAGAGATCAATTCACACCAACTCTTCCCCAGTATGGGTGTTGGGACCCAAATTCACCAATTTGGATCCTCTGTGTTTACTGCACTAGTTCTGAATCATGTTAGTGCATACATGCTCAACATTGGTAAATATCAAAACATACACAATGTTAATAATATAAAGACTCCATTTATTGAATATAACTAAGTGTATGATCTTATGACCAACTTACATGATTAAGCCACGTAGAGCTAGACCTAAAATAAAAACTAAGACAATAGCAGCGAAAAATAGAAGACGTAGATGACCCTTCAGTTTACCACTGGCAACTGACAAAGCTCGAACCCTAATTACTCATGCCCTCCTGGTATTCCTCCTCCAAGATAGGGGTAGACTCCTCAACTGTTGATTATAGTTGTTGGCAAGGGTGACTATTTAAATCACTCAACAAGCTGTGCATAGAATGTAATTCTAAATAACTATATGCAAGGCTTATTCCAAAAGAAGAGGCTAATATGGCTATTTTACAATAAAGCAACATTTATGAACAAGTACCATAAATATATTGTAAAAATAGTAAAACAAATAACCGTAAATAGTAATTTCAGCATTTCTCAAGTAAACCAAAATTTCAATCCTATGCCTAGTTTCCAACCTCCCATGGTAACCTGCCATCCATCTCAAGTTTTTATTTTGCAAAAATCTAACCCTTAACTGTAATTTTCGAGCTATGCTCAATACCACGAGCACAGCTATCCAAATAGATTTACACTCTCAAGACATTATGCACTTTACCTACATGATACAACAAATTCACAATACAGGCGAATGATCATAACAAAGCCTTGACAATGCTTTGCCTTAACCCGGTACTACCCGCTGAGATTTCAACACTGAAGGGTTTGGTTACCACACTCAGGCCTCCCCTCTTGCACCATGTGAGTTAATCCATGAATGTGGGACTCACACCACCACTAGTAATACTAAAGCTAAGACATTGCAAATTAGTCAGCTAGGTTGTTCCATACCAGGCATGTGGTTGCATGATTGACTCAGGTCAAAGGCTTGTAAGGTTAAGTCCTTAGAGTGACTAGGGTAAAACTTCCACATACCCTCTGCCCTTCGGCCCACCTTGGTATACTGCCCCTTGCCACTTGCCTCAATCTAAATGAATACCACCCCACTTGATTACCAAGCACCACGTGACATCAACAATTCAACATTGTTGCGTGACATCCCTCGCCATAACAACTCAATCTAATCATGTGACAACACCTGACACACAAGTTCATAATTATGTTCCATATTCCATTAGTCAAGATTAAACTTTGATGATTCAGGTACATGTGATTACGTGGCATGGCTAAGCATACTATTACAATCTAACCATCCCATGTTGATTTAATATTAACCAACAATAGTGAATGAATCTAGGGTGACAATAGGTCATGGCATATAGATGACAAGGTAGGGTATAGATAAAAAGGTAGATTAACTAAGTCACAATTTAATTGAAACAATTGTACACATGAAATAATATGTAATAAGGTAAAAACAATATAGCGATTTTAGAAACATGAGTTCAACATGATCAAAGCACAACTTGCCTTGGTAAAGGTCCTAGTCTTACTATTGAATCTGATCTTGGGTTGATGGATCTTCCTCGAATGCATCACATAACTCAACGTCTACGTGAAACAAGAGAGAAAAAATAAACACCAAAATAGAGAGAAAAAAAACTCAAAAAATCAAATAAAATTCACTATTAAAGATATCTCAATTTTAAATTTTTTTAGAAATTTGAATCACCTCAATCGAAACTCGTATGAGGGAGAACGAGCTCGTGGAAGATTCAAAAGTCCAAAAATTAGAACATTAGAAAATCAAATAAATAACTGAATTATTTTTATTCTAAAAAATCGCACTTATAATGTCAGCATGACCTTATGATGACATCAACACCACAGGTATTTTGGTTGAATTATTTTTCAATGAAAAAACTCGATTATGACGTCGGCATGACGTCACTATGACGCGAGCAAAGGTTCGGATCAATCCTGACGCGACACGGGGCCTTGGTCCATGCGCCCGATCCACGAACCCTCTTTGGTCCATCATGAACCCAACACATGGTGCTTTGATCCCTGCACTGACATGTTTTGACTTGGCATTGGCCCAACCGAACGACGTGATCAAACCCGCACAAAACAAATCGAACGGCCATAGATCTAGATCCACATGGCGAAATCATAAGTGTGTACTTAAGATTCGACAGTTCATGTTAATGGTGACATTTACTGTTGATGCAGACACACGGCTTGATCTTGGTTGTTCGTTGAAGATCTGACGGCCCACGAGCTCCTTAGCGTGGATGACGGCACAGCGGCGTAGCTTCCACCAGACTTGAAGACGAAGACCAAGGCCGTAGTGAACCAACATGCTTCCAGTGATGTTAGCTGGCTTGTTCACTCGCTCTCGACACAGCGAACTCAACGATGATACCAACAACGGTGGAGTCGCAACGACGACAAAGAAATCTAGCAAAAACCGTGACTACTTGTGCAACAACTCCGACGAACTCCCTCGTGTGAACGGCAGCGGCTTGGCTGATGATGGCTAGGGCAAAAGACGCGATGAGGGCTGGCGAACCTTGGGGCAAGGGCTGTGTGCTATTTAAAGCCTTCGACGGCCACTTATAGCGCTAGGACTCCAACTGACACGGTGGCGGACTCTGAGTCCCCATCGGAGATGACAACACAGCGCCATTCGATCACGAACGAACGATCATGATTCAGTCGCCACGCGCCATGATTCAACCACTTGCAATGGATTAACGACCTAGATTGGATAACATGCAAACCGTCATGATCTAATCTACGTTGTTTGATTCTAATCTGACGATGCACATGCGTTAGGGTTTCTACCGCAATAGCTAACTTCCACCATTTGATCACGATTGAATGGCCAATACAAACTCTACAGATGGTTTGATAAAGACCGTGCGATGAAGATCTAATAAGTATCGCTTTGGCTCTCAGAATCGGGTCGAGCGGCCTGACACGAATAGTGATGGGCTCGAAGTTTTATTCTTAGGGTTTTAACAATAAAAATAATTTCATCAATTAAACTATTTAGTTAAAGGTAGGTATAATATTAGAAAAATTCCAAGAAAAATCTCAAAAATACTTTGAGATATTTTGAACTCAAATAAAATATTTTTAGTCAAACTTTATATGAATTTTATTTATAAATAATTAGTTTTCACAAAAGGCCAATATACTTAATTTAAAATAAATTCCAAAAAAATCCAATAAATTGAGAAAAATTATAAAATACACAAATAACAATAAAATAATATTTTAAGGCAAATTTTGGGATGTTACAAATCCCCTCCTTAATAGAATCTTGACCCCGAGATTTAGGGCTAACTAGAGAATATGTTTGGAAATTCTGACTTCAGATCCTCTTCACGCTCCTTGGTTGCTTCACTTTGTAAATGATTACTCTGCTGAGCTCTGCAAAAGTGAACAAACTTTTTCCTAGTTTTGCACTCCATCACATCCAAAATCTTGATTGGTTGTTCCTTGTAGGTTAAATTCTCATGCAATTCGATTGCTTCTAGTGGCGTCTATTCTATTGGCATTCTGAGGCACTTCTTAAGTTGTAACATATGAAACACATTATGCACTCTAGCCAACGACTGCGGCAATTCCAACTGATAAGTAACTTCTCCTTGACAGCTCAAGATCTTGAACGAACCAACATATCTTGGTGCAAACTTCCCTTTAGCGTGACACCTTTTTACACTTTTAAGAGGGGTAATTTTGAGATACACGAAATCTTTGGCTCAAAGTTTAATTCATGATGACGGTTATCAACGTAGCTCTTTTGCATTGACTGTGCTATTTTCAACCTTTCTCTGATCATAGTAACTTGCTCTTTTGCTTCTTTGAGAATATCAGGTCCAAACACCAAACACTCTTTCGTCTCATTCTAATTCAACGGAGTATGACATTCACGACCATACAAAGCCTCAAATAATGACATTTGCAAACTAGCCTGATAACTTGTTGTTATAGTTGAACTCTGTATAAGGTAAACACTTATCCCATGATGTAGCATAAGCTAATGCACAATCTCTTAACATATCCTCTAGAATTTGATTAACCCTCTTCATCTGACCATCTATCTATAGATAATATGCTGTACTGAAGTTCAAGTGAGTTCCCATTACTTCATGTAATTTATTCCAAAATCTTGAGGTAAATTGTGTACCTCTATCTGACACAATTTTATTAGGCACTCCATGCAAACACTCAATCCTTGATATGTACAGCTCTACCAAGTGATCTCCTAAATAAGTAGTCTTAACTGGAATGAAATGAGCAACTTTGGTCAAATGATCAACGATGACCCATTTGGAATCATATCCTCTCTGAGTTCTAGGTAAACTGGTAATAAAATCTATCTGATTTCCTCTAACTTCCATTCAGGAACTTTTAATGGCTGTAATAGACCAGTAGGTTTTTGGTGCATGGCCTTTACTCTTTGGCACACATCACATAAAGTTACGTGCTTAGCTACTTCACACTTCATGTTAGGGCACCAAAACTTTTCCTTGAGATCTTGATACATTGTAGCACTCCCTGGATGAATCGAGTATGTGGAATCATGAGCTTTCTCAAGAATCAACTGCTTAAACTCCTTATTCGGTACACAGATTTGACCTTTAAACTGCTTGGTACCTTGTTCATCCACAGTAAAATCCTTAGCTAAGCCTTCATCCTTCTTGGACTTGATTCTGTTGATCTTCTCATCATCCTTCTAACCTTCTCTGATTTAATCTTCTAGTGTTGGCTTTATTTCCAAAGCAGCTACAAATTCTTGTGGAACAACTTCCAACTTCAGCTTCTAAAATTCCTTACACAACTCTAGTTGACCATCCATCACTTACATATTGGCACTGTGGCTCTTATGGCTCAAAGCATTGGATATCACATTAGCCTTACCAAGATGATAATGGATTCTAACATTATAATCCTTGATCAACTTTAGCCATCTTCTTTGTCTCATATTGAGATCTGACTGAGTAAATATATATTTTAGACTCTTATGACCTGTATATATCTCACATCTGTTTCCAATGAGATAGTGGCACCATATTTTCAAAGCACGTACTACGGCAACTAACTCCAAATCATGAGTAGGATAATTCTCCTCATACAGCCTCAACTACCTTAACGCATAGGCAATAACTTTGCCATTCTGTATCAATATGCATCTAAGGCCTTTTTTTGAAGCATCACTATATATGTCAAAACTATTCTGCACATCTGACAATACCAACACAAGTGCTGTCGTCGGATGCTTCTTTAATTACAGAAAGCTCTTTTCGCACTCTGGTGTCCATGCAAACTTCTTCTCCTTTTTCAACAATTGCATAAGTGGCCTAGCAGTTATCAAGAATCCTTCTATGAACCGATGGTAGTATTCTACCATTCCCAGAAAACTACGCACCTGAGCAACAGACTTCGGTTGCTCCCAATGCAACACTGCTTCTACCTTGCTTGGATCGACATCAACTCCTTTAGTAGTCATTATATGGCCAAGAGACTCAACCTCCTCCTTTCAAAAGTTACACTTGCTAAACTTAGCATACAGTTATTGCTCTTGCAGCCTTTTCAAAACTAACCTCAAATATTTTGCATGCTCCTCCCTCATCTTGGAGTAAACAAGGATATCGTATATAAAGACAACGACAAACTTGCCCAAATAGTCCATAAAAACCTTATTCATCATATTCATGAAATATGCCAGAGTATTGGTCAATCCAAAAGACATGACTGTGAACTTGTAATGTCCATACCGAGTAGAGAATGCAGTCTTAGGAACATCCTCCAAACAAATCATCAATCCATGATATCCCGATCGAAGATTTATTTTGGAGAAAACTCCAGTCCTCTCAACTGATCAAACAAATCATCGATCTTGGACAACAGATACTTGTTATTGATCATCACTTCAATAAGTGCATGATAATCAATACACATCCTCAAACTTCCATCCTTCCCGATGAACAAAATTGGTGCTCCCCACTGCGAAGAACTAGATCAAATAAAATCTTTTTTGAGCAACTCCTCGATTTGCTTCTTCATCTCAACTAATTCTCTGTTGGCATCCGTTATAGTCTCTTCGCTATTGGTGATGTTCCAGGCATTAACTCAGTAACGAACTCAATATCTCGGTCTGGAGGCATACCAGGCAAATCCTCAAGAAAAACATTCGGGTATTCTCTAACAACTAGCACATTCTCCATGCTAGCAACTTTCACACTGTTAACCATTGACTGACCATCGTGAACGTCTGTCGCTTGAATTTCCACTTGTTCACCATTAGAGCTTTCCAACGACACAACTCTTCAGCCATAATCTAAGACAGCTTTATGTTTGGACAGTCAATCCATTTCAAGGATAACATCTAGGGTTTGGGTATTTAACAAGATAAGATTCGCTAGGAATTCTATCCCATCTATGAGCAACTTAACTCCCAAACACTCAAGGCTATACCAAGTTTAGATCCTAGGGCTTGGACTAAGAGCACACACCTAAGATTTCAGTACGACGTTCGATGCTTCTTGAGCTCTATTCGCAGTGATATGGTCGACTGTACCACATATTGTTGCTTGAGGTGTAGCTCCAACTTGACCTGTCGCGTGGCTCCCTTCTGAAGCAGGTGCCTTGCCCGGTGTAGTTCCCAAGTTGAAGTGTACTGGCGTGATTTCTCCTCTCTTTGGACACTTGTTAGCAAAATGTCCTGGTTCATTGTAGGAATAGCAACGCTTGATAGAAGACTATTGACTTCCACCTGGTACATTGCCTCCTTGAGCTGGCGTTTGAAAATTCTAATTAGCAGGACGGGATGTGGGGGTTGATGTCTTGTTTGCAACCTACGGTTGAAATCTAGCAAACTGTTGTAGAGACAATATTAATCTGAACTAATTTGGATGCCTCCTTGACTAGCCATCTTGCCCTTCCAATCCTTACCAAGCTCTTTGCGCTTGTCCTCTAAGATCAAAGCATTATTAACCAACTCTTGGAAGTTAGGAAAGTTGTGGGTGATCAATCGCACTTGCAACCCAGAATTCAGTGTGTCGGTGTTTCGTATAACCGGCAAGTAAATTTGTAAGTACAGGGGATCACGCGCCCCCTCTCCTCGAATGGTTAGACTAAAGAAGCCTCGGATGTATACTGGTTCGGGTTGAACGTCCCTACTTCCAGTTTGTGGTGGTGGATCTCGTTGCTCGGAGTATGGTAGATTACACGCGAGGGCTAAGGACAGGCCCTTAGCGCTCGTCCGAACGGGGAAGCTCAGGAGCCTCGAACGATCGTCCGGATCGGGAGAGCAAGCGAGATGGGATATGGAAAAATGAGGGGGTTCGCCCCGTTGCCGGAGGCCCTGCCTCCCTTTATATAGTCGGAGGGGGCAGGTTACACGAAAATTTGGAGAAAAGAGGTAGGGGTATGCTACGCCCTGGAGTCTTGGTCTTCGGTCCTAGTGACTAACGGGTTGCTGTTTACCCATGCCGGGTTGGTAGACACAATGGACGGTACTTCATTGGAAAGCGCTACCGCCTCAGGCTTGCTTGTCGATGTTGACGCTGTCTATGTTGTCTTGCGCCGCACCGCCGATCGGAGCTGCTTTTCTCCTTGTGCTGGCAAGGGCGAGTGGACGGGTGCTTGACTTAGCGGCCCCCTGACCACCTTGGGAAGGAGCCACCTGCTCCGGCATGGTTGTCGTGTCCATGGGGCAGGAGACCGGCTTGGAGCCGACCGGTGATGTGGCGGAGGCCGTCGAGCTGGAGCTCTTTGGGGCTCGACCTGGCCTCGGTTGGGGCTCTGCGGGCGCCGACCACGACCAAGCCTGAGCGCCTGGGAGGCCTGGTCGAGGCCGAGGGTCCTTCGTGACCCCTTGGGACTAAGGCCGGGCCCAAGATGGTTTATTTGGTGATCCAGCTAATATTCAATGATAATCCCATCTTGCTGTAGGGGACGGAGACTCAGGTAATACCCTCTCCAGCCTTCTGCAGCGTCGCTGATTTGGGTTCTGATCCCGGATGACTGAGAGAAATACGATCATGTATACTTTGTTGTGGGGGACCCCTAGTATGAGTATTCGTCAGTAGCCCCCGGGGCCGTCCTGAAACACAGGTGTTCCGGGATGGACCTTTCGTCTCCGGCTGGCCGGATCCCCTCTACAATGCGGCGCCTTATAATGAAGCAATGTGTCTTCTTGGGGGGTGACTTCCCTGCTCGGCCGAGCCCGACCTACTTGGTTGGTCGGTTCTGACTGGGTGCGCACGAGCGCACCCGATGGGTGTAACCCCCGAGCCCCCGAGTAGTTCAGTGAGCTGGTCGCGGTCGGCGAGGAATCCGACTGAGCAAGGTGGGCGATTGATCGAGCTCGAAGTTCGGTACCGGTCTGTGAAGCGCCCGGCGGTGTAGCCCCCGAGCGGGTCGGAGAGCTGGTCGGGGGGTTACCCGGGTCGGGCGAGTTCGACCGACTCGATCAGAGGGCCCGAGCCCGATGCTTCGTCGTTTGGTATCGATACTTGGACACCTTGCGCAGGGTTCAAATTTCTGAAAGCTCGTTTTACGTCGTAGCTAAACGTGGCCGTGGTCAGCAGGGAGGTCCAGATGCCTTCGCGAGAGGTTCTGGTTCCCGAGTGCTCGTTTAACGTCATAGCTGGACGAGTTAGTGCCATTTTTACGCCGTAGCTGGGCGAGTTAGTCGGGTTGGTTTAACGCCGCAGCTAGGCAAGGGGCATCCATCCCGAGTCCTCGTCGGGTGAGGCAATCTGCGGGAGGAGAGGACGCTGTCGGTCCCACGTATACGCCCGCCGCCAGTGTGGGACTGGAGGGGTGAGTGGCGCGCGTTTGCCTCGCTGGCGAACACCGTGCTCGTGGAGCTACAAACGGGTTATCCGAGTGGGCCCTGGAGATCAGGCAATCTCCGAGTGGACGATCCCTGCGTCGGGTGTCCGACCCGCTAGGGGCGACCCATAAAAAATCTTTCTTTACTCAATCCCAGATCGACCCCGAGCCGTCAGAACT
Source organism: Guadua angustifolia (assembly GCA_036346375.1). Taxonomy (NCBI): domain Eukaryota; kingdom Viridiplantae; phylum Streptophyta; class Magnoliopsida; order Poales; family Poaceae; genus Guadua; species Guadua angustifolia. The sequence goes on from CM070513.1 coordinate 25,426,936, forward strand.
CGGGCGCACTGGCCGCCCCTTTCGGGGCTCACCGAGAGTTTGAAGTATGGTCTCAGATACGAGCTAAGGCGATTGGGTCGTCCGCCAACCCAACTAATGACCCACCGAGGGTTCGCCTTGAACTTGCCCTCGCCGCTTGTTCATTGGGGTCACGGAGATCCACTTGGTGGATCTTTGCCTTCGGGACCCGCGGCCAGGTCTTAATCGTGAGGCATTCAAGCCTTCTCGCCACCTCGAGGCCGCCAGGGCCTGGTGGGCTTTTTCTCCCTGCTTCCGGCCGGTTTGAGCCGACTCGGAGGCAGAGATCAAGAGATCGCGGGGCGTTTCGCCCGGAGCGATATCCCGACGTCCCTGCAAGCATTTAATGCGCGTGCGGGAATTAAATGCGAAGCGAAATGATTAGGAGCGATGCGACTCACCAGCAGCATGTCGTGGCGCTTCGATGTGATGGGTGACGCTTCATACGAGGCCGTCCTGACTGGTGCTCGCCCGGTCGGCACACGTCCGGCTGGTGCCTGTTTTGGCTGGTGCCTGTTCGACGCCCATAAGTTCGGCGCTAGGGGCGTTCTAGGGTATGTTTCCGCTTTCGCTTTCGCCGCCCCCCATCCTTTTGCCCTTCTTGCTCCTTAGCCTCGCCTGAGACGAAAAAAGGAACAAAAGAGTTGGGAGAGAATTGCTCACATTCTTTTCCCCCGACCCCCGATTGCTCGCGAACTGGAGATGTCGTGGCTGGAGTGCACCGCTCAGTCCAGTCGCGCGCTCGGCCTGGAGAAGAAAGGGTTCCTTCTTCCACATGGCGTCTCGCAATGGCGGGTCCCGTCGGGGGCCGCAGAACCTGCGCCAGAGGAAGGGGAGATCGTGGTCCCCGCCGGTTCTACGAGCACGGGTTCGGGCTTCCGCTTCATCCCTTCGTCCGTGGGATGCTGCATCATTATGGGGTCGAGGTGCATCACCTCAATCCAAACGGCGTGCTCCATATAGCGATCTTCATGATGCTGTGTGAGGCGTTCTTGGGAATCGAGCCCACTGGCTGCTGTGGGAGTATTTCTTCTATGCCCGATTGTGGAAGGACAAGACGACGGACGCTACAGCGTCGATGGGAGGCGCGGCCCTACAGCTGCGCCCTGGTCGCGGGCCAGAGTATATTCCCTTGAAGCTGCCGTCGTCGAACCGGGGGTGGCATTCTGAGTGGTTCTATGCCCGGAACCTGAAGGGCAGCGCCCTAGTCTTCATCGGCCGTTTCCCAGAGTCGAGGGACGAGTGGGGCTGGGGCCTTGACAAAAAGAAGAAGAAGAAGGTGGAGCCGATCCTAGAGCGAATCAGGCTTCAGCGGGAGCGAGGCCTGACCGGCGACGCCGTGGTACGCGCATTTATGAGGATGCGCGTGCAGCCCCTCATGGAAAGGGCGCACCCGATGTACCTGTACGGCGGGACGTCTGACCCCACGAGGATGGTCGCAGTGGAACTTGCTGCGTCGGAGCTCGAGGCCAGGGTGGCCGTCGTGCTGGTCGGGAGCGCCACCGTGGCAGCGGGCGGCGGCCCCGAGCCTTTCTCGGCGGAGAACCCCTCGGATT